>OY757944.1:31325520-31345520 GCA_963585895.1 Sepioteuthis lessoniana
TGGGGTTATTTTATACCTAGAGGTTAGGGAATAGCATTCATATTTATATTTTTGGAGTAGTTGTTTAAAAGTTAGTCTTTATCTTTTTTTTGCACAATAATATCAAGTATTCTTATTGAATACTAATAATTTGTTAACAGACCTTTTGGAGAAAAAGCTAAATGGAAGTTATACAGGGATACTGTGAACTGTTTTGAACAAATCCTAGAAGCAGCACTCTACAAAACAGCAGCTGTACAACCACTTACCTCTCATTACAGAAACTATCCAGTTAGATGAGCAAGATACGCTGGTCACTGCTGGGGAAGTAAGGACAAACTCATAAAACAACATTATCCTATATTCTACTACACCTGGACACATCAGTGTTGGCTGACCAGTAAGAACTTACATCCATTTGCTTCATGTGGAAACCAGATGTCATCTAGAGGACTTACCAAGAGCAATGGCTGGTACCAAAAGAAAATCAAAAAGAATCTACACTGTCAGGACACCTTAATAATGACGTACGGTTACAAGTATCTCATAATAATAATAACCCTTAGTAAATGATAGAACTGTTCTATTCGACTCACAGATAGGACCCTAACAGGTACCACCACTCTGGGTCAGAGTGGACATGAAAATAATGGCAAGGAAAAGGTACTCCAAATTCCTTATAGTTCTGGAACAATCTGGAACAAGAGTCTTACCACCAGATGCAGGACACCCTTTTTAGGGATGGTCTTACTCCTTGGGAGAAGATAAATTCAGGTTATTCTAAGCTACTACTGGCAGGTCTCAGTCCAGTTAATCAGGTGATGCAATTCTCACTCTGGGAAGAAGTGAGTGGGTAAATGAGTAAAAACATCTTTTTTTCTTCATTTTTTTCTTTTACACAAACAGCAGTTCAAAACCAAAGCCAGAAATAATCACAGTTATTTTCAATAATCTTTAAATATTTGCTTTGTTCTCATACAATACAAAGCAATGATGTTTGGTAGATAAGAAAAAAAGGAGGTGCCCGTGGTTTGGTTTGGTTTGGTTTCTTTGTTTAATGGCATATCAACTCTTTTTAGGTTATTTAATGCCAAAGCCATTCTCCTAGAAGAACAGTACTATTTAATCCATAGCTGGGAGGATAAGGGGGTTCATACCTTCCCCAATGGTATTTACCTGAAAGTGCACATAATAGCATGACTGGAGAACAAACTCGCGTACTACGATTCCGCAGTCCATCGCTTTAACCATTACACCATGAGGACACCCCCGGAGGTGCCCGTGGTGTAATGGTTATCATCATAAGTAATGGACACGGCAACACGAGTTCAAATCCTGGACAGGACCGATTGCATTTCACAAAGCACTAATACCCTTTGGAAAGGTATGAATCCAATTATTCTCCCTCCAGCTATGGGTAAATAGTAGGGCAGACGAGGTTCTTCATCCTTGGTAAGGCAACTAGTCTAGGAAAAGGAAAACTCTGAATTCAAACCTGTTAAGCTCTGCTTAAAAAACTGAGTGGAGGGGTTGGTAAATATGAATAAATAATAACAAAACTTCTTCAGCCTTGGTGAGGCAACTAGTCTAGTAGAAGGAAAACTCTGAATTCAAACCTGTTAAACTCTACTTAAAAAATTGACCTTACCTAGACTAGTTGCCTCACCAAGGCTGAAGAAGTTTTGTTATTATTTATTCATATTTACCAACCCCTCAGAGGGGTTGGGTAAATATAGTTAATTGTTATCTGATCAATTGAGTTTTCACCTTTTGCACATCAAATTTTTCTGTTTATCTTCATGACATTCTGACCCAGTTTAAACTTATAAAGCATAAAAGTTTCCAAATTAAACAATGTTGCACTTTCATCTGTATGGCTTTTGAATCATACACAGCTTGAAGCAATACACAATATGTCAGCACACCATCTACCAACCTACTATAGCATGAACAACTTTGGTCATGTGATATGCTACTTACCATAAACTATCACATATCACAAATATTTCAAAATCTTGTATAATAGTTGAATATCAACATCTTTGTTTTTATTTCTCAGAATGAAAATAAATTTTTATCTTTTTTATTCCATTAAGTAAAACTGAATTCTTCAATATAAACTAATCATTTTTTAAATCCACATTTATGTAAAGAGAGCAATCTGATACTTGAAAATTGACAAAGACAAAAAAAAACCTCAGTAACAATTGATAGAGCAGCTGGTGTGTTTAGCCAGGTTTCCCTAAGGCAAAAGAGTATGTGAGTTCAGTTTGAACCGAGAGATTATACTTTATTATTTCTGATCTAAACTGTTCCATGAAAAAACTGTCATAAAATAATGACCAAGATAGTTACAATAAAAACAAACTAAAAATTAAACAAAGAAAGAAAATACAAGTCAAAGTTGATAATAATGATTATTGACAATGCTTTATTTAAAAACTAAAAATAAGAAAATTCTATTAATACTACTGATATAGAAAAAACAAAAACATAAAAAAAACAAAAGTGGCACTGTGAGAGATTGAAAAGAGAATATAGGATGAGTTTGATTTGAACTCCTGCCAACCAATGACAATTCATCGATCAGTTGGTAAAACAGTTGGTGTGTTTAATCAATCTTTCCTGAAATAAAAGGGAATGTGAGTCCAAAACAAAGAAAAAAAAACTTCTATTTCAACAAACAATCTTTACTGTCCTAATTAGAGCAAGTAGAAATTGACTAAACAATTTCATCTTCCTGACAGTACAAAAAAAGAGATGTTAAATGATAAAAGTTTTGAGGCTTTTAAATGCAAATTACACTCAATTCCCACAAGATTTTTGGCATGTGATTTGTTTTCTTCGTATAATCAACTGGTAAAATGTTCTACATAACTTGGTTAGAAAATAAGACCTACTTAATTTTAAATTACCCTAAAAGACCCAATTGGTTTGGTTGCGGGTAGAAAAGATATTTAGTTGAGTCTCAAATCACTTAGGTCCAATATCAGCATTATTGGGGTGGTTGGTGATAGAGAGGATTTCAGTCTCTACTCACCGAGGTCTAATTGTTGTATACAAGAATGAGGAGGAAATAACACTTATGTATAAGAATATAAGCTTCTTTTTATTTATGAAAGGTGGTGAAATGGTCGCGTGAGAGAGAGAGTCAGAACTGCTAAAATTTACACCAGGTTGCAATACATCTTGAGAGAGCCTTACTTCTTTGCTCTGCCTCCATGAGACTGGCCCAGTGATGACTTAAAACATTCAATCATCTTTGCTCCTTCTTTTGTGTCTTTCATGAAACTGGTCCAGACCCAACTTAAAATACTCAATCATCCACATTCTCCTTCGTACTTCTTTCAGAAGACTGGTACAAGACTGACTCTCAACCCAGAGCCACCTGGTACCCACCGAGCTAGCACCCAAAACAGCATAACATCTAATGTCACTCTCACTCTGCTGACAACTGACTGATCGTCAACTGCTTAGGGTTGAAAACCTCTGTTGTTATATACTTTTTGAATGTCTATGCACTATTCCTACGCAATTCAAAGAGCATTTCTGCTGTCTTTTGTCTACCTTAAGACACAGGCGCATATCCTGTTTTGAAATTCACAAACTAACCGGCCTGTCAAAGGTCAATATGTAACACTATATCAACATTATTGGGGTTTTGAGTGCTAGGGAGGATTTGAATCCCCACTCACTAAGGTCCAATATCAGCATTATTGGGGTGGTTGGTGATAGAGAGGATTTGAGTCTCTACTTACCAAGGTCCTATGTCAGCATATCCAATGACACACTAACACTGAATAAACAAAAGGAAGTATAAGGTAAGCTCATTCTGACATACCGTAACATTCAATACATTGATAATATACATACAAGTATAGACAAGAATACACAAATATGTCCTAACAGAAAGAATATGTACACACTGTTCCATGAACAAGCAGTATATAAAAGGGGTACAAAAATGGGAAAAGGCTTACTTGAGTTTCATGGTCATAGCCAGATGGGCTTTACAGTTCAATGATGAGGTGGGAGACAATGTCCATCACTGTGAGAGGAGACAAAGTCTTTTTTTTATTAAAAGAATAGAGAAATAGAGACCAAAATGGATTCTGAGATTCTCAAATGGCCACAAGTTATCCAAAGGACATATCCCCAAATCCAAGACAGACAATTATTGTCTCCTTTTAGATACATTTTTCCTCAGCCTTTATACATCTGTGCTTGCACAGTTACTGACATTACATTCTCTGGCAATTGCACATTATTCCCAAACCTCTACACAAAGTCAATTTTTTGGCAGACTAAAGCTGATTTGAATTCTTAGTTTTCTTTCTCTTAGACTGGTTGCTTAACCAAAACTAAAGAACCCTGTCTATTTTCCCATAGCTAAGGAGAGAAGAAACAGATTCATGCCTTTCTCAAGGGCATTAGTATGAAGCAAAACACAAACAGCTTTATCCAGGTTTTGGATTCAGGTCACCGATTCCATTTCCTATGACAATAACCATTACACTATGTGGACCTCCATCATATTATTACAGTTTCAAGTATTTCTATCTAATACTAATAATATGCAGAGTTATGTGGTTTGGTTTCTTTGTTTAAATGGCACATCAACCATCATAAGGACAGCAGTAAAACTATTTAATCCATAGCTGGGAGGATAAGAGGGTTCATGCCTTTTCCAATGGTATTAGCCCAAAAGTGAATTTAATAGCACCACTGGGATTTGAATTCACTTACTTTAAGATCACAGTCCAGCATTTTAGCCATTATACCATGGAGACTGCCCTGTAACTGATAAAAATGATCTAAAAAATTAGAGCTTCAAACAACTATTAATTATATAAATAATTTGAACACACATAGATTTCAAGTATTTCTATCTAATACAAATAACTTTTAAACAGATCTATTTGACCCAGAAATAGGACTCTAACAGATGTAAGCCTTTTCAGCCCAGAGAGGACCTGAGAGTAATGGCAATGAAGAGGTGACTTTACACTCCCTAGAACTCCAGAATTAGAATCTTGGGCAATTTAATTTCATATCTAGAACACTAAGGAATCTTTTGACAGAAGCATATGGTTTTTTTTTCAAAGAATTTTTCTAATTTAGGTAATATTTCTTCATCTCTCCACAAGGATAAATGATGATAGCAGGTCAAGTTTAAAGCAGAGACCTAAATTTGTCTATTAATCTATTTAATGACTAAATATCTCTTTAGTGGAAGATGAAGATGTTCATATTTTCAATTTAGCAGATACACTTCTACTTTGCATGACTCTTAAGTTAACTGAACGCTGATCTTGAACAAGTGCTCTGATGACAGATCAGTTATAGAATTTGACATACCAATTAAAATAGGTTATGTCTGAAAATCAATTTCTTCTAGTTTCTTTGGCTTCATTTCTTGGCATCTGAAAATTCCGACTTATATGAGGATTGGCTGAAAAGTTAATAGGTGAAGATGCTCTCATTTAACATGACCAAATGAGGATTATTTTTCATCCTCATTCCTCTTGCAGTTCACACACTTCTTTCATTGGTATTGCAGTGCTTGGATACCATTGGTAAAAAGAAGTCATTAAGAGCAGATATAACATCAGCCTATGAATTTTTCAGCTCATCTTTGTGTTATATTACTTGACTGTCCTGTCTATGGAGGTCAGAAAGCATTGACTGTATCTCCATCACAGGAATAATACAACCCCCTCCACTTGAAGGGATAATACACCCCTCTCTGCTTGAAGGGATAATACACCCCCCCATTAAAAGATACATCCTCAGTATAAACTGTATCTGATGGCGAGGCTATAATTCTGGAAATCTGGGGAATGTGGAGTACTCCTTCATTGCTATTATTCTCAGCTTTCTCACTGATTCGGAGTGCTAGTACTTGTTGGGGGGCTCTCAATGGGTCAAATACATCTATTTGAAAATTATTCAGATTTGATAGGACTGTGTGCAAAAAACAAATCCTCTTACAAAACATCACAAAGAATGTAAAAGAGAACATGAAATGAACGCGTTTTCCTAACCTATAGGCATAAAATAGCCCTTAACAGGTTGACATGCAGTTAGAATTAATTCATCACTTAATATTCTTTCATACACATGTGTACATATGAATATAAGTATAGTTTGTGCAAAAATGACTTTGTGTATATATATATATATATATATATAATTGTTTTTACCTCTTTTTGTTGGTCCAAAGAGAGGAAAAAGTAAATA
This sequence comes from Sepioteuthis lessoniana, assembly GCA_963585895.1. Taxonomy (NCBI): domain Eukaryota; kingdom Metazoa; phylum Mollusca; class Cephalopoda; order Myopsida; family Loliginidae; genus Sepioteuthis; species Sepioteuthis lessoniana. Next base: position 31,331,740 of record OY757944.1, read on the forward strand.
TTTTGAAATGAATTGGTCCACAAAGAGATTTATATTTTTATAATTATTTATTTTGTTCTTTCTAGCATGTTTCTACCTTCTAGGCATCTTCAGAGAATGTTCAATAATTTGGGTTGGTTGGTTGTTTGGGTTTTATGGCATACAAACTTTGTAAGTTTAATGCCAAATTATTTTTATACAAATAATCAGTTCTATTTCAAACAATTCAGTTTAGCATGAGTACACAGTATAATTGTGAAAAACATTTCTATTTCAAGCTATTCAGTTTAGTCAAACAGTTCTAATTCAACCAACTCAGTTTTGTATAAGTATAGATTTTGATTATATATATACATATATATATATATATATATAAATTAGGATAGTGTAGATATAAACTTACCAAGTGCTGTTGATCATATTTACCAACCCCTCCTCTCGGGCAGGATATGACACAAGGTCAATTTTTAAGTGGAGTTTAACAGGTTTGAATTCAGAGTTTTCCTTCTCCTAGACTAGTTGCCTCACCAAGGCTGAAGAACCTAGTCTGCCCTACTATTTATCCATAGCTGGAGGGAGAATAATTGGATTCATACCTTTCCCAAGGGTATTAGTGCTATGTGAAATGCAATCAGTCTCATCCAGGATTTGAACTCGTATCGCCGTGTTCATTTCCTACGATGATAACCATTACACCACGGACACTTTCTCATAATTACCAACCCCTCCGCTCGGGCAGGATATGACACAAGGTCAATTTTTAAGCCTTGTTTTATATACTGCTTTGATCACACTACCTAGTGGCTATTAGAAGTACTCTTTAAAAGGCAAGGGATATAATCCTTCTAAATGTAATCGCCCACATCCACCCAAACACAGTGTGCATTATAAATTAGATGATTGTTAAAAGCAGCAAACTATATTTAATATATCATGTATAATTGATGTCTAGATCTTTGCTTTCATTGAAAGTGTGGATTTCATTTTATCCATTAGTTTTGCTTTTGTTATACATCAAATGAAGAAGAAACAAATGAAAGACCGATAAACATTTAAGCGAGAAAAATATGAAGATATATTCGATTACAATTAACATAGAAAAAGAGAAAGCTGAAAGAGAATATACATCAAAATTCACAATGAGATGTTTGGAAAAAGAAAAGGGAAAAAGAACAGTCGGAAAGAAAGATTCATTTATCCACCAACAGATTATAGACATCTAAGAAAAGACAAAATTTTTACAAATTTTAAATGTTGTAAAGAATTAGTTGTTTATAGGAATAAAACTGTATTTGAGATATTAATGTTTGCGTCTTAGTTTTCTTTGAGAGAATGTGTTTGATTTTATTTGTTATTTATATCTTTGTGATATATTAGAGAAAAATACAAAGAATGAAATGAAACACAGATACACATTTAAGTATATTTGATTACAATGAACAGAGAAAGAGAGAAATCTAAAAAAAAAAGAATGCACAGAAAATCAGAAAAATTAACAATATATATGAAAGACCAACATTTTGCTAAATTTTCACTGGTCTTATGAATTAGATATTTATTGAAAGAAAAGGCAAGAAGTGGTATTATCTATATTGATGATGTCATTTGTATCTTTGTTTTATTTTGATTTTGTGAGACATCATAGAAAAAACACAAAAAAGAAACAAACGAAAAGCAGATATACTTTTAAGTAAGGAAAATCTATTTAATTACAATTAATTGAGAAAAATATTAAAAAATTTTTAACATGTATAATATACAACAACACTTTACTTCAGTACGTTAGCCATTACACCATGAGAATTCCTCCACACAATATAGGTAAAATATAAATCAAGAATTAGTTTTTAGTAAGGACTCAATATAAGTAATTGCAAAAATAATTTAATATACCTAGTCAGTGGTGTTTAGAATATGCAGAATGAATCCACCAAGCCTAAAAACGGAGTATCCTTCATATAACACTCAACTCTGAGTGTGACATTATATACAGGCTTAGCTCTACATGAAAGCATGTTGTGTGTGATTGTGGATTGGCCATGGTATGTTTACCTCTTCATACGAGGTGCATACAATAAGTTTCCAGACTTTTTTCGTATGGGCACTTTTATTGATAGTACACACATGAAACTCTAGTCTCCTTCGAAGTAATCTCCTCTGGCTGCAATGCACTCGTACCGTTCCAACAACTTCTGCAAGGCCCCATGGAAGTCCTCTTGTGTGAGCGTGTCAATGACCTTCATCACAGCCTCTTTCATCTCCTCAACTGTCTCATAACGACAGCCTCTGAGCTTAGGGAATAACCAAAAGTCACAGGAAGCAAGGTCTGGACTATAGGGAGGCTAAGGAACTGTCTTGATGCCCATCTTGGTCAAATAGTCTGTGACAAAGATGGAGTTGTGGACTGGTGTATTGTCCCAGTGGAAATGCCACTGACCCTATTTGAAGAGTGCTGGCCTCTTCTGGCAGAATCTCTTCCTGAACTCCCTTAAAACCTTGACATAGTAACCCTAACCCTTTGGCCAATCAACTCTGGTCTATTGACTTCCTTACTCCTCCCACACCTTTCATCATCCCTCACATACTCCATGCCTTCCTTGAATCTCTTATGCCACTCAAAAACTGATGCTCGATTCATGCAAGGTACTCCAAAAGCAGTCTGAAGCATTCCATACGTTTCTGTGGCATCACTTTTTCCAAGTTTAAAACCGAATTTTATTGCATATCGTTCTTCTAAAGTGTCAGATTGCATTTTTGAAATTCATCTGCTGTGACAATCAGGCTTTAGTAGGGTGTATTCTAATTGCTGCTGTAGCTGTTCCTTTGAATCTAAAATCATAAAAATTGGTCAGTCATCTCATAAGATGTATAGCAATAACATACTGAATTTTCAAGAATCAATGACAATTTCAAATGCCTGTATGAAAAAAGTCTGGAAACTTATCATATGCACCTCGTATATACAGAAGGTCAATCAAGGGACAGTCAGAAGAACAGGGTTAGAGAGAGCTGTAGAGGTCAATGGAAGGGAGACCAACACAGGTGTAGAGATGCAGATGGGCCAGTTAGTGAGTCAGAGAAGGGACTCGAACAGGCCAGTAGTCAGTTGGAAAGGACCCTCCAGTCAAAAGATATGGGAACTTAGTAGGATATGAGAAAGAGAGATGTGCTGAGAAAGATTTAGAGAAAAGATGGGAGTTGGGGGTAACCAGAGATAAACTGGTATGTAGATTGATGTAAAATAAAACAAATAAAAGTATTTACTATTTTTTATTAAGATAATAATTGGAAAACTTACAAGAACTTTGAGAAATATCGATATTTTTTGCTTGAAAACAACAGAGTAGTAATAAATAAAAATACTTATTTAAAAAATATCTATCTAAAAACTACCATATTTCTTTTAGTTATTACCCTTAAAGATTTATTTTTAGCAATAAAATCACGAGTCATAAATAGGAGTAAAGTTCAAATCTTTAAGAAAATGGTTTCTACAGAGTGACTGACGCCTTTGAAGAGACTTTTTTCAGACTGTCTCCTGTCTTCTAAGAAAAATAGCCCATCAGAAATGTAGCATCTAGCTGACAAATCATGCTTGTTTCTAAACAAAAATCTGAGAAGTTTAAATTTTTCAGCTTTCATGTCTAATTTTCATGTGTAACACCTCCTCTCTCTCTCTCTCTCTCTCTCTCTCTCTCTCTCTCTCTCTCTCTCTCACACTTTCTCTAATACATTTAACTCGGTTATAAAAAACCCAAAGAGTTTAGCTCAAACATTGCAAAGGGTCACATTTCTTCTCCTCTCCAAAAACATTTATTCAACCTCTTGTGTTTTCACTTTGTTTCTCATATTTACCAACCCCTCCGCTCGGGAAGGATATGACACAAGGTCAATTTTTTTTTTTAAGCGGAGTTCCTTCTCCTAGACTAGTTGCCTCACGAAGACTGAAGAACCTAGTCTGCCCTACTATTTTACCCATAGCTGGAGGGAGAATAATTGGGTTCATACCTTTCCCAAGGGTATTAGTGCAATGTGAGATGCAATTAGTCTCGTCCAGGATTTGAACTCGTGTCGCCGTGTCCATTTCCTACGACGATAACCATTACACCACGGGCACCTCCAATGTGTTTTCTCTTTGTTTCTTTCTTTGTAGAAAGCCAATACAACAAAAGAAGTCAGACGATTGTGCAGTGGGAAATGCATGCCCTAGATGTTTATGTATTGCCACACAAGGTGATTGAAAAAGTAACTCCCTACTTTAGAATTCTAATAATTTATTTCTTAACTACAATTTTACAAGAAATGATATTTTAAATATCCTAAAATAAGGAGTACTTTTCAATCACCCTGTATATCTGATGGAGATCTGGAGTGTGTTAAGTACCTCTTCATTGCCATTACCCCCAAGTCCACTTTAACCCAGAGTGGTAGTTTCTGTTAGGGTTCTATAAATGCGTTAAATTGATCTTTTTAAAAATTATTTGTATATGATAGAACAGTGTGGCAAAAATACCTCTTAAGAAACATTTGCAAAAAATATAAATAAAGAAAGGGGGAGAAGATAAGAGAAAGAATAAAGGATAAAGTAGGAGGAAAAGGAGGGAATAACAGAAAGGATGGGGGAGAATAGAAATGGGAAAGCAAAGGGGGAGCAGAATAAGTGGGAAAGCAAAGGGGGAGCTGAATAAGTTTGGAAAACAAAAGGGGAGCTAAAGACACATGGAAAGCAAAAGGTGGGGAGCAGAATAAGCCTGGAAAGCAAAAGGGGAGCTGAATACATATGGAAAGCAAAAGTGAGGACAAAAATGGTGGAAAGCTAACGGGGTGCAAAATGAATATGGAGGGCTTAAGGGGTGCAGAATGAAAGAGGGTAGCAAAAGCAAATGCAGAAAGAATGTGGATGGTTGGTTGGTTGGTTTTTGTAGCATATCAACCTTTGTAGGTTATTTAATGCCAAATCATTTTTATACAAATAAACAGTTCTATTTCAAACAATTCAGTTTAGTATGAGTACAGAGTTTGATTGTCAAAAACTTTTCTCTCTTAAACTATTCAGTTTAGTCAAACAGTTTTATTTCAAACAATTTAGTTTAGTATAAGTATAGTTTTTGTTAACACACATTTAAATGTCAAAACAGTTCTATTTCAAATAATTCAGTTTAGCTTCAGTAGAGTTTCAATGTCAAAAATACTTCTCTTTCAAACAATTCAGTTTAGCATAAATACACAGTTTAAATGCAAACATAGACAGGACCCTATCAGGTGCTACCACTTGGGGCAAGAGTAGACCTGGGAGTGATGGCAATGAAGGAGTACTCTGCATCCCCCAAAGCTCCAGCCTTACTGGAACCTCACCATCAGATTGTTTAGTGTCATATCCAGTACACTCATTGAAGTGAGGGGTCTCACCCTTCCGCAGACGTGCAGTCGGTGTATTCTACAGCCCCCCCCCCCCAGCTGACTAGGCAAAATGAATGTAGAAAATAAAAGGAGTGGGTAGAATGAAGGTTAAAAATAAAATGGTGACAGAGGAAATGGAGAAAGTAAAAAAGGTGGTGATTTTAAGAAAATATGGAATTCAAAAGGGAGCCAAATGAGTATGAAGAGAAACGAGGTGGGGCAAGAAAGTCGGAAGTTATTGGATAGGTGAAGATAAGTGGAAAAAGTGGTAATATAAATGTCAAAAGTAAGAGGATAGAAAAAATGAATGTGCAAAGTAAAAGAGGGGGCAAAATGAACATGGAATTAAAAATGAGGGAAAATAAGAGTTGAAAGTAAGTTGGTGGGGGGAAGAAAGTTGGAAGTTATTGGATGACTGAAGATTAAATGTGTTAAGCCAAAGGATAGTAAAAATAAATGTGGAAAGTAAAAAAGGGGAGCAAATGAGTGAGAAAAGCAAACGGGGGGTGTTAGTGGATAGGTTAAGATTAAATGTGGAAAGCAACGAGATGGGATAAATAAATGTGCAAAGTGAAAAATTGGGGGGTAAAATAAAATTTTGAATTCAAAAAGAGTGCAAAAATTTTGGGGAAAGTTAAAAGAGGGGCGGGGGCAAGAAAATGGGAAGTTTGTGGATGGGTGAAGAGTAGTGGTAGAGGTGGCAGGGATAAATGTGGAATGCAACAGAATGGGAAAAATAAATGTGGAAAGCTAAAAATGGGGGCAGAATGAATGCGGAATCCACAAGAGGTGGGAGGAATGAGTGTGGAAAGCAAAAGTGGGGACCAAGAAAGGTGAAAAATAGTGGAAGAGGAGGGAAAGGGAAAATATAAAGGAACAGTGGAGCAGAGAGAGGGGGGTGCAAAAATAAATGTGGAAAGCTAAAAAGGCTGCTGTACAGTGTGGAAAGCCAAAGTTGGGGGCTGATTAATGTCAAAAAGAAAGGGGGGGGCAGTATAGAGTAGAAAACAAAAGTGGGGGGCACAGTATGGTTTAGAAAGGAAAATGGGGGAGCAGATTAATGTGGATAGCATAAACGGGGGTGGATATCATGTGTAAATAGAGAGGACTAAAAAAAGATGAGGAAGGATGCTGGTGGGACGTCAAATGAAGGATAAATATTTTCCAGATTTGAAAAGTTATCTTCTTGAAATATTTATGTATTTTGAAGTGGTGCTGGAAGTTAGGGTTCAATTTCAGTGAATGTTCAAATCTCTAAAAGCAATTATCAAGCCATTAGGAATGTAGGGTTACTTCATCCCAGTTTCCAAACCTAACCTATCACACCATCTTATCTTCTTTTTTCATCTAAATTCACATTCCTTAAATCTCTTTCCTTCAGTTAATCAGCTGACTATTGATTAGTAGACAAAATCACTTATCAGTCAGAAGACCAACCGACAGATTGGCCTACTTGTTCGGTGAAATAATTCCCAATTTCCTGACTAGTAGTTGCTCAGGAAAAAGCTAGGATTTCACATGCTGATCTTCAAGGGAGATCAGTTCAATGTGATAACTTTCATTTACCTGAAGCAAAGAGAATGCTTCATTTGTCTTTTGTGTAAACCACCATTTGCATTATGAGGATTAGACATGTGCAGGTTCAAATCTTTATGTTACAGTCAAATAAGAATATACTGAAGTTATTATGTATATAAGGACTTGTCCAAAACAATATAGGATTAAGTTTGTGGATGACAGTTGGGAGAAAATCAGATTGAAAGTGATATTTGGGAAAAGCAGCAAGAGCAAAACTTTAATAGTGAATTGTGTTTCAAAAATGACAGCAGAACAGGGAGGTGAAAAAGAGCAAAAAGCTGGAAAAATACCAAGACCTTGCCAGAGACCTGAAAAAGTTGAGGAATATGAAAGTGAAGGTAATACTAATTAGAGTTGGAACTGTCAAAACAATACCTAAGAACTAGGAAAACAGACTTGATGAACTGGAAATTCTTTCTTTTTTTTTTGTCCATTGTAATCAATAAGGACCATCTGATCAACTTTGTGATTGAGGACAGGATCTATGAGTGTGCAGATGGCTAATGAGACCAATCTTTGCATGAAAGAGTCTTGGGCAGTGAGAACAAGGAATGGTGGCGGCAGTGGCTTTTCTAAGTTTCCTGTGCAGCTCAGTTGCTGCGTTTCTTTTGGTTTCACAGACTTTTGCTCAATGTTTGACAACTTCATGCCACTTGTCTCTGTCCTGTGCCAGATATTCCAGTCAATTAGAGCTGATACTGAAAGATTTCAGGGAGAAATTCAGTGTGTCTTTGAAGTGCCTTTTCTAGTCTCCTTGGGAGCACTTGCCCTGAGAATGTTCGCCATAAAGCAGTTTCTTCAGGAGGTGGTGATCTTTCATGCAGACAACATGACCAGCCCAACGAAGCTGTGATTGCATCAAAATGATTTAGATGCTGGAAAGAGAAGCCCGAGTTAAAAGTTTGGTGTTGGGATGTGTTTTTGCTATGTGATGCCAAGAATCTTCCTCAGACAGGTCGTGTGAAAGTTGTTTAGCTCCTTTATATTCTGTTAATAAGTTGTCTATGTTTCACTGCCATAAAGGAGGGTGGTAAGAATGTCGGCTCGGTATACCTTAATTTTGGTAGCCTTCGAGATGCCTTAAATAGTTTGATTTTTGTTTTTGTTCAAACTAAAAACCCTGACACTATGCCAAAATGTCTTTTTTTATTATTTTTGTCATTCAAGAATTAATTTACAATTGAATAAAATTTATATTTTTCATCCTTTTGAAAATCATAGTTCTTGAAAATATTTTTCATTTATTCATTTGACAACAATAAACAAAGGAGTAAACATCAATATAGTAAATTCCATCAACAAGTAGAGTTTCAATGTCAAAAAAACAGTTCTATTTCAAGCTATTCAATTTAGTCAAGCAGTTCTAATTCAGCTAATTCAGTTCAGTATAAGTACAGATTTTGTTTAGACACAGTTAAATGTCAAAACAGTTTTATGTTAAACAATTCAGTTTAGTGTAAACACAGTTTCAATGTCAAAAAACAGTTCTATTTCAAATAATTCAGTTTAGTATAAGCACACAGTTTAAATGTAAGTACGGTTTAATTGTCAAAAGCATTTCCATTTCAAGCCATTCAGTTTAGTCAAATGATTCAGTTTAGCATAAGTATGCCATAAGTTCTATTTAACCCAGATAGGGCCCTATCAGGTGCTACCACACCAGGCCAGAGAGCTCCGCATCCCCCAAAGCTCCAGCATCACTGGAACCTCACCATCAGATTGTTTAGGGGTGTCCTCGTGGTGTAATGGTTAAAGCGATGAACTGCGGAATCGTAGTACGCGAGTTTGTACTCCAGTCGCGCTATTACGTTCACTTTCGGGCAAATACCCTTGGGAAAGGTATGAACCCCCTTATTCTCCCCCCAGCTATGGGTAAATAGTAGGACGGACTAGGTTCTTCAGCCTTGGTGAGGCAACTAGTCTAGGAGAAGGAAAACTCTGAATTCAAAACCTGTTAAACTCCACTTAAAAATTGACCTTGTGTCATATCCTGCCCGAGCGGAGGGGTTGGTAAATAGTACCATCAGATTGTTTAGGGTCATATCCAGGACACTCATTGGGAGGGTCTTACCCCTCTGCAGAGGTGCAGTTGAATTTACATTTTGTAATAGAAAAATATTTTTAAATGCAAATATTTGCTTTGGTTTTATGGCATATCAACCACTGTGGGTTATTTAATGTCAAATTCTCTTTTTACATAAATATTAGATATATATGATTTATAAATACATTTTGTTGATAACATTTTTAAACGAGCCGAGACTCATTCTTTTGCCAACAGTTTAATGGTTCTAAGATTTGTTATATATGACTAATTCAGTTAAACATCAGTCATTTGTTTATGCACAGTTTATTTGCACTCATTTTAAATGATCAAACAGTTCTATTTGACCCATACATAGGACCCTTTCAGGTGCGAACACTCCGGGTCAGAGTGGACTTGTGAGTAATGCCATTGAAGGTATACTCCACATTCCCTAAAGCTCCAGAACTGGAACCTCACCATCAGATTAGAGTCATATAGAGGACACTCGTCGGGAGGAGCTATTACCTCTCTGCAGAGTTACAGTTGGTGCGTTCAACAGCCCCCTCCCCCAGCCAACTAGCCTTGCAAATATTTGGGCAGTTTTTAAAAAGTAGTATTTACATTTTACAGCTAATATGACTAGAAGAAATTAAACAGAAGACAAAAAAATCTTTTAAACTTTTGAACTATCTTATCTTATTTTCAGAATTAAAAAAAAAAGAAGCAAAGAATTTCTTGTCAAAGAAAGAAATAAGTTTTAACAAAAGAAATGTACACAAACACAAGACTGATAGCAGTTGAAGAAACCTTAAGTGGTTAATCCTCAGAAAAAACATTCATCTCTCTTGAGACACTTTCTAAATTGGTTCTCTTGCAGGCCTCCATAGAAAAAATATCATCAAATGAAAAACCACACTAAAAGACTCAAACAGTATTATTTAAAATCCCTTTTTTTTTAAATCTAAATCAGTCAAATTTATTTATTCAGTATTTTTACATTAATTAACAAAACACCAGTCACATGCAATAAGTGGAAAAGTTTAAAAGAAAATGTTTAACCTAAAATTTTTTTTCGCTTTTATTAACCAAATTCTTAGAAGATCAAGCTTCAAAAATCAAGTGGGGAAAAAATGCCTCAAAGAGCAATTATGTTCCTTATTTTGCTAGTTTTTTTCAACTTCAAAAATAAGACATTCATATGAACAAAATAGACAAACTGTTACAAAAAAAAAAAAAAAATACAAACAAAATATAATTCTCCACAGAATTATTTTTAAAACTGATAAAAATCCTTCACATGCTCCTTCCTTAAGGAAGTCAAATCAACAAAATCATTGACAAGGTTGAATTGGGAGGCTGTTGACGCATGACAACAAAGCAATAAGAAATGTCTTCACAATTTTCAGGAAAAAATGTTTTTAAAAGGAACATCATCTTTTATTGATTTAAATACTGAAGAAGCTACTGCCCTAATGAGCGGGGGTGTCCTCGTGGTGAAATGGTTAAAGCGATGGACCGCGAAATCATAGTACGTGAGTTTGTACTCCAGTTACGCTATTACGTTCACTTTCGGGCAAATACCCTTGGGAAAGGTATGAACCCCCTTATCCTCCCAGCTATGGGTTAAATAGTACCACTTCTGTTCTTCTCGGAGAATAGCTTTGGCATTAAATAACCTAAAAAGGTTAACATGCCATTAAACAAAGAAAGCCCTAATGTGCAGGAAAAAATAATAAACAACACTTACTGGCTTGGTAGCCCGGCTGGTGTTCAGCTAACAGACAAAAATATGTCAATGAATGGGCCAGCATATATGCACGCTAGCATAGCCACTCCTGGGTTGGCAGCCAATCACCACACAGGGAATGGACAAGACCACCTGCACATCATGGAACACCTCGATGTACATATAATCTTCCCTTCCTCATGCTCAAGTCGGTATTCACTTTGACGTGTAATTCAACATGTGAACTACAATCAAGTACAAGTACAGAACTTCGACAAATACCAACAATTTTATTAAAATCCAATAATTAGCATGTTAAGGGGATTTTCTTTCTTTCTTTTTTAAAACAGTATTTTAGCAACAGCGCTTTTTTGGAAATCTTGATAATGAATATACATCTTATTCAAATATACATCTTATAAATTCTAATATACATCTTATATAAATTTTAATATACATCTTATTCTAATGAATATACATGGATACATCAAAACTGACATCTTGATAATAAATACATGTGGTGAAAGAGAAGAAAAATCACCTAACCGAAAAAGGTTTCTTGCTGAAGCAACAAAATAAACCTTAGATACTTACCAATTTAAGTATCGCTCAGAATGTGGTCAGTTTATTATCCTCCTCAACTCTTGTGACCAATTAGAAATTTTAATATTAACTAAGCTTTTTGCTTAGATGTGACACAAGGCCGTATGAATGGGGCAACCAATGAGACTTGATTGGTTGGTTGGTTGGTTGGGTTTTATGGCATATCAACCTTTGAAGATTATTTAACACCAAATCCATTTTTATGAAAATAGTTCTATTTCAAACAATTCAGTTTAGCATTAGTACACACTTTAAATCTAAGTACAGTTTAATTGTGAAAAACATTTCTATTTCAAGCTATTCGGTTTAGTCAAGCAGTTCTAAATCAGCTAATTCAGTTTAGTATAAGTACAGATTTTGTTTACACACAGTTAAATGTCAAAACAGTTCTATATTAAACAATTCATTTTAGTGTAAGTACATTTTCAATGTCAAAAAACAGTTCCATTTCAATTAATTCAGATGAGCATAAACACGCTGTTTAAATGTAAGTATGGTTTAATTGTCAAAATCATTTCTATTTCAAACAATTCAGTTTAGCATAAGTATGCCATTAGTTCTATTTAACCCATAGATAGGGCCCTATCAGGTGTTACCATGCCGGGCCAGAGTGAACCTGGGAGCAATGGCAATGAAGGGGTGCTCCGCATTCCCCAAAGCCCCAGCATCACTGGAACCTCACCATCAGATTGTTTAGTGTCATATCCAGGGCACTCATTAGGGGGTCTCACCCATCTGCAGAGGTGCAGTTGATGTAATCTAAAGCTCCAGCTGACAGGGTAATACACAGAGTCAAATGTCAAAACAGTTTTATTTCAGATAATTCAGTTTAGCATAAGTACACAGTTTAGGCGTCAAAACAGTTCTATTTCGAGCAATCAAGTTTAGCATAAGTCCACAGTTTAAATGTCAAAACAGTTCTATTTTAAACAATTCAGTTTAGCATAAATATGCAGTTTAAATGCAAAAATCAGTACAGTTTCTGACATTTTTATCCTTAAATGAAATAAAGTGTTTACAAGTAGAACCCGAGGAAATTCCACAAAATGAAAAAAACCAAGGGGAGCTATTTTAGCAAGAAATGTTTTTTAATGGTATATCAACCTTCATAGGTTATCTAAAGCCAAAGCCATCCTTATAGAGGAACCTATAGCTAAGAGGGATAAAGAGCTTCATATCTTTCCCAAGGGTGTTAGCATGAAAGTAAACATAATAGCTCAACTAGAGTTTGAACTCACTTACAACAATATCACAGTCCAGCACATTAGCAACTACACCATGGGACTCTTCCAAAGCAAGGAAAGATGATTTGTAATCTTATTACCTATAAATCCTATTGTTGCCTTTGCAATAAATAATATGCAACCACTCTAATAAAAACAAGACATTTCATACTATTTCCATTGGCATAATGGTTAGAGTGTTTGCTAATGGTCTGAGACACAGGGGTTCAATCTCATACAAAAGACTCAAAAGTTGGTATATATATATATATATATATATATAAGTTTGATTAAAAAGGACAGACATTTCATGTCTTCTTATTCTACTTTTAATCTGTTCAAGTGTTTGTACAACTCATTTGATTTTTGTATCAAATGAATTTAGGAAGGCACCATATGTTTCCATTTAAAAGTCTTATTTAATCAAACATGTATAAAAGAGAAAACTCTGACTAGATATACATACACACACATAATTTGTTGAGTGACCATAGTCAAGGGTGATCTGAAAGCTCCCTTTTCAATAGCTACTACACCAAGATGTAGGGGTGGATGCTACTCCTTTCCTGGGATTTCTCTTGATCCCTACCTTATAATGCTGAGTGCTAACACTCCGAGCCAGAGTGGAGCAGAGAGCACTGGCAATAAAGGAGTACTTTGCATTCCCCAAAGCTCGAGCATAACAGAAGCCTAACCAACTGGGCCAGAAGGGTAATAGTTAGTAAGCTAGATTAGCAAATCATTGTTAGTGAGTATGATTCTCACTGGGTACCCCATACTAGTGGCCTTGTGCCACACTTAAGCTAACCTTAGTAAATGACTATACCAAGAGGGCATGGCCACCTCATTTGGTGTGCTGGTTATCAAGCTGGATTAACAGACCATTGTTAGTGAGTACAATTCTCACTGAGTACCCCATATTTCTGGCCTTGTGCCATGACTACAATGGTTAGTGAGTTGGCTCAGCACAACATTACTCATGAGTTCAGTTCTCACTGGATGCACCATATTACTGGCCTTGATTCAAACTTAGTAAAAGACAAAGATACAAACTGTTTTAGTTCTTTCTTTTGGGTACCTGCTGTAGTGCAGTATTTACTAAGTTTAGTTTAGTAGAAAAAAAGTACTATTTTGGAATTAATGTCAGTTGTTCAAAAATCTTCACAGAAAATGAAACCTACTTTTTTGCTATCAAGAGAACAGAAAACAACATTATAGAAAAAATTAAAAAACTGTTTATTTTTCT
>OY757944.1:31350520-31405520 GCA_963585895.1 Sepioteuthis lessoniana
CACACACACACGCATACATACCCACACACACACACACACACATATATATATATATAAAAATACACACATATACATACACTGAAATACATATATATATACACACATATTCACCCGGAGATAGATAGATAGATAGATAGATTGCATTAAACAAAATTTAATAATTTATGGGTGGTCTTTCCTGGACAAACCCCCGCAAATCTACGTTACTTACGTCTATATGGAATTATTTTCACATAAAAATCTGACCCTAATTTCGTAATTTGTCTGTCACCCTGTTAAGGACAGTTAGAGAAATACAGATACCAATTTTTCCGTGGATTTTTTTTAAAAATTTTATGGACAAATATCATTTTTATTTTATTTTAATATAACAAAAATATAAAAACATTTTTTCTACACCAAAAGCGATGAAAATTTCAAAACAAGTTTGTTTTTGAATTTATTTATTTTTTATATAAAAACAGAAAAAGTATAAAGCATCAATGTCATTAATATTACCGGAGGTTCTTTCCATCTGTCGAAATAAATGGTTATTTCAAGTTATAGAATTTTTTCTTTTATGTTTTTATCAGTGGAAAAAGAATGTCTCGGTTAATCTGTTTTCAACACAAACTAGAAAATCAAAGTTTATTTCCTGAGCCATCTTTCAAGCACGACAGATATTATCATCTTTACTGCCTCATGACTTTATTTTAATTCACTTCTTCTCAAATTTGTCTATTAGGATTATAAGAGGACACCCTGGAGTGAAGAGATATTTTGGTTCTATTCTAATCAACCAAAAGACGAGACACTTTGCTCAAATTCATAGCGGATACGGAAATACAAATTTCAAATGATGTTGTCGTCTGTCACTTTGAATTTAAATAGTCTGCACAAAGACAGAAGACGACATAGTTTTTTTGTGGACATTCCTGAACAAAAACCAATTTTAAACTATTGACCGAAAAATTTGGAGCACCCAGTGAGAATCGAACTAACTAGTTATTGGTATTTGTCTAACGCCTCACGTACGAATGATTACGGCACAAGGCCATTTTTATTGTGGGAACCAGGCGCTAGGCCATAGTTACTTAACCAAAATTAGCTGTAGCAAAATACTAAAAGTATAAAGGTACCCAGTGAGAAACAAACTCATGAGTAACCCAGTCACTAACCATTACACCATTAGAGGCACCGCCCTATTACATATCGTTATTTATTAACCTTAGCTTAGTTGTGGCACAAGGTCAGAAGTATGGAGCACCCCAGTAAGAATTAAACTGATTAGTAATAATCTGCGTGTCTACTTCAGAAACAATTCGGGCGCTTCGCGTTATGTCATAGTTAGCAAATTATAACTAGTGAGTTCGAGTCTCACTGAGAGCCCCTTACATCTGGCCTTCTGCTTCATCTAAGCAAAGTTTAGTAAATAAGCACTGCACAAACTATTTCCACAATTAGAATGAATTTATACCAGTTAAATCTTACCGGCTACTTGGTGCTAGGAAGGGTATTTAAATCGGTTCTTACTCACCAGAATCCAATTAGTATATCTATTGATTTGTTTTGGTTTCTTTAAGTGGCATATCAACCTTTATGGATTATTTAATGCCAAAACTACTCTTGTAGAAGAAGAGCAGTGATACTCTCTAACCTATCAGTGGAATGATAAGAAGGTTCATACTTTTCCCAAAGATATCAGTCCGAAAAGACAATTAAAAGCACGACTTAGGTTCGAACTCACTTACTACGATATCACAGTCCAGCACGCTAGCCACGACACAACGAGGACATATTAATTGATACACTAACACTGAATACATGGAAAGGAAAGACAAGCTAAATTCATGGGAACATTAAAGAAATTTAATGAATTCATATAATAAAATATATAACAAATGCTGCAACAATAAACAACGTGTCCCAAAACAGGTGAATTAAATACATTATTCCAAGAACAAAGAGAGAATAAGGATACATTTGAAAAGGTAATTAAATTATCTCACCGAAATTAAAGACAAGGGTCTCTTTTCAATTCAACGAACAGAAGCAAAAACCAGGTCCATGTCATTCTAGGAAGCAAGGTATGGTTTGTCTGTTTAAAGAACGATGACAAAAAAAAAAAAGAAAAAGATTTTAGCGGCTAAATTCACACGTGACCTACAGGCATGTAACGCGGGAAGCCCCCCCCCCGTCCCAATCCAAGGGGAGACCATTATTTGTCTCCTTACACCACTAACCATCGCTTAGTTATGTCTAATTTTACGATTAGCTAAGTTTTTAAGTTATTGCACCAGACTGCAAGGAAGAGAGCCCCAATGAGAATCGAACTCACGAACCTAGTAAGCAAATCCTTACAGAAAGCAAGTTTCCAACTATTTTTCTCAGCTTAACTTAGTTGGACTACAAGGCCAGAATTATAAGGCACTCAGTGACAATCCAACTCACAGGTAACAATGAGCAAACCAGGCTCGTTTGCCATTACACCTCGCGAGAAAGACGCTACTTTTTTCTTCGATTAAGCACGTGATTCGTTTAGTTGAATATGATTTTAACAACTCTCCATTATCACACGTTATAACACCCTTTAACATAGATGTGGCACAAGGCCATGATTATGGAACACCTGATGGAATTCATTACTACTGATTAGTAAATTGTCTATAAAACTATATTCCTTCACCACGAGGAAGGTCTCCTCACCACCCACGAAAAAATAAGCATTTGACACACGTCTACAAATACGAGGCACTTTGTGAGGATCGAACTCACTCATTAGTCGTTATTGATTCGTCGCTAACCATTACATCACATTAAGCGTTCTCAAAATAATTCTCTAAGTTTTATTTGGTATAAGAGCAGAAGCACACGGTGAGAATTGAACTCACTAATAACAATGGTATCTTTGTCAAGCTCATTTTCAAACCATTATACCATGGGAGGCGCCCGCAATTCTGTCAGCGCGTGGGTGTCTCGAGATTTCATTTATTTTGTGTTCTAAATACTATGTGGGTGGTACAATTTCAACATGTAACCCCCACACAAACACACAAAGAGAAAATCGGAAGGAATAGTAATAGTACTAGATTTAGAAGTGGCGGAAAAAATGGTGCATGTCTATACAGAGTCAGGAGAGTGTGTACCCAAAGATGTATGCGTGTATACGCAAAGACGTGTACGTGTGCTTGTACGAGTATGTATGGAGTTATTCAGTTTGCTTCGCTTCTAGAAAATAAAAATAAAATTTCAAAGATTTTATTTACGTTTCAGAGAAATTTCGCTACGATACAAGTGTTTTAAAATGCGCCTACACACAAAAGAACAAAAAAAGCTTGGTTAGTTTAAAGCGAGAAGTTTAAGGCACCCAGTGAGAATTAAACTCACTAGTAAAGATCTGCTAGCCTAGTTCACTATGATACCATGAGAGGCACACTTGAACTATATATCATTCACTATGCTTAACTTGGTTGTAATAAATAGAAGTATGGGGCACCCAGTGAGCATCAAACTCACTAATAATGATCTGTTAACCTCCTTATTATACCATGAGAAGCAGCTCTTAACTATTGGTAGTTATTTACTAACCTTAGCTGTCGGATAGAGAAGTATGAGGCACCCAGTGAGCATCAAACTCATTAATAATGATCTGCTAGCTTCTTTACTACATATACTAAGCTTAGCTAAGCTGAGGCACCTGGTGAGAACCAAACTCATTTGTAATGATCTGCTCGTCAACTTCACGAACCATAACAAGAGAGGCAGCATATGGTTAGTTGCAAATCTTAGCTTTTAAGTTGTACAAAGATAGAAATATAAGGCACCCAGTGAGCATCAAATTTACTAGTAATGCACTGCTTGCCTCGCATTACACTATGAGGCGCACTCTTCGATCATATTCATTTATTTGCTAACTTGAGTTCCTATTTACCAACCCCTCCGCTCGGGCAGGATATGACACAAGGTCAATTTTTAAGCGGAGTTCAACAGGTTTGAATTGAGAGTTTTCCTTCTCCTAGACTAGTTGCCTCACCTACTATTTACCCATAGCTGGAGGGAGAATAATTGGATTCATACCTTTCCCAAGGGTATTAGTGCTATGTGAAATGCAATCAGTCTCGTCCAGGATTTGAACTCGTGTCGCCGTGTCCAATTCCTACGACGATAACCATTACTCCACGTGCACCTCCATTTACTAACTTGAGTTGAGATGTATTATTAAGAAGAGGAGGAGGATCATTATTATCATTATTATCATTATTATTATCATTATTATTATTATTATTATTATCATTATTATTATCATTATTATTATTATCATTATTATTATCATTATTATTATTATCATTATTATTATTATTATTATTATTATTATTATTATTATTATTCTACTCATTTCATACCAGCGTGAGCTGTTGATTTCTCACTGGAGTTTGAGTGACAGCAAGTCTCCTCAAGTCTCCAGGATGCTTCTCAGTATTCTGGCCGAATTTTGCAATGTTGTATTGAGGATGGTCTTCACTCGTCCTCTTATTTCTATGTCCTCTTGCCTCTGTATCAATCCTTTAGTGACTGGACCGAGCGATCCAATTACAATTGGTATCACCGTCACTTTCATGTTCCACAGTTGTTTTTTTTTTGTTTTTTTTCAGTTCTCGAGCAAGGTCCAAGTACTTATCTTTCTTTTCGCTTTTTTCAATTTCACTCAGTGATCAACCGAGACAGCAAAATTCCACAATTCGGTAAGTTCTCTTTTTTTGTTGATTATTACTAGGTCTGGTCATCTGACCGAATACTATTATTATTATTATTATTATTTTACTCATTTGAGAGTTTTTCCCACCAGCGTCAGTTGATGATTTCTCACTGGAGTTTGAGTGACAGCAAGTCACCAGAACTCTTCTAAGTATCCTGGTCGATTTTAATAATGCTGTAGTTTTGATAGTCTCCACTTGTCCTCTTATTTTCAAGTGCTCCAGTCGTTTTACCAATCCCTTGGTGACTGTATCGAGCGCACCAATTACAATTGGGATAACTGTCACTTACATGTTTCATACTTTTTTCAGTACTCAAGCAAGGTCTAGGTACTTATTATTATTATTATTATTGTTATTCACTCATTAGAGCTTTTCACATCAGCGTTAGCCGATGGTTTTTCACTAGAGTCTGAGTGACAGCAAGTCTCCTCAAATCTCCAGGACTCTTCTCAGTATTCTGGCCGTTCTCAATAATGCTGTCGTTTGGATGGTCTCCACCCGCCTGCCAACTTCCAACTCCTCCAGTCTCTTTAGTAATCCTTTAGTTACTGTTCCAAACGCACCAATTACAATTGGTATAATTGTCACCTGCATGTTCCACAGTTTTTTCAATTCCCTAGCAAGGTTGAGGTACTTATCCTTCTTTTCACATTCTTTCAGTTTTATTCTGTGGTCAGCCGGGACAGCAAGTCTCCAGGACTCTTCTCAGTATTCTGGTCGATCTCAACAATATTCTTATTTGTAATTCCTTCACTCCCTGTACCAATCCTTTGGTTATTGTACCGAGTACGCTAATTACAATTGGTATCACCGTCACTTTCATATTCCATTTTTTTTCCGTTCTTTGAAAAGGTCTAGGTATTTATCTTTCTTTTCGCCATCCTTCAATTTTACCCTGTGGTCAGCCGGAAGAAGAAGAAGAAGAAGAAGAAGAAGAAGAAGAAGAAGAAGAAGAAGAAGAAGAAGAAGAACTGACTTTCGAAGAGGCGGATTTTTTGTGTGTGTGTGTGTGTTGAGGCAGAGGTGTGTGTGTCGCATTCGCGTGTGGAGTTATACATTTTGTTTAGCTTCTAAAAAAAATGGTGGTGGGGAGAGATGATCTTATTTACATTTAAGAGAAAGTCCGCTACGATACATCTGCTTTAAAAGGCGCCTACACACGTGTTTGCGCCTGTGAGTGGAGGCTGAAATAAAGAACAGTGAACGAAGTAGACGAGGAATTCGAATCAAAGTGATTGATGGCGACATGTGAAAGAAAACAGGAAAAGAAAATAAATATAAATAAAAATAATGTTGTTTTTTTTAATGGATATACACATATCGTGATCCTTATCGTTTGTGAATTCAGCATTTTAAGTGGGTGCGATTCAAAATATATCAAGTCAAGTCAGTCATGACATCGCGTAGCAAACGAACAAATCTTTTTTTAATATATTTTAAAAGCGAACTAGATGTTTATAGACGAGTTCACTCTTTTTCGTCAGCCTTGTGCCAGCTACGGTAAACCAAAGCTGAAGGGTACATAGGAATAGTTGTTAAAATCAAAACTTAGTAGCATCTTATTGACGTGTACTAAACACGTAGAAGTATTGGTTATAGTTAATGGATTGATTTTAATGGCATGTCAATTACATTTCACATAGGACTAATACCCTTGGGAAAGGTATGAATCTAATTATTCTCCCTCCAGCAACGGGTAAATAGTAGGACAAACTGGGTTCTTCAGCCTTGGTGAGGCAACTAGTCTAGGAGAAGGAAAACTCTGAATTCAAACCTGTTAAACTCTGCTTAAAAATTGACCTTGTGTCATATCCTGCCCGAGCGGAGGGGTTGGTAAATATCGGCATGTCAATCTGTCTAGGACTATTTTGTGCCTAGAGGTTTGGGAATCGTGATCATTGTACGTTCATAATTATATTTTTCGTGAAGATATTTCTTCATTGTTTTTTTTGTTTTTTTGCCTACTGTATTATGATATCAAGTATTCCTATCTAATACAAATAATTTGCTCACAATTGTATAGTTTCAAGTATTCCCATTTGCATGGTTTCAAATAATCATTTCAATTTCATAACAGGCATTTATTTGCACACAGTTTATAAAGTTTTAACTAACTAATAATAATCCTTAGTAAAAAAAAATTATAACTTCAAATAACTATTCTTAGTAAGTAAAGTTGGCGACCGTAGTCGAGGGTGACCCGAAGGCTCCCTTTTCGATAGCTACTACACCAAGGTGTAGGGGAGGGCGCTACTCCTTTCCCCGGATTGATCCACTTTATCCTTGATCCGTACCTTATAATGCTGAGTGTTAAGCAAGGGGGCATCAAGTACTATCTTTTTGGGTTTTTGGTATGACTCGACCTGGGATTGAACCCAGGTCTCCCGGCCCATTGGCGAACACTCTAACCATCATGAACTATTCTTAATACAACTAAATTTGAAGTAAATATAGTTCAAGTATTCCAATCAAATACAAGTAATTTTATAAAGATTTATTTGTTTCATAGATAAGACACTAACAGGTACTACCACTCTAGGTGAGAGTAGACCTGGGAGTAATGTCAATATAAGATTACTCCACACACACTTAGAGATCCAGAACCGGAAACTCACCATTACATGCAGTTTCGTGTCATACCAATGACACCCCCATTTTCTTCTGTGGGGGGGGGGGGTCTTACCTCCTCTCTAGGGGACACATTCAGCAAATTCTAAGCTCCGTCGAAAAAGACGTTGGCAATCTACTCTCGCAAATCAATTAGTGAGTTTGATCCTCACTGGGTGCCTTTTACTTGCAGCCTTGTGCTAAATCTAGACTCAGCCTGTTTTTTAAGGGTGTCTCTAGTGATGTAAAGGTTGGTTAATAATCAGGTCTTACAGATCAATTACTGAGCTTGATACTCACTGGGTGTCCTTCACCTGCGGCCTACGCATAGGTTAATGATTGCCACTGCGAGCTAAACCACCGTTGATAAGTTCGACTCTCACTGGGTTCCTTATACCTTAAGCCAAAGGTATACTTAGCTGTAAAATGATAATTCCTGTGTACGGGGTGAATAAAGGAGATGCTCTCTGTGATTGAATATACTAATCACGGATGAGTCCAGAAGTTTTGGCGCAAAAATCCAAAAATCTAGTCAGACAGATTCCACCAAACATTCCGTGAGGTGGGGTGACGTTAAAAGCTCTCAGAAAGACAACCCTAATATACCAGATATCTTCTTCAGCGCGCCGGTAAGTCCCTTAAATTCAACTTTATACACAGGGAGGACTGGTATCAATTGTTTCATGTGTTGATTAATAAATTGTTAGAATTAAACGAAGTATTTATTAATTTATTTGTTGCTGTTAGCCTTAGAATAAATGTTATACTAACACAATAATTTGTTTGTTGGTTTCTTAGGGGGGTATTTTTTTTGTTTTGGTTTCTTTTGGGTTATTTTGGCTGGGAAAAGCAACTCGTCATGATGATCAACAAGTTTGTCTCACAGACCAAATACTAAGTAATGAGTTCAATCCTTACCGAGTACCTCATAATTACGGCTTATTGCTAAGTTCAAGGTACGTCAAATTTTTTACAGGGTGCTTCTTAAGAGAGAATTCGTCAAATCGTATAGATTGCATGGATCCCTTAAACATTTTCTCGCCACACGTCCCTGACAGTCATTTCTCTTGTTAGGTTCCCAAGACTATATTAGTGTTCACACAGATCTGATGTCGGTAATTCTTTGTTGGTCAGCCAACACGGGTGTGTTCATAAGTAGGAGTCCACAGGAAAACGTTATTTCATCCTCACTTGTCCAGCCATGCCCACTATGTCTTGTCCATCTTACATGTTTAATTTACGAGATGGGAGGTAATTGGCTATACAAATATTGTTTTGTGAGGTGCTAATTCCACAATTTGTTCAAAACAGCACGCAGTATTTTTGTGTAGTTCCCATATCGCTTTTTTCTCCACCCATTTGATTAGCGTCCACGTGGTGCAACCATACAGTAGTACTGATACAGCAACAGCTTGAAGAATTTTCGTTTTATTTTCTTTAGGAGATCAGATTTCCATCTGATCTAAAAACTTCCCTATGCTTATGTTGACATCGTTTTCAGTAGATGAGATATTGCTACTGAGGTATGTGATGTGATCTACTAATTTTAGTCTTGCCATCTAATGTAGAGATGGTACCATCTTGTTTATAACACAAGATTACGCTGGTAATCTAGCGCTTTTCGTAAATACACCAGCCAAAGCTGAATCCCTGCTGCATAGCCTGGAGCAGTCAGCAAGAGACATTGATTTGTACGTTAACTTAGATAAAATAGAATACATACGTCTTAAAACATAAAGAACTAGGCAAGTATAATATTAGGGTACTTATTTAGAATATCTTTCTGGGTGGTAAGATTTTGGTTACTTTCTTTAATGGCATATCAACACTTGATGGCTATCCGATGCCAAATGCTATATATATATATATATCTTTAAGAAAAAACCAAAGACCGGTCAATTTAGGATTATAAATTTGTTTCCATTCTGTTTTTCAGTTTCTGGTGTGAACCAAAAACACGAAGAAAAATATAACAGGACTTAGTAAATCATCCAAGAATTAGTTTCTTTTGGAATTTTGCAAGGGGAGCTCAAATATTGCTCTGTAAAAAAATTACACTGAGCTCTCCACCAGGAAAATTTAAATGTTCAGCTCCTAAATGATTTTCTTGTCCTGAAGGAATTATTCCCAACTCTGGTTTAACTGAACCGAATAATGCTACTATATATATATATGTGTGTGTGTGTGTGTGTGTGTTGAAATGATAAATTGTGGAAAATCTAACAAAATGACAGAAATATGTGAAAAGTTGGATAAATCAAACACTTAAAACAGGTTTAGAAGACGTGATATTTCGTTCTTTTATACTTTCCACATATTTCTATCATATGTCTATATATATGATTTGTAAGGGAATAGTTTGTAAGTAATTTCATTGACTAATTTGTTTGCACACAATAAAATGGTTTCAAGTATTGCTATTTATTGTTTGCATTCAATTAAAAGATTTCAAGGTGGGTGTCTTCGTGATGTAATGGTTAAAGCGATGGACTGCGGAATCGTAGTACGCGAGTTCGTATTCCAGTCGCGCTATTACGTTCACTTTCGGGCAAATACCCTTGGGAAAGGTATGAAACCCCTTATCCTCCCAGCTATGGGTTAAATAGTACCTCTACTGTTCTTCCAGGAGAGTGACTTTGGCATTAAATAACCCAAAAAGAGTTGATATGCCTTTAAACAAAAAAACTAAACCAAACCTTAAAAGATTTCAAGTATTGCAATCTCACACTATTAATTCTATTTGCATACCGTTAAATGGATTCAAGTATCGCGATCAAACACTAATAATTCTATCTCATATTGATTATTTGCTTGCACACAGTTTCATGGTTCTAAGTATTGCTATGTAATCCCGATAATTATATTTAACATCAGTCATATGTTTGCACACAATTAAATGTTTTTTTAGTGAAGAAAATTGATACGTTATTACATGAGTTCCTCGCTATATTGTGGGAAGTAAAGGAGAAGGAACGAAGATGCCGTAAGGTTTTCAAGAGGGTTTAATGGCAGCCAGAATAAAGGGTACCTTTATGCCGCAAGTCTCGTAGGAAGGAAGGAAGGAAAGAGTTATGGAGTTGAGAAGGAATTATAGCAACTAAACGTCTGAGTGTTATGTGCGTCGCTACAGTCAAGGCAATGCTGAATGTCTGAGTGGAATATGCGTCGCTGTAGACGTAGCAAAAGTCGTGTTTGCTGTTTAAGGAGAGGAATGATATAGTCACCCATAAATGTGTGGTCCTGGTTATTGAGAGAGGCATGAAAGTCTCCAGATAATGTTGCCCAGGAATGAGGTAGCTGGATGTCTGAGCGATTTGCGCGTCGCTGTAGACATAGCAAAAGTTAGATAGAGGCAACATGAAGATGTTCCTGTGTGTGGCGGATTACATGCATCTAATTCATGTTCAACTGGGAATCCTTGGTCTAAGAGGGTAGACTCAAAAGGTCCATAAATTAGACGGCTTTCTTAGTGGTGATGTGCTTCCGCTACTATGAAGGGAGCGGACAGAAAGTACGTCCGTCCTGTTCGAAAGGTTCTGCGGAAGAGATAGTTTGGAGGGGTTTCACTATTTTTATGTTGTCCGGGAAAATGGTCCGGGCTGAATCGGATAAGTCATCCTCTTTGGGTAAAAATATGTGACGACCATAACGGTCAAATTAATTTATGAGCCAAACAAAAATACGAAGTTCTTTCTGCTACAAAATTATTTGTAAATGCATGATAGTAATCATAATTATATTTTCGATGTTCCATTGCATTTTTTATTTTTTATTTTGCACATTTAATTTTTCCATATTTGTCTTCTCGGGGTGTTCCCTGGAGTGATATTACGTTTTAGCAGAGTAAACAAAAATATAGGTTTCCACAATTTCCAGTAGAGCACCACGGATGGTATAATGGTTAGCAAACTAGATGAACAAACCTTCACGAGTGAGTTTGAGTCTCATTGGTTGCTTCATTCATACGGCCTTGTGCCACATTTAAGCAAAAAGCTTTGTATATTACTAAATGGTTTCAAGTATAGAAATATTTTTGTTTGAGCCACAAATAGAACCCTTTCAAGTACTATGACTCCGGGTTAAAGTGAACCTAGGAGTAATGGCAATTAAGGGGTTCCCCCTCCTTCTCCAAAACTCTAGGATAGCAGCCTCATCATCAGATAGTTTCGTATCTTACCCAGGAGATTAGTTCTGTTTGAAAAATAGATGGGATCCCAACAGGTACAACAACTCCGGGTCAGAGTGGTACTGGGAGTAATAGCAATCAAAGAGTACTCCACATTCACCAAAGCTCCTAGCCTGGAGCCTTGTTATCAGAGGGTTTAGTGTCCCATCAAGGACATTCTTTGGAGTGCGTGGGTGTTTGAGGGGTTCCCTCGCTGCAGAGATGCAGTCAGCGAATTCTCCAGCTTCAGCCAACTGGTCTGTATCATTCAAGAAAAATGGCTGTGCTAATGTTAAGAAGTCTATAGAGGGAATTATAGTTGTTATATCCACAGCAAAAAAAAGTTTTAGTAACTGTTTGCTTTTTATTTATAAAGTTCTACGCACTCAAAAAACGCCAAAAAACCAAGAATGTTTTATGTTCAAAGGCAGCCATATTGTTTTTTTCAAGAGTCAAGACCATCCTTCATCCCTTCACCGGAAAGTGTTTAAAAAATACAACACGCATGTTACTTTCCGGCTGAGACTTTTGCATGGTTAGTGGTAAAAGGGTTGGAGGCGGGATGATACTTAGCTGGGAGGGAGGTGGCGGAGGAGGAGGAAATCAATCTGGCCGGTTTTTGTATATCTGGACATTAATAAAAAGACAATCAGTGAAACTTCTTAAAAAAAAGAAAAACCACTGCCTGACACTTATTCTTTTCTGGATTGTGAATATATCTTATTGATCCTCTACTCTGTCTTTGCTCCCCCTTCACACTTACTAGCTCCCCCAATGCGATCAATAAAACTCTCGTTGAGAATGGATATATATATATATATATATACACACACAAATCTTCAGCATGAGCAGGATGTGACACAAGGTCAATTTTTAAGCGAACTTTATTAGATCTTGAATTAAGAATTTTCCTTCTCCAAGACCGGTTGCTATACCAAGGTTAAAGAGCCCACTCTACCCTACTATTCATCACGAGCTGAAGGAAGAATACTTGGATTCAAACCTTTTCCAAGGATATTAGTGCTATATGGAATGCAAACAGCCTTGTCCAGAGTTCGAACACGGTTCACTGTATCTATTTCCTACTACGTTAACCTTTACACCACGAGCATGATGAAAGCAATTCCTAATTTTTGAGGATTTTAATAATCAGAAGGTAATAGATCAATTTCGGAATTAGGATTTAGATATGGTTCCTGGAGAAGAGATTTGCCAATTTTAGCCGAGCTTAGCACAAAGGAAATGAGGAAACTGCATGAAAGATATCCTTGACTTGATTGTGAATATAAGTACCACGTCTTCATATCATTTCTTAACATTACCATAGCCTTTTCTTTTTTCCAAGATGGTTATTTTAAAAAGTACCATGGGCACAAATAATAGCTATGGGGGCAATTTAAAGTTTCCATTAACAGTCGGCATTCTGAATTATGGTGTCAACCTCATAGACAGAAAGTTCCCCAATATTACCTCCTAAAATTCAAGATTTTCATAATCTGATGAACCTCGTACAGGGTTAAACGTCATAATAAATATCATAAACACTCCGCCAAATTAGTTTTCCCGCCTTATTTCTTTTCTATTTAGTCGAATATTTCATCCATTTATTTCAATTACTGATCCAATTTTTATTTTCAAAATTATCGCAGAATGTATCAGAATAGAAAATCTTCTTTCCTTTAAAGGCATATCAACCTTTGTGGGTTATTTAATACCTGGATATGACACTAAACAATCTGATGGTGAGATTCCAGTGATGCTGGAGCTTTGAGGAATGCGGAGCACCCCTTAATTGCCATTGCTCCCAGGTTCACTCTGGCCCGGCGTGGTAGCACCTGATAGGGCCCTATCTATGGGTTAAATAGAACTAACAGCATACTTATGCTAAACTGAATTGTTTTACTAAACTGAATAGCTTAAACTAGAAATGCTTTTGACAATTAAACCGTACTTACAATTTAAACTGCGTAATTATGCTAAACTGAATTGTTTAACATGGAACTGTTTTTGATATTGAAACTTTACTTACACTAAACTGATTTGTTTAATATAGAACATTTGTCAAAAACATTTCTATTTCAAACTATTTAAGCAGTTATATATAATAATTCAGTTTAGTGTAAGTACAGTTTCAATGTTAAAAACAGGTCAATTTCAGATAATTCAGTTTAGCATAAGTACGCAGTTTTGATGTCAAAACAGTTCTATTTTAAACAATTCAGTTCAGCATAAATACGCAGTTTAAATGTATAAAAACAGTTAACGCCAACCACCATTCAGTTCTATTTATCATAGATAGGACCCTTATCAGGTGCTACCACTCCGTGCCAGAGTGGACCTGCGAGCGATGACAATAAAGGGATACTCCGCATTCCCCAAAGCTCCAACATTACCGGAACCTTACCATCAGATTGTTTAGTGTCATATCAGGACACAGGACACTCGTTGGGGGGGGTCTTACCTCTCTTCAGAGAAGCAGTCGGTGTATTCTACAGCCCAAGCCGACTGGGCAATAAGATTCTAGTCAACCAGTGGATTTGGGAGTTCCAGCGGGACACAGAGAAAAGATGAAAAAGAAGTCGAAAAGATAGAGTAATAGCAGGATCTAGTCAAAGCGTTAAAGAAGCTGTGGAATATGTGTTGTGGGAGCCTTACCCATCTTACCATTATGGACTCTTCTCACCGTTATTAGGACGGAGAGATTTCGCTGCCAGACGGGTAGATCACGATCGGTCTGACACCTCTCCAGGTGTCGGGTAGCACTTCGGCCGGCCGTGTTATCTGCGGCACGGATCTGGCCGAGTGTGTCTCGGTACCTGGAGATTTCCTTCGGCCTCAGGGGGCCTTCCTCCCCCCCCAGGCTTTTACCTCCTTCGGGAAGGTTGGGTTAATCGCCCGGCGCCTGAGGCGCCCCTAATCAGGGGAATGCTGACGGGGCCGTAGGCATTTTGGGGAAATGCCGGGCGCGTGTGGGCTACGGCCCTGCGCCCGGACCCACCATAAAAAAGGCCTTGTGCCACACTTGCCCGTTGGGTGGGGCGGTCAACAAATACCGCAGATCAATATCGGTGTTATCCGAACAGTACGAGACTTCTTACCTTTTTTATGTAACTCTATCTTTCCTGTGTAATATAATCTGTTATCTAATATCCGTGTTTGCGTTTTCATTAGTGACCCTTTCCGGACCACAACAATATGACAGTGATACCAGTCCTAGTAGGAGCTCTTGGAACAATCTCCAAAGCCCTGGAAAAGAGACAGGGCAAAACTGGAGATCAGAGGAAGAATTGAGATCATTCAGACCATAGCACTGTTAAAAAATCCGCTAGAATACTTAAAAGAGAACTGGAAACCCGAGGAGATTTCAGAAGAAAAAAAAAGAAAAGAAAAGAAGGTGAAATTTATGTGAACAATTCGCAAGCAGAAAAATAATGGTGTTCAATCACTTGTTTTTATTGATTAAAAAAATTGTATCATTAAAAGGACGTATTGGAGGAAAAATATTTTTTTTCGATTAGGATTTTCCCGGAATCTCTCATTTTAACATTTGTCAGTTACTATACAATACTACAGCAGGAGAGAGAGAGTGAGAGAGAGAGAGAGAGAGAGAGAGAGAGAGAGAGACTTTAACGGCATGTCATCCCTTCAAGGGTTATTTTATGCTACAGATTGAAGAATCGCTTTCATATTTATATTTTTGTGCATTTGTTTCTTAAGAGTTTTTTTTTTTTTTGCACTCAATCCAATCGAATAATTTTTAAACAGATTGATTTGACCCATAGATAAGACGCTGACTGATAGCACCACTCCAAGTAAGACTGGGGCTGGGAGTGACGGTAATGAAGGGTTACTCGAGAACTGGATCCTCACTATCAGATGCAGTCTAGTGTCTTACTTCTTCCCAATCAGCTAGGGCTGTAGAATACACCGACTGCATCTCTACAGAGAGGGGTAACACCCTACAAACGGGTGTCCGAGGTATGACACTAAACAATCTGTTGGTGAGGCTCCAGTCTTGAAGATTTGGGAAATGTGAAGTGCCACTTCGATGCTATTTCTCCCAGGTCCACTTTGGCCAGGAGTAGATGCACCTGATAGAGTCTTATCTATGGATCAAATAGAACTGTTTAAGCTTTAAACTATGTGCAAACAAATGATTATAACAGAAATACTCGGAACCATTTAACTGTGTGCAAAAGAATGAGTTACATTCAATAGAATAATGAGTGTTAAATAGCAATACTTGTAACCATTTCACTATCTGCAAACAAATGATTAATATTGAATCGAATAATAAATGTTCGAGAGAAGACCATTTAATTGTGTAGAACAAATAACAATACGAGTGTGCAAACAAATTTGTTCTAATTTATTTAAAAATGAACTTACCAACTAAATATGTGTGCAAACAAATGAATGATATTAAATTCTGACTGTCATATAGCAATACAGGATGTGCCCGTGGTGTAATGATTATCGACGTAGGAAATGGACACGGTGTTATTTGTCGCTGCCTCCCACCAGACACGACTTGACACAAGGTCAAAAGCCCGAAGGCCGATTAAAGTGGGGATAAAGGGGAGGGGAAGGTCGGGAACGAGCCGAGACTCGAAACCTGCTGGTCCATGCTGCTCATCGGCTCACTCGGTGCAATGTGAGCCTGATGAGGCAAGCAGTTTCACGAACCCAAATGTGGGTCCGGGCACGTATGCCAGTTTACGGCTTAAACTAAACTCGAGGTCTAGTGCCATACATGGGTTACAAAGGAGACAAAACTGCAGCTCGCCCACCCGAGGGTAGCCTAGTCGAAATTAGGAGCCTAAAGGCCTCAAGTCTGCCATTGTTCCTTTTGCAGAGCCACGCCCCGGACCGAAGTCCATAACAGGCTCCTGGGTGCTTTTTAGGAAAAGCGCGCCAAGGAAATGGACACGGTGACACGAGTTCAAATCCTGGACGAGACTGATGTCATTTCACATAGCACTAATACCCTTGGAAAAGGTATGAATCCAATTATCCTCCATCCAGCTATGGCTAAATAGTAGGACAAACTGGGTTCTTCAGCCTTGGTGAGGCAACTAGTCTTGGAGAAGGAAAACTCTGAATTCAGACCAGTTAAACTCCGCTTAAAATTGACCTTGTGTCATATTCTGCCCGAGCGGAGAGGTTGGCAAATATGTATAGCAATACTTGAAACCCTTTAACTGTGTTGCCCAGTCGGCTCGGGCTGTAGAATACACCGACTGCACCTCTGCAGTGGGGCAAGACCCCCCACCAATGACTGTCTTGTATATGACACTAAACAATCTGATGGTGAGGTTCCAGTGATGCTGGAGCTTTGAGAAATGCAGAGCACCTCTTCATTGCCACTGCTCCCAGCTCCACTCCTGATAGGGCCCTATCTATGGGTTAAATAGAAGTAAACCGCATACGAATGCTAAACTGAATTGTTTGAATTAGAACTGTTTGAATAAACTGAATAGCTTTGAATAGAAATGTTTTTTGACAATTAAACTGTACTTACATTTAAACAGCGCGCTTATGCTAAACTGAATTGTTTGAAATGGAACTGAGACTATTTGCATAAAAATGGATTTGGCGTTAAATAACCTACAAATGTTGATATGCCATAAAAACCCAACCAACCTTTAACTGTGTGCAAACAAATGATGTGTTGAAAATAGAACAATTCGCATTAGATGGAAATAAGTGGGACCATTTAACTGTGTGCAAATAAAATGAGCTCAGGTTTGATCAAAAATGTTATCAACAAAATATGTTTACAAATCAAATATTTAATATATATGTACAAACAGGATTTGGCGTTAAATAATCTACAAAGGTAGATATGCTATAAAACCCAACCAACCAATCTAAGGCACCTCTTCTTTTTAGGGGAGTGATCTTACCCCTCGGCAGGTGATACATTTAGTATATTTTAAGTCTCACCGGCAAGGCAATTATTTTTTGTTCGTTTTTTAGAAATTAAAAAAAAGAATTTCAAAATCAAACATCGTTACTACACCGTGAGACGATGGCTTACTTTTTCATCGATTACTTGATAAAAAGAATTATTAGTGTTAGATATGAATGCTTGAAACCATTTAACTGTATGCAAACAAATTATTGATATCAAATAGAATTATTAGTGTTAGATAGGAATACTTGCAACACATTTGACTGTGTACAAACAAATGAGCTCGAACAACTCGTTTAAAAATAAAGTTATCTGCAAACTATTCGCTCGCAAATCATGTATTAAATAATCAGGCATTAAATAACCATCAAAGGTTGATATGTCATCAAACCAAATTACCCAACCTAACTTAAACTAACCTTACGTTTTGTCGTTTATAAAGAGTATGACTTTTTTTTTTACAGTTGTAGAGTTGTAGAGAAGAGGAAAATCTCGTATTTTGGTTTGGCGCGCAATTTAATTCAACACTCAATTTCACCCAATCAGGATGACTTATCCTATTCAGCCCGGACCTTCATTTCCGGCTAGCAAAACGGGTGAGCGGCCAAACCCAGTCTCTCTGGCGTGAAACGGCGACCAGAACAGACGTGTCTCTGACCGTCCCTACTTAGCGATGCTTTTTAGCTAGACAAGCCACCGAGTGTGGACATCTCACTGTGGCTTTAACACTAGCAGCAGCAACATAGACACTCAACGAGGGAACCATCTAATTTATGGATTTCTTACAAGGAATCCCAGTTGAATATGAATTGGATGCATTCAGCATGCTTTCCACAGGCACCACTTCACGTCACCCCAAAATTTGGCTATGTCGATCCGAGCGTAACTCCGCTCTCGACACACTAGCTCCCATTTCACTTCTGGTCCATATGAATGGAGATAACGCAGACTCTCCCCCCAAAATACCAGGTACAAAACTACACGGTGACTCTAAACACAATCCCTCACACGTCCAGCAACACGCTGCCATCTCAACATCCCGCTAAGCCATTTCGTCTACAACACTAACAAGCCTAAATTCCACGAGTCTTGCAGCACCAAGAGCAAACCATATTCAAAGCTGCAAATAAAGAACTTTCGTTGTTATGTTGTTAAAGAAAAGTTTCGTAATTCATTTATGTTGCCTAAAAAAAATATAGTGTTAAAGAAATTAACAATTTCCCGAAACCGCTATAGAGTCATTGCTACTTACAAGTGAATTTGATCCTCACAAAGTGGTCATGTTGTACAAGAGTACAGACTTGGGTTTCTCGTTATGAAGCACTAATTAGCCCTACAGGTCACAATCTTTTGGCGTCTCGCGTAGTGTAATGGTAAACAATCTAGACTAACCAACCATTATTCGGTGCTCCATAAATCCGGCCTTGTAACATATCTCAGCAAAAACTCAGAAAATAACTACATGCAAACCCAAGTGAATTTGATACTCACCGAGAGTTTAGCACCCGGCAATCCCAGCTCAACGTGTCAGTTTAAATCAAACTGAACGAGAACGAGTTTCAACTGCTTCTTGACCGTTTTTGAAGTTCGGCCATTAAACTGTAGGGGTGGTATGTTATTTGGTTATTTCAGTAGATGTGCGTCCGTACTTTACGGGTATTGCTCTCTAAATTATTTCCACCACAAATACAACTCAAAACTTTACAACCGCGAGAAAGAAATGGAATAGAACACAACGAACATTAAACAACACACAATTTAATATGCATATAACAGAATATGAAAACAAATAAAATACATGATGTGTAAATGGCCTTTTGGAAAATAAAGTTTGACAAGAAGAAAATAAATTTGTTTAAAGATGTGTGTATGTTCATGTTAACGGAGTCCGTAAATAAGTCGTTCTTACTTACATTAAGTTCATGTCTTGTTTTATGATTGTGGCGACAGCGTGTCGCGTTGATGAAAGAAAGTTTGTCGGGTTTTTCTTTTGAATGTGATTCGCGGCCACCTGAAGCTAGGTCATGAACTTTAGTTGAGGAAAGAAAGGAATTTGTCGGACACAGTATCGGCTACTGCATTACTGGCTTAGTGGCTTGTGGTGTTGTCTAAGTCTTCGAGTAAGTTAATGGCTCCCTAACTGTGTTATTTATATCCTACAGGTGGATCAAAGAATCGTCCTAAAATTTTGGCGCGTAGACATTTATTGACCAATCAGATTTGTATTTTACTATTTTATTTTTGAGCCTAAATATTTTCTGTTAGTTGACTTCCGATCCTATTTTTCTAGAATGTTCTATTCTATGTTTTTAACTGATTGGTTGAAAAATATAAAAATGTAACTTAAATGCTAATGCGGTTTTGATCCTAAATTTCTAGAATGTTCTTAAGTATGTTTTTATTGCTTATTGCTTAAGACAAGAAAAAAATGTGTATCCTATAAAACAAAGAAACCTATAGCCTATTAACCCAAAGTCAGTCTTATTGAAGAACATTAGTGGTATTATTTCACTCATAACAAGGAGGATGAGAGGTTCTGTAATTATTTATATGTAGAGGTAGCAAATAATTGAAGAAGTCAGATAAGCTTGAAGAAAAGCTTTATTCAACTAAGAACTGGTGTTAAGGGTAGCCACGGCTAGTATGGCGTTTCACCAGTCAACTAAACAAAAGGGGAACAATTCGTTCCCAGGCAGTAAGGGAGATTATAGTTCCTTCCTTTATCACCACAGGTCCATTCTTTTCTCAGGAGTATTAGTTCGAAAGTGAATTTTATTGCACAACCGGAATTCGAACTCGCTTACTTACAAGGTGTGTGCACCGATTGTTACGTGTTAGAAATATTTGGTTGTATCGATCGATACAGGGTTTTACGTTCGATGATCACCAAAGCAGTTCATTTTGGATATTGACTTGTAGAAAACAAAGAAAAACTCTCTCTCTCTCTCTCTCTCTCTCTCTCTCTCTCTCTCTATCTCTATCTCTATGTATCTATCTATCGATACTTCACGTAATAGAAATATTTAAAAATAAACTGCCACTACTACTCAGCATCACCTTGGTGATAAAAACAATTCTCACTTTAGTAATAAAAACAAAAATGAAATAATAATTTAGTCTAAATACTAAACAACTTTAATTTTAAAATAGCATATATATATATATATATATATATATATATATATATATATATATATATATATATATATATATATATATTACCTTGATAATGGTTGTGACGAGAACCGAAAGTATTTGGTATAACAGAAATAGCTCCTTTGGAAAAAACCCTCAATAAATTTCAATATTCTAACGTAAAAAAATACATAAGGACTCTTCAAAGAAAAAAAAACCTCCAAAAGAACAAGGATTCGATTTTATTAAATCAAACCTGTTTATATATATATATATATATATATATATATATATATATATATATATATAATCGCAACATTTGAATCCATAAAAGTAGAAGACAATTCCCATAAGTATTTTTTTTTTATTAAAGCATTTTCTTTTCATTCAAATAAGATCTTTTTAAAATTCAAGAGATTTAAAATGCAAAATCGAGCAACTTAAAACATCTTTTTTGCAAAAGTCAAAATCAGTTGTACCGAAAGAAAATTCATGAATGTAAACGATATATATCAAATATTGATTATTTTTTTTTATTATTCTTCGGATTATTCCGAACTAACACGTTTTTTGTTTTCTTCTGGTAGTCGTAATAGGAATGTTTTTTTTTAAATATTTGATTTGAAATTGATCGGAAACCGAGCTTTAATTAAAAAGGAGTCTTTAAAACTTGAAAAAGTAATTAAAATCCAACTTTATTATCAATATGGATTTTAGAATTCTGACTAATATTTACTATCGACTTTTCATTTTCCCTTTAAAACCACAGGGTGAGTTATATATTAATATTTTTTTTATTTATCTATTCATTAAAAACATGCCAGCTCATTGGCCTAATGGGTAGAGTGTTCGCCAATGGCTCGGGAGACCTGGGTTCAATCCTAGATCGAGTCATACCAAAGACTTTAAGAATGGTACTTGATACCTCCTTGCTGAACACTCAGCAATATAAAGTATGTATCAAGGGTAAAGTGGAGCAATCCAGGGAAAGGAGAAGCGCCCTCCCCTACACCTTGGTGTAGTAGCTATTGAAAAGGGAGCCTTTTGGTCGCCATCGACTACTGTCGCCAACTTTACTTACTTATCTATTCATTAACAACGCCTACTGGAGAAAATAGGATAGACCTTCTATTTCAAACATTTCAATTTAGCATGAGTAAACAGTTTAACTGTCAAAAGCATTTCTATTTCAAACTATTCAGTTTATTCAAGCAGTTCTAATTCAGCTAAATCAATTTAGCCTAAGAACAGATTTTGTTTACACAGTAAAATGTCAAAACAGTTCTATATATAACAATTCAGTTTAGAGTAAGTACAGTTTCATTGTCAAAAATGGTTCAATTTCAAACAATTCAGTTTAGCATAAGCAAGCAGTTTAAATGGAAGTACAGTTTATTTGTCAAAAACATTTCTATTTTAAGCTATTCAGTTTAATCAAACAGTTCGGTTTAGCATAAGTATGCCGTTAGTTCTATTTAACCGATAGATAGGGCCCTATCAGGTGCTACCACTCCGGGCCAGAGTGGACCTGGGAGCAATGGCAATGAAGGGGTACTCTGTATTCCCCAAAGCTCCAGCACTGCTAGAACCTCACTATTAGATAGTTTAGTGTCATATCTATGACACTCATCCTATTTACCACTCATTGGGGGTGGTCTTACCAGCCTGCAGAGGTGTAGTCGGTGTATTGAAGATTGGTTAGTGAGTGTTAATTACTAAACTTTTCTTAGACATGGCACACAGATCTGAAGACTCTATTGGAACTAAGAAGGGTTATTTCGTAATAGTAGGAAATTGTTGGTATTTTTTGGGGAGATTCTGAGGTTTGTACACTGACTCCTTTTCTTCTTATCCCATTTTCTTGTCTTCTTTTGTCTGTCGAAGCAGTAAGAGAATTAAGGACAGAAAGAAAAAGACAAGGATACCTCTTGACTCAAAGTTTATTTAAGGGTTTACGACTATTCTGTGGTGTAGAATATTTTCCTGGACCAGTAGAAATAGCCGTGTTTCCCCAAGCAAGGCGCTGAAGTATATTATAGAATCATTTTCAGCAAGTGCAAGTTCGAGGTTGGTCGTGTGTTCAATGGGTATGTTTAGCAGAGGCTGCTACAAGTAGGAAACAGCCTACTGCTAATCTCCGGGACCTAGCGAGCACGTACGCTCCCTACTAGCAGTCGAGAAGAAAAGGTTTGTGCATTCGAAGTGGTAAATGCTTAATGAGGAAGAATTTATCTTTGGTGCCTAGAAGTCCCTCCTTATAGGCATGTACCGATTTCGCTTCCAATCAGAGGCCTCCCAGGAAACTGTTACTTTTTGCATTTATTCATTTTGTTTTTCTATATTTCTTCTTAATGCCCGCAACTCCAGTCGCGCTATTACGTTCACCTTCTAATATTCTTGGGAAAGGCATGAAACCTTTTATCTCCGTAGCTATCAGTTTAAGTACAACTATTGTCCTTCAGCAAGGATAGCTTTGGCATTGAATGACACACGAAGAATGATACCTATTAAATAAAGAAACAAAACAATACCAAAATCAAGAGGCCCTCAGATTGCTTACACCTGCAGTTAGCTTAAGTGGTCATCCATGTAGGTATAGAACAGAACCATCGTTGCTTAACTTCGATGATCTAGCGAGAACCGGTGTTTGGGCAAGTGTATTGTTGTTATTTACCAAGCTTTGCTTAAATATGGCACACAGGCCTCGGGTTGCTTACAGTAAATGCTGTTCCTAAAATAGTCCCCCATCTAAATAGTGACCAGGCCCATCACCACCTTAACTTGTTATTTACTAAGCTTTACTTAGAAATAGCACACAGACCTCAGGTTGCTTACAGTACCGGCTGTTCTTAAAGTGGTCACCCATCTAAGTATTGAACAGGATGGTCGCTGCTTAACTTCGATGATCTTGCGGGAACCGGTGCTTTCAGCGTTATTTGGCCGTAAATAAAGTGAAAAGATGAAAGAAACTACTCGTTATTAAATGGGTGACAATTGCTTTATCTAAAAAAAAAAAAGTTCAAGTAATGTGAAACTTTAAAAAGAAAAAAAGTCAGAATCAATTAGCATCTGTATGAGCGAGTGACTTTATGTGAAAATATCGAACATAAATTGAAGTGGGTTTTTTTTTCCAAAAAAAGAATGTCAACGGATAAATCTAGAAAGGAAATGAATGAATAGATAAATGATAATTCCTGACACATTCAGTTTATCAAAGAACACTGACCAAAATACGAGCAGCACGCATCACAATTGCACAATGTCCATTCGTAAGAGGGAAAAAGCACAAAAAGTAAGTAAAATTGGCGACCATAGTCGAGGGTGACCCGAAGGCTCCTTTTTCAATAGCTACTACACCGAGGTGTATCGGAGGGCGCTACTCCATTCCTGGATTGCTCCACTTTACCCTTGATCCTTACCTTATAATGCTGAGTGTTAAGTAAGAAGGATCAAGTACCATTTTTGCGTCATTGGTATGACTCAAACTGGAATTGAACTCCAGTCTCTCAAGCCATTGGCGAGCATTCTAACTATTATGTCAATGGGTCAATACACACACACACACACACACACACATATATATATATATATATATATATATATATATATATATATATAAGTGCATATATTCGCATTAATCAACGATCACTTGTTGAACACAATGGTTTGAAAAAGAAATATAAAACAATCCTACTGCACATGTAAATGGAAAATAGTCCTTTGACAAGAAAAAAAGATTAGGTGTATGCATTAATAACTATTTAGGTTGCTTTTTATCAATTTTCTCATACGGTTTGACGTTTTATAACAATGTAAGGAAACAGCGTATCCCCATCTGATCAAGATAACCCTTTAATGAACAAGGCTGCAAAAGGTAACCATCGGATTTCTTTTAAGTTATATTGCTACATTCATCCTTTTCTGATTTGATATTCACACCATATAGTTTGTTTACACCATATTACACTGTTCTTTGTTGTAAAAATATTGATTTGAGCGAGTCTACATTAAATAAAACAAGCAACAACGAGGGAGGGTTAAAAAGTTCACATGGTGATGTCATATCACCTGTTGATGATTTTTTGACCAATGGGATTCAAGCATTACAGCACTGAGGGAAGACATGTGTGAACCATAAGTGGCACTATGTGAAAAAAATAACTCATTTGGTCTCATTCTAAGAGAATATCTTGGTCAACCAATGAACTTTTCTTGCGACACTCTTAAAATAAAAGTATTAAAGAGAACAGCAACGATAGGCAAACCTTTATCGAAAAGGGAAAATATCAAGTAGAAATTTTAGGGCGACTCAACCCTCAAAACAAAAATGAATAAATGAATGAATAAAAGAAACAAATAAATATAGGAAAAATGGAAATAAAAAAGATAGATAAGTATTTGCGCGCTTGCGTGTGTGTGTGCGTGCGTGCGCGCTTGTGTGTGTGTGTGTGTGTGTGCGTGTGTGTGTGCGTGCGTGTATGTGCGTGCGCGCTTGCGTGTGTGTGTGTGTGTGTGTGTGTGTTAACTCTTTTCACAGTTCAATGTAAATTAGGTGTCAACTCACACATTTTCACAAGATTTTATCCTTTATTTTAAATGCTATTTGAGAGCCACATAGGACCCTCATATGTTTCACAGAAAAAAGAAAACAAGAACAAAAAAAAAACGAGAGCCACATATGGCTCTCAAACCGTGAAAGGATTTCTACAAGAATCATGAGATAAAAAAAAAAAAAGAAGGTAGGTTTAAAAGAAAGAAATGCTATAAAATGACGAGGTGGAAATCCATTTGTAATTAATTGTTCAGCAAAAGAAGAAGAAAAAAAATGACATAATCCGATAAAATCAAAGAAGAGGAGATAAGAAATGAATGAAGTACTCACAAATTGGAAGTGTTTGAGCTAAAAAAAAGAAACGCAGGTGGTTGGGGGAAATGAAGAAAAAGAAAACACCTGAAAATGGAACAAGTGATTTCCACACGAGTTCCCTCCCTTTGATCTTACTTATTTAAAAATGTGTAAAAACCACGCTGGCTCGACACTACCACACTTCATTTTCCCTCAGACTTTCTTTGGCGACACGCGAACGCATGCGCACAAATACTTGTATATATACAAGTTGATTTGTGCTCGCGTACACGCGGATATATATATATATATATATATATATATATATATATATATATACGTGTGTGTGTGTGTGTGTGTGTGTGTTCAGGTGCACGCAAGTAAAAATTTGCATATATATGTATATATATGTTTAAATATACATGGATATACAAATATGTAGATATATTCATGTATATACATATATATATGTTTCTGCTGTACTCATAAATTAATTAAATATATATATGTATATGTATTCAGGAATATACATATACATCCATATATATGTGTGTGTGTATGTGTGTGTGTGTGTGTAAAAGAATACATACAGACATATGAGTATACACTCATAAAAATATACATATATCCATAGTGTATATCTGTATGCATACATAGTACAGAGGTATATCTATCTATCTACACACAAAAGCATACATATAGATAGACACACACACATATATATACATATGACCTCCAGCTATGGGTAAATAGTAGGGCAGACTAGGTTCTTCAGCCTTGGTGAGGCAACTAGTCTAGGAGAAGGAAAACTCTGTATTCAAACCTGTTAAACTCCACTTAAAAAATTGACCTTGTGTCATATCCTGCCTGAGCGGAGGGGTTGGGTAAATATGATATATATACATATGACCATACGTATATAT
Organism: Sepioteuthis lessoniana; assembly: GCA_963585895.1. Taxonomy (NCBI): domain Eukaryota; kingdom Metazoa; phylum Mollusca; class Cephalopoda; order Myopsida; family Loliginidae; genus Sepioteuthis; species Sepioteuthis lessoniana. The sequence continues at coordinate 31,376,847 of OY757944.1, forward strand.
ATATATATATATATATATAAATCCACGTATACATACATACATATATGTATATATATATACGTATACATGAATGCATATCCAAATATATAAATATATAAAGATGTATATATGTGGCGGTTTTGAGTATAACACTATTGTTTTGGGGCACACAAATGAATTACGAGACTTTGCTTTAACAACACAACAACGAAAGTTTTTATTTGCAGCTTTGAGTATGGTTTGTTCTTGGTGCTGCAAGACTCGTGGAGTTTAAGCTTGTTAGTATTGAGACGAAATTGTGTTATGAGAAGTTAAGAAGGCAGCGTGTGTCGTTGGACGTGTGAGGGATTGTGTTTTTTGCATTTTTGACGAAAGACATGTTGCAGTTGTAGGAATTGAACTTTGGATGTCACCGTGAGTTTCGTGTCTGGTAATTGGGGAGAGTAGGCGTTATCTCCATTAATGTGGACCAGAGGTGAAATGGGAGCTAGTGTGTCGAGAGCGGGATTACGCTCAGATCGACATAGCCAATTTTGGGGTGACATAATGTTGTGCCTGTGCGAGGCATGTTGAATGCGTCTAATTTATATTCAACTTTCCTTGAAAGAAATCCATAAATTAGATGGTTCCCTCGTTGAGTGTCCATGTTGCTGCTGCTAGTGTTAAAGCCACATTGAGATGTCCACACTGGGTGGCTTGTCTAGCTAAAAAGCATCGCTAAGCGGGGACGACCAGAGACACGTCTGTTCTGGTCGCCGTCTCAAGCCGAAGAGAGTGAATTTGGCCGCTCACCCGTTTTGCTAGCCGGAAATGAAGGTCCGGGCTGAATAGGATAAGTCATCCAGATTGGGTGAAATTTAGTGTTGAATTAAATTGCGCGCCAAAACAAAATACGAGATTTTCCTCTTCTCTACATATATATATATATTCATAAATATGCTCATATAGACACACACACACACACACACATATATATATATATACATGCATAACAACATATATATATATATAGAGAGAGAGAGAGAGAGAGACAGATATATATTCATGTATATATACACACATACATACATACATACATACATTTAAAAAAATAAAGTTGGTAACCGTCGTCGAGGGCGACCCGAAGGTTTCCTTTTCACAAGCTCCACCGAGGTGTTGTGGCGGGAGCAACGCCTTTCCGCGGATTGCTCCACTTTACTCTTGATACGTACCTCAAAAAGCTGAGTGTTGAGTAAGAGGCATCAAGTACCATTTTTTGAGTCTTTGATATGACTCGATTTTGGATTGAACCCTTATCTCCTGGGCCATAGGCGAACAATGTACCCACGAGGCTAATGCATATACATGTATATATTTTTATTCATATACATATATATATAGGTAAAAGTAAAGTTGTCTCCCTTTAGTCGAGGGTGACCCGAAGGCTCCCTTTTCGATAGCTACTACACCAAGGTGTAGGGGAGGGCGCTACATCTTTTCCCTGGATTTCTCCACTTTACCCTTGATCCGTACCTGTTAATACTAAGTGTTAAGCAAGGAGGCATCAAGTACCATTTTTAAAGTCTTTGGTATGACTCGACTGACGATTGAAACCAGGTCTTCCAGGCCATTGGCGAACACTCAAACCATTATGCCAATGTCCAGTATACATATATACATATACATTTGAAATATGTATATTTAGGTAGTATTTCTTCGTTAATGCAAATTTCATTAAACATAATAGACATTTTATGTCTACATATTTTCTTCTGGATCCGTTCGAATTCCCCTATTACTTTTATCGTATTCGGGGGGAATTGATTTATGTATTGTCCATAATTGTATGTATCCCTAGTACTTTCTGCCCGACTTTGGGCCATCATCAGGGGAGAATCTATGACAAAAGTGATGTAACTTTTGTTTTAGCAAATTACTACTGTGTAAGGACGTCTTTGCCGTTGAAGATCATGGCGTTTGCTTTTAAATGTAATTCTGTAAATAGCATTTAAAAAAACATTCATGCCCAACAACACAACTACGAAAAATTCTCACCGACAACACAACAATACTCGACCATCAAAATAATAAGCAAAAACTTCAGATTCTCAAAGCACTATATATTAGACACCTGCAACCGGCACTTAATAGAATTAATTATCAAACCAGTGCTAATGTACTTGAATGTCTTTAGCTACTGGCACTATTTACAGAATTACATTTAAAAGCAAATTTATATAGATATGCATATATATTAACACATGTATATGGGTATACATATATATGCATATTCATATACATATGTTGTATAGTCACAACCATGAACAACTACATATACATATGCATGCAGAAACATAACGACGACACAATAAAGACGAGCGGACAGTTCTCTAGAAAAATATACCTCTCACTTTATTGAAAGGGTTGTGTGTGAGAGGGTGTTGTAGACCGAATAAAGACTGCATCATATTGACCCCCACTCTTCTGGCTATAACAGTATTTCTTTCCAGTTCTCCTCAGCTGCTCAACCGGAGGCCTGGGGGCCCAGCCTCTGCTGGGACATGGTTCTCATTCCATCATCTTCTCTCCAACTGATCTGAAATTCCTGTCGCCGGGGTTATATAATAATTTGACCTACTTCCTGCGAGCGTCACAATTTCGCACTCAATTCAACCCCTCGACAGTCAAGGTCGCCCCTGATATCTTCGACCGGATGCACCTGTTATTTACACAGGTGCATTTCTTCTTTTGACAGCTTGGCCGGGGTCAATATGCAACACATATATACATTAGTTGTCTAAATTTCTGAGACGAAGCTTGTTGATTTTTATCATTAAGGTTTTTCGGACAATTGTCTTCATCTTTATTGTTATTTGTGGAAATAACAATAAAGATGAAGACAATAGTCCGAAAAACCTTAATGATAAAAAAAAAAACTTATATACATGTATATATGTAAAAATGCATATATATATATATATATATATATATATATGTAAGTACATGTGTATAAATATACTTATATACTTGTGTAAAAATACATATATGCACATACATATGTATACACATGTATACATATACATAGACATATATATGTATTTATATATATATATATATAAACATATATATATACATATGCATATAAATACAAATATACATGTTACATATATGAGTGTATGTATATACGTCTGTATATACATCCTCAGCATATTTTCTGAGGTTGCCACCTTACAAAAATTGGAACGGTTTATAATTTTCAGGGTCGGCCCGTCTTGAAAGCGAGAGAAAGGATATAAAAAAATTCTAGAAAATTACATTATTATAATTTTGGAAGATTTATTTGTATTTTATAGAAAAAATAAATATTTCACCCTATAAGAAAACAACTCAGTACTTAGTGAAGAAACCTTTGTTGACAAGCACAGCAGCCAGACGTTTCATGTTGCTGGTTACCAAGTTTTTACTGATCCCTGGGAGGATTTTGGCTCACTGCTCTTTGTAGATCCTCTCCAAATCCTTAAGATTTGTCGGTTGAATCTTCAGCTCCCTCCACAGATTCCCTGATGGTTTAAGGTCCAGGGACTAGGCCACTCCATTACCTTAATGTGCTTCTTCTTGAGCCACTCTTCTGTTGCCTAAGCCGTATGCATTTGGTTATTGTCATGCTGGAACAGCCATCCACGACCCATCTTAAGTGTCCTGGCTGAGGCAAGTAGGTTTTCACTCAAGATTTCCCCGTACTTGGCTCCTTCAATCTTTCCCTCAACCCGGTGTAATCATTCAGTCTCCTTTGCAGAGAAACACCCCCAAAGCATAATGTTTCCACTACTATGTTTAATGGTTAGGATGATGCTCAGTTTTTTTCCCTCCAAACAGGGCGAGTTGAGTTGATGCCAAAAAACGCAATCTTAGTCTCATCTGTCCACAGCATTTTCTCCCAACCCTCCTTCAGGGGCTTATTTGCAAACTTCAGACGGGCCTGTATATGTGCCTTTTTGTGTAAGGGGACCTTGTGGGCACTACATGATATCAATCCACTACGATGTAATGTGTTACTAATGGTCATCTTGGTGACTGTGGTCCCAGCTGCCCTGAGATCATCAACAAGCTCTTGTCATGTAGTTCTGTGTTGTTCCCTCACCTTTCTCATCATCAGGTTTACTCGACGTTGGGAGATCTTGCGTATGTACACACGTATGTACTTACCCAGTTGGCTGGGAGACTGTAGAATACACCAACTGCTTTTCTGCAGAGGAGTAAGACCCTGCCCACCAACCAGTGTCCTGATTATGACACTAAACAATCTGATGGCGAGGTTCCAGTAATTTGGAGCTTTGGGGAATGCGGAGTACGCCTTCACTGCCATTACTCTCAGGTCCACTCTGGCTTGGAGTGGTAGTATCTGATAGGGTCTTATCTATGGGTCTCATCATCATCATCATCATGTCGCGCTGGTAGCACGGATATCCCTGACCCTCTCTCGCCACCCCTCCCTATCGTTCATCGCCCTAGGTAGGTCTTCAGGACAACATCCCGTATCCTCACATAGCTGCTGAATGTATGTTCGTGCTGGTCGTCCTGCATTTGCACGGCCATGTGTGGGGGTCCATAAGAGTACATCTCTTAGAGTGTTTGTTAATGGCCCAGGAGACCTGGGTTCAATCCCAGGTCGAATCATACCAAAGACTCAAAAAATGGTACTTGATGCTTCCTTGCAAAGCATTCAGCATTATAAGGTAAGGATCAAGGGTAAAGTGGAACAATCCTGGGAAAGGAGTCGCGCCTTCCCCAACACCTTGGTGTTGTAGCTATTGAAAAGGGAGCCTTCGGGTCACCTTCGACTACAGTTGCCATCTTTACTTACTATATATATATATATACTTACTAATCTTAACTTTATTGTGGCACAAGGCTAGAAACAGGTGACATTTAAGGAGAATCAATACAGATTACAGATGAAAAAAGGAACTTATCTTCTTAGACTTACAATGAATGTTCAAAACTGAAGTTGTCTAAATTTCTGAAACAAAGCTTGATGACTTTTATCATTATGGGTTTTCAGCAGTGTCCTACATGTCTGGTTCGTCTAACTTGGATAGTTTTCGTGATAGGAGGCAGGTGGCCGTACAGTTGGTGTCTTGTGGGGTGTTGCCGCCAGGACTTGTTCAAGATTGCACGCAGCATGCTAAGCTGAATTGCTTGTTTCTTTTCAAATGTAGGAATGTCATTCACTGGAAAAGAAAAGACGCTTTTGGTATATGTATATACATATGTATATACATATGTATATTTATATGTACACATATGTATATACACATATATATCTATGTATAAATATACAGATACACACACACACACACACACACACACACACACATATATATATATATATATACATACATATATATATATATACGAGGATCATTAAATAAGTTTCCAGACTTTTTTTCGTATGGACACTTTTATTGATAGTACACACATGAAACTCTAGTCCCCTTCAAAGTAATCTCCTCCGGCTGCAATGCACTTGTTGTACCGTTCCAACAACTTCTGGAAGGCCCCATGGAAGTCCTCTTGTGTGAGCATGTCAATGACCTTTGTCACACCCTCTTTCATCTCCTCAATTGTCTCATAACGACAGCCTCTGAGCTTAGGAAATAACCAAAAGTCACAGGGACCAAGGTCTGCACTATAGGGAGGGTGACGAACTGTCTTGATGCCCATCTTGGTCAAATAGTCTGTGACAAGGATGGAGTTGTGGACTGGTGCATTGTCCTGCTGGAAATGCCACTGACCCGATTTGAAGAGTGCTGGCTTCTTCCGACAGATTCTCTTCCTGAACTCCCTTAAAACCTCAACATAGTAACCCTAACCCTCACCCTTTGGCCAATCAACCGTGGTGTATTGACTTCCTTGCTCCTCCCACACCTTTCATCATCCCTCACAGATTCCCTGCCTTCCTTGAATCTCTTATGCCACTCAAAAACTGAAGCTCAATTCATGCAAGATGCTCCAAAAGCAGTCTGAAGCATTCCATACGTTTCTGTGGCAGCATTTTTTCCAAGTTTAAAACAGAATTCTATTTATCATTTTTCTAAAGTGTCAGATTGCATTTTTGAAATTCACCAGTTGTGACAATCAGGCTTTAGTAGGGTGTATTCCAATTCGTGCTGTAGCTGTTCATTTGAATGTGAAAACATAAAAATTGGTCTGTCATCTCATAAGATATATAGCAATTACATACTGAAGTTTCAAGAGTCTATGACAATTTTAAATGCCTGTACGAAAAAAGTTTGGAAACTTATCATATGCACCTCGTATATATGTTTTGTAAGCAGATAGTTTGTTGGTAACATTTCTACACAGTTAATATTTGTTTGCGCACTGTTAAATGGTTTCAAGTATTCCTATCTAACACTAATAATTCTATTCAATATCTATCATTTATTTCTATGCATTTAAATAGTATTGCAATTTTATAATAATTTTTCTATTGAACATTAATCATTTGTTTGCCCTCAGTTAAAGGGTTTTTAAATATTGTAAATGACTGAATGGTTCTATTTGACACATAGATATGACTCCAACAGGTACTATCACTCTGGGTCAGAGTGGTTTTGAGAGTAATGGCAATGAAGGGATACTCCACATTCCCTAAAACTCCAGAACTGGAACCTCACCATCTCATTCAGTTTAGTATGATATCCAGGGCACTAATTCTATTTGACTCATAGATGGGATGTTAACAGGCATTTCCACTCCAGGTCAGAGTGGACCTGGGAGTAATGGCAATGAAGGGATACTCCACATTATTTAAAACTCCAGAACTGGAACCTCACCATCTCATTCAGTTTAGTATGATATCCAGGGCACTAATTCTATTTGACTCATAGATGGGACGTTAACAGGTACTTCCACTCCAGGTCAGAGTGGACCTGGGAGTAATGGCAATGAAGGGATACTCCACACTCCCCAAAACTTCAGGACTGGAACCTCACCATTAGATGGTTTAATGTCATATTCCGGACACTCATTGTAGGAGTGTCTTACTCCTCAGCAGAAGTACAGTCAGCATATTGTACATTCTTAGCAGACAAAATGGTATATATATATATATATATATATTGTCATCCACAGACAGACTGTTTCATTGTATTATATCCCAACTCTTCAGTGTGGCTAGAACTGCAAGGTGCTTCATATATATATATGAATGTAAGCATGAATCTATGCATCTACAGCCTATCTGCAGTTATTATGCTAATCAAATAAACCTCAATAACTCGAAAAGTTCTGAACCAATATTTGTCAAATTTCAACTCATTCATTTCCACCTTTAGTAAAACATTTAATTAAATTTTCTGCCATTTTTATTGGTTAGTTTGTGAGATATTTGGAATTTATGAAAATGGACTGACTGAAGTTGATATGCCGATTAAATTCTTATTAGCTTAAGACCTCTGAAATCTAATAAAAACTATTTTTTTCTTTTTGTCTATAAAATATGTTAAGACATGGGTAAAGGGAAGGATCTAATAACTGTTGAAAAATAGAAAATAATAAAGTTATTGAATGGAAATGTCCATGTTGGAGATATCAAAAGTGCTTTACAGAGATCATCAAACAATAAAGAAGGCTGTTGAAAATATGTGAAGAACTTAAATCAAAGAAAAGTCTTTTAAGAACTTGTTTCCTTGAGATGATTGTAAACTAAAGTGATTTATTGCAACAAAAAAAAAAAAAAACAACGCTTTTGAACAGCACTCAGATCTTTATGAAGGATTAAACAGAGGGTATTAGTTGTCTAAATTTCTGAGACAAAGCTTGATGGTTAGAGTGTTTGTTAATGGCCCAGGAGACCTGGGTTCAATCCCAGGTCGAATCATACCAAAGACTCAAAAAATGGTACTTGATGCTTCCTTGCAAAGCATTCAGCATTATAAGGTAAGGATCAAGGATAAAGTGGAACAATCCTGGGAAAGGAGTCGCGCCTTCCCCAACACCTTGGTGTTGTAGCTATTGAAAAGGGAGCCTTTGGGTCACCTTCGACTACAGTTGCCATCTTTACTTACTATATATATATATATACTTACTAATCTTAACTTTATTGTGGCACAAGGCTAGAAACAGGTGACATTTAAGGAGAATCAATACAGATTACAGATGAAAAAAGGAACTTATCTTCTTAGACTTACAATGAATGTTCAAAACTGAAGTTGTCTAAATTTCTGAAACAAAGCTTGATGACTTTTATCATTATGGGTTTTCAGACTATTGTCTTCATCTTTAGTGTTATTTCCTCAACGTTTTAGCCAATAAGTCCTCCAGCCTTGGGAACCTACACGGAACTTTAAACTACGTCCTTTATTGAATCCATCGGGGTCGCCTGTTCTGATTCCGTTAGCCATAATCAGGTACATGTGTTAAGTATTCAGCAGGACACATAGCGTGACGGTTATAGGCATTGGTTCCCCAAGCGTCTAAGGAGACAATCATCTGGAGGTTGCAGGTTCAATCCTGACTGCAGGTGAGTAACAATACAGGAATAGGTTAAACTGAACAGTGCTAACTGCTACCATTTTATAGGCAAGACTTTCTTTACATGGCACAAGTTTCAGTCTTTGTAATTTCAAAGGGAAGTGTGTATTTATGCATGACAATGCTCCCTCCAATGTATCAAAGTTTACCCATAAATTTTAGGGGCATGAAAGATTTATAAAGTTGTTTCATATAGTCCTTATAACCTTGGGAAAGATATATATCTAAGTATTCTTCCTCCTTACATCTATGGGTCAGTAGTAAGGCAGACTGGACGCTTTAATCTTGGAATGGAAACCAGTCTAGAAGAAAAACTGAATTCAAACCTGTTAAACTTCACTTAGATAATTGACCTTGTATCACATCCTGCTAGGGCAAAAGGCATTGGTAAATACACACAGATACACACATATATATATTATTCATATTGTATATACATATTTATAATGTATAACATATATACATATATTTATACATATAATGTACATTATATATATATATATATATATATATATTTGTATAAGTACCTATGTATGGGAGACAGCTACTACATTACACATAGCATAAGAGATATTCTTAATATGAAACATGGTAAATAAATAATTTTTTCTTTGTGCTGAAACTAGATATATATTTTTTTGATTATCCACTATATTTGTGTAGGTGTTCCCATTCAGTCATTTCTCTTAATCTCTTGTTTGTAAATAAATAAAAAACAGAGGCAAGTTAACTGTGTCTTTTGATTATTAATATCTAACTTACTTAAAAGCCACATATGGCAGCATTCAAGTTCAATATTAATTCCTATACTATTATTAAGTTCAATATTAATTCCTATACTATTATTAAGTTCAATATTAATTCATATACAATTATTAAGTTCAATATTAATTCATATACTATTAAATTCAATATTAATTCATATACAATTATTAAATTCAATATTAATTCCTATACTATTATTAAGTTCAATATTAATTCATATACTATTATTAAGTTTGATATTAATTCATATACAATTATTAACTCATCCCATAACCTGGTTTAGTCCGATTGATTTTGATAACCTATCAATTCGCATAGAACTAGGGCCTCAAGGTGACATTCAAACATTCCAAACAGATCATAGTTGACTTAGTCCGGAATGGCATCACCACATTTGTAAAGGATTGTGTCACCTGCCTCACTCCAAACTGGAGCAAAGAAGGAATGGGCTTCCTACTCCTGCAGAAACATTATTCATGCACCACTGATAAAGCCCCAGTCTTCTGTCCTGAAGGCTGGCGCCTGATATTTGCCGAACGCAGATACATGCTGATTGAAGGCGAGGCAACAATAATTGCATGGGCATTTAAAAAGTGCTGCATTTTTGTCATGAGTTTCCCTAGCCTCATTGTGGCCACAGATCAGAAACCACTCAAAGGATTATTTGATGATAGGGACCTAAGTAAGATCCAAAACTCACGACTATTTAGATTAAAAAAAAACTAACATATAGGTTTACCATCCAGCACTCTCCTGGAAAGTGGCACAGGGCCTCCAATACAGTATCTCACAACCCAATAGCTGTTTTGCAATCACTCCTAAGCATACTTCCTGCTGAACCCTCTCAGTCAGACATCATGGAGTCTAATGACATGAATGACAGGGTTGAGTCAATAGCCCTATCTGCAACGTTGAGGGCGAATAACAATATTGCACTCACCTTGCTGGACCTCATCTGTTGAGCCGAACACAGCGATCCACAATACACCAAGGTAATAGAGACAATACAAGAGAGATTTACAAAGATGCACAGTCTCACTGCACCTAAGGTCCACAAATATTAGGAAGGGAGGCACCATCTCAACACTGACAATTTAGTACTTTTAGACCAAAAGATCATCATCCCTACCTCTCAACACACAAAAATTTTATGCAGCTTGCACTTTGCCCACCAAGGCAAAGTTGGCATGAAGGCTCGTACCAACAAATCTGTGTATTGGCCCAAAATGAACACCTCAGTTCATACTGCCAAAGCCAATTATACAATATGTTCAAAAATCGCCCCAAGCCAACCAATAGCATGAATCACATTGACATCATCTCCGGACTGGCCATTCCAGCAGATCACCACGGACCTCTTCCATGTTGAAAACCATGGATATCTAGTATGCGCTGATAGATTAACTGGCGGACTGATCCTATACCACTCCAGCCACTGGAAGGCAAATGCCTCAAAGCTTACCTCAATCTGTCGAGACATATTCCAAACTTACGGTGCCACTGAGGAACTGAGCAGTGATGACAGACCACCTTTTACATCGCTCACATTTAAACATTTTCAAGAGGACTGGGCTGTAAAGCACTGACTATCATCTGTCACTTACTCTCAATCCAACAGTCAGGCAGAACTTTCCATCAAGGCAGCTAAAAGAATAGTACATGGCAACACAGGACCCCAAGGATTTCTGGACAATGACCATGTAGCAAGAGTTATCCTGCAATACAGAAACACACCCATCCAAAACATCAGGTTATCCCCAGCTCAACTATAACTCCACCACTAGCGGCGCCACTTTATACCATCCCAACCCACGCTAAACAAACCAAATGCAAAATGGTTAGCCTCAGCTCAAAACCACGAGAAAAGTCTGTGGCGACACAATGCTACACCACACACCCAATGCTCACTTCAAAAAGGACAAATAATTTCAATATGACACCAGATCACTCGCTGACGGGACACAACAGGTCGGATCATTGAAATCCTCCCTAACCACCAATACTAAATCAGGGATTGAGGGGTCGGATAGGAATCATAGGTTCCTAAGGAAGCTTAAAGCCTCCACAACTCTCCCTCCCATTCCTCATGCTTCTCCTGAACCCCCTACACCAACACAAAGTTGATATCAACAACCCAATACACCAGTATCACAAACCCTAGACAGTGGAACACGATCATCGGCACGACTACCATCAAACCACATCGCTCGGCCACTGACACTGATGCAAGCAAAACCACACCAGGCATTGTCCAGATTACTCCTACACAACCAGCCAGGTTTGAAGGAACTCATTCCCCGGCAGAGGCCATTAACCTCACACAATGGGGGAGGAGATGTAGAATAGCAACAATAACAACAAAAACATTTACTTGCTCAAAGATCTCAACTAGCGTCCCATTGGCAGACCAAAATAAAACATGCTTTAACTTAATACAGTCCTGCAACAATACTAAATTGAAAGCCGTATTTATACAGAAATATGCCCATGCATAGACCAGCAAACCAATCACGATCAAGAGAATGTACTTACCCAGATGTGCACAATGGAATGCTCCAACGTGCCATAAATGATTCTAATTCTTCAGCGCTTAGAAGCTTACACAACACTACAGAACTGAGTTCTGATTTTGGTAATCTATCCAACTCAATAGGTCCTGAGGGTGTTATTCACATAGCGTCTCTTGGGCAGGAACAGCCTGTTGGAGCCCATTTCAATGAATGGAATTAGTTACTGAAATCTAATTAAGAAAAAACCGTTGATGAGATACACCCACTAGGAACTAAGAGAAATAATTAAATAAACCACGATTTTTCCAAAGCCAGGCAGGTGGGAAAGAGCCAGAGAGAAGAGACAGGCAGCAGGATATTGCTTGACAACTTGGGCCTTGAGCCAGACCTTCTGAGTTAGAAAAACTAGAACCTTGAATTAGTAATAGAGGACTGCCATGAGAAAATTGAGAGCTGTTCTACGAACTCCTAAGCGACTTAACTTTTTGAAAAGCTTTGCCAGCTGCTACAACTAGACTGACGGTTGAGATAAAAGGGGCCAGGTCTCTGAATCGCATTACTTCACTCACTGGGGAAGGGACTTGTATGGTCAGACTTATTCTTTTTTTTTAAACTGACTTAATTATTTTTTGTAACGGACTTTGTTTATTTTTTGTTAACTAAACTTTTTATTAATTATTGAACACCCCATGTTGTTTTGTCTCTGGCCTTTGTACAAAAATCGCCCCAAGCCAATCAATAGAGCAAATCACATTGACATCATCTCCTGATTGGCCATTCCAGCAGATCGCCACAGACCTCTTCCATTTTGAAAACCATGGATATCTAGTATGCGTTGATAGATTAACTGGCTGACTGATCCTATACCACGCCAGCCAAAGGAAAGCGAATGCCTCAAAGCTTATCTCAGTCTGCCAAGACATATTCCAAACTTACAGTGCCAATTTATTTTCTTTGAATGATCAACCTAGTCTGATTTATTTGGTGATCAGAGAGTGGCGACTTTGGTTATCTGGATCTAAAACACAATGTGGGCAAATGGCAGGATAAGCCTAGGTTCAATCCTTCATCGGAGCAGTGACTCGTCACTCATAAATATATTATGTTTTCAGGTAGAGGGTTGGATTTTACATAGCTTAAAATATATATATATATATATATATATATATATATATATATATATATATATATATATATATCCCCAGTAATAAACATAATTCTGGGCTTAGAATGTAGGGTTTTTGAAGCGTAATCTCTGGTAACACTCACACAACCAGTCCGCAAAAAAAAAATCACTTTCATTTGTAATCCAGATAAGAATAAGTTGCTGTCATTGTTTTCTTTCTATTTATGAACCTATACACACTCAAAAAATAAACAATGTCCATTCTTAAAAGAGTCTTATTGATTTTTTCAAGAGACAAAAAATACATCTCTCAGAGGTCCTTTAAAAAAATAACATATTTAAATGATGAATTGGGTATGAAGTTAAAGAGGAATTACCAAATTTCGAATGAATTTCAGCTTTGGAAACAAAACATTATCTGTCTCTCTCATATATATATATATATATATATATACAGGATATATATATGATTTTGATTAAAATTTAACGTTAAATGGGTTTTGAATTAATGAAATATTCTCAGCATGTCTTGTTTGTCTTACTTGAATGGTTTGTAAGATAGGTGGTCATACCCCTGCTCTTTTGTGGGGTACAGCTTTCATGATTTGATCTAAACAGCATGCAGAATCCTTATGTAGTTCTCATTTAGCTGTTTCTCTTTATGTTTCTATTTATGGTGCATCCATAGAATAGTACTGACACAGTTACAACTTGGAAAAAATCCCATTTGATTTTATTGGATAGATTAGACTTCCATATGATCAATAACCTGTTTTATAGCATTTCAAACTTTCACTAGATGAGATGTTGCTGCTGAGGTATGTGAACTGATCTACAAATTTTAGAGGTACTTGAAGTTGAAATGGCACCATCTTGTTTAAAACACATGAACTCTGCTTTATTTTTGTTTCCATTGAGACCAAAGCCCCCTGCTGCTTGCTCTAGACTATGCAGTGGGATTCAGCTTGAGCTGGTGTATTTGTGAGACGAGCTAGGTCATCTGCACAGTCTGCCTTTGTCATAGTTTCTGCAAAAACATCTTCTTTTTGCCATTTTTAATGTGAGACCATCTTTTTGTATTAAATCAATTGATGTTCTAAGTACGTAGTCAAGGCAGAGTATAAACAACAATAGCACTACTATATTTCTTTGTAAGGCTAAAGCAACAATGTTGAAGAAGTCAATGTCTATATCAGGTGAGCAAACTATTGCTTTCATATCAGCATTATATCAGTAACAGTTTCTTTCGGGAAACTATATGCTAGTGGTATTTGCTCCATCTTTTCTCAGTGTATGGAATCAAATGCCTTAGAGTGATCTATGAACAGTAGTGTTGTCTCAATTTTTTTTTGTATGTACTCCTTCAATGATATGATAGATTGTCAGAATCTATGAGGATGTGAATTGATTTCTCCAAAAGCTGATCTGATTTTTCCATAAAATTTTCATGATTTCAGACAGGATACAATTGAGAAGCAGAGCATTATAATCCTAAGAAGTAAGAATTAGGCTTCCGTAGTTCTTAGTGATTCTGAAGTAACCTTTTTTGAGAAATTAGGGGATGCAGCCTTTCATCCATTATTCTATCATGTTTTGTTTGTGTCACAAAATCAAAGAACTATGTTATCAAATTTTCTTGTCTTCCATACCTCAGGGTGTATTTCATTCAAGCCTGCAGCTTTTTGGCTTTTCATTTTTATCAATACTGCGTCAAGTCCTTCCTCCATAAACTATCCTAGTTTGATGCCTTGTTAGTTATTTACAATTTTGGGGATTTCAAGAGGGAAAAAATAATAATAAAACAGGGTAAAAACTCATGACAGAGTTTCCCTTTGTCAATTTTCAGGTGAATTAGTATGAGAATTGTTGACTTTGTTCGATTCAACAGAACAAATATGTACTTTTTTTTTCTTATCTAGTGACTAATCATATGGTTAACATACTAATTTAATTTAGTGTCATACCCAGGGTACCTCTTTTGATTTTGACACATCTGCAAGCAATGCAGTCAATATATTCTAACCCCTACATAATTTAAACAAATCAATTTTGGTTATTGCAAAAATAATTGTGGTTTGGTTAGTTTCTTTGTTTAATGGCATATCAACCTTTGTAGGCTACTTAATGCCAAAGCAATTCTCCAAGAAGAATAGTAGTGGTACTATTTAACCCATAGTTGGGAGGATTAGGGGGTTCATACCTTGCCCAAGGGTATTAGTCTGAAAGTGATTATGACATATCAAGGCTTGGTTTCATTTCTTTGTTTAATGTCATACCAACCTTTGTAGGCTGCTTAATGCCAAAGCAATTCTCCAAGAAGAAAAGTAGTGATACTATTTAACCCATAGCTGGGAGGATTAGGGGGTTCATACCTTTCCCAAGAGTACTTGCTCGAAAGTGAACGTAATAGCGCAACTGGAGTACGAACTTGCTTACTACAATTCCGCAGTCCATCGCTTAAACCATTACACCACAAGGACCCCACCTGTGATTTTTGTTATTTTAAAAAGTGATGTGTATTGTCAGAATAATTTGATATTTAAAAATGTTCATGGAACATTTCAGGTCCACGTTAAGGATTTTATAAGCTTCAATGACAAGCAGCATCATAACAAGATATTTCTGATGATTTGGGTCCTTTTATTTAAGGGGTCATGACAACACATGACACCGACTTGTCTATTTTTTACTCCTAATATATCTACCATCTACAATACCTGACATTGGCATAATGGTTAGAGTGTTTGCCAATGGCCTGGGAGACCTGAGTTCAATCTCTGGTCAAGTCATACCAAAGACTCAAAAAATGGTACTTGAAGCTACCTTGTTTAACACTCAGCATTATAAGGTATGGATCAAAGGTAAAGTGGAAAAATCCAGGGAAAGGAGTAGTGCCCTCCCGAAACAATACACTAAAGTAAAGTTGGCAACCATAGATGAGGACAACCCGAAAGCTCCCTTTTCCATAGCTACTACATCGAGGTTAAGGGTAGGGCGTAATCCTTTTCTTGGATTGCTCCACTTTATCCTTGATCCCTACCTTATAATGCTGAGTGTTAAGCAAGGAGTCATCAAGTACCATTTTTTTAGTCTTTGGTATGACTAAACCTGGGATTGAACCTCGATCTCCCAGACCATTGGTGTTATATAATAACCGAGGGATTTCGGTTCATGCCTTTGAGTTTAGTTAGGCTGAGAACCTTTCAGCTCAGCACATGGGTTTGTTAGGTGCAACATTGAGTCAGGTGTTAACGCGGGAGCGCGCAGGTGGATGAAGGTGTCACTCAGATGTCATAATAGTCCGAGACCAAACGCGGTGACAGGGTGCGGGTGACGTCACCCACTGGAAGCACGCGGAGGTTGTGTGAGATTTGAAGAAAGTTAGAGTTGAGAATTAGACGCCAAACGAGAAGGATCGACTTTCGGAGCTCGCAGGCACGAGGCGAACTTGCGCCCTATGGGGGGGCCGCTCGGGATGGGGGCCAAATGAATAAGACAGCATAGAAGATTGTGTCTCTCCGCCTTACGTCGAAACCTTTAACTCAAAGTTAATAAAAAGGTTTCGTACCTGAACAAGAAGTTGTTACGTTTTTTCGAATTTCGAGATTCCTATGTTCTATCGTTATGAACATTATATGTCTATTTCGCACATAGCGTTAATTGTGAATATGGTACATTAGCACATCAATATTTCTTCTTTCTTTCTTTCTTTCTTTCTTTCTTCTAATCTCTCTTTTACTTCTTTTCTTCGACATCTTTCCTTTCCCAATACTATCTCTGGCACTCAATTCCCCTGAATACTTACCCTCTCTTCTTTCATTTTATCTTCCTTTCTCTTTTATCTCCCTCTCTCTCTCTCTCTCTCTCTCTCTTTTCTAACTTTTCTATTCATATTTCTTTCATTTGTCTTGTGCTTTTCAAACCTTTCTCCTTCCATTCTTCCCAATAACACACATCCTTTTTTCTTTTTATTTCTTTCTAGCTCATTTTATCTTGTCCTTTTACTGTCTGTTTTTACTTAAAGACAAGACTCTTCCCAAATATTGAAAACTCATCATCTATCTTGGTTTATATACATACATACCAATCATATATAAGTACATATAAAGCACGTGCCTCGGGATATCTTTCATCAGTTAATTCATCTTTAGGATAAAATAATTTAGTTGAAAGGTTCTCTGAAAATAGAAATAATAATGATTTCTTGAATATAGAACATCAGAAACAGTAACTTAGTGAACTATTTAAAGTCGTTTTTTTTTTCATTGTGCGCCGAGTAAATTTTTAGACAATAATGTCCAACGTATAGGGTGCGACAGAAATACCTCCAACTTTTTAAACTGTTATATGTATGGTGTGTGGGGATTTAGGAATTAACAATAAAACTCCCAACCGGATGTTGACTCGTCGGCTGCCACATACAAAATGTGTAAACGCGTCGCCATGCATAAGGCTCCACGCATCCATCCGGTTAAAAATCAGAAAAAAAAAAGAAAAATAATAAAAAGTAAAGTAGCCAATGGGAAGCGGTCGCGCCAAAATTAGAAGGATTTTGGAGTGGCGAATTTAGAGCCGGTGGAGAGAGATAGATACTCAGGTTTTCTGTGAACCGAGTCAGTGAGGACAAAAGAGACCCAAGGAAGCACGTAAATACGATAACCAGTTGAGAAGTAACGTCCGCCCTCGAGTTAAGAGCCAAAACTACCTTTCTGCTAGTTCCACTGCCTGACCATAAAAGAAAGAAAAGAAAAGAAAAGAAAAAGGAATAAGTACTCTTTAAAAACATTCTCCTCCTTTCCCCTTTTTTTCTTGATATCTGACTTTCCACCACTTCGAAAATTTACTACTTGCAAAGGGGAACTTCTGAACATTCAAATCTAAGTTGACGTTTTTTGTTTTATAAAAATTGTTTGAATATTAGATGTTCCTTGTTTGTCTTGTGTTACATGAAGTTTTTTCTCATTGTATGTTGTAACACTCCAAAACCCAACCAACAGGCCATAGGTGCAAGTAAATTTAGGAAAATGGTAATGGTAGCTTCGTCAAACTAAATGTCGTACCATTTCTTTTTCGGATGCAGTCAGTTACGATCGTGCCTCGGACTGGTATACACAGTTTGTTTCCTGTTGAAACTTATTCTTTTAAGACCGGTGAATCTGAAATTGCTACACAGAGTTTTTTGTGCTCATTTCACGTTACATTGGAATGATTCTATCCTGGATAGAAAATCGATACTACCATGGGTTGAAAATTCTATCCAGAACTGCATCATTCTGAAGTAACATGAAATGAGCCAGAAAAGCTCTCTCTAGCAATTACAGATTTATAAAGACCTAATATCATAAAAGTACTCTCATAGAAGATCTTTTAATTACTTTGCATATATATATATATATATATAATGCCTAAAGAGCCAAAATTAATCAACCTGGGTTTAACCTACTGGATCATCAGGGTAATTTCGCTCTACTTAGTGTATTGGCCTCATTGGTAGAGTGTTCGTCAAGGGCTCAGGAGACCGGGGTTCAATCCCAAGTCAAGTCATACCAAAAACTCAAAAAATGGTACGCGATGACTCCTTGCTTAACACTCAGCATTATAAACAAAACCAAATATATATATATATATATATATATATATATTATTCAGTCCAGTTAAACCGGAGTCGGGAATCATCCCGTCAGGACAAAAAACCATTCAACTATGAACATTTAAATTTTCCTGGTAAAGAGGTCAATGTAACTAACATCACAGAGCAATAATTTCTTTAAGAAAAACAAAAACCGGTCACATTAGGATTATAAATTTACAACCCTAACCCATCATAGGATGGAAATAAATTTATAATCCTAATGTGACCGGTTTTTGTTTTTCTTAAAGAAATATATATATATATATATATATATATACGTATGCAAGTATATATATATATAAGTATATATATTTATATAAATATATATATATATACATATATGTATATAATTGTGTATGTATACATATATATATATATATATACATTTATATTTACTTTAAATATAATGTTTGTTGTAGGTCCAAAGAAAGAATAAGGATATATTTTAAAATAGGAAGGTCCACGAAGAGATTTGTATTTTTTGAATTTATTTATTTTGTTCTTACATACGTGTTATATATATATGTACGTTTCCAGCTTGTTGCTTTCGTCAGAGAACATGTGTGGCACAAGGCCTTTTAAATGGGGTACTCAATGAGACTTGAACTCACTCTTGTTTCCAGTATAAATGACTCTTGTCTGGTCAGACTTGTTTATATAAGGGTCCTTGTTCCTCTTTCCTGGAGTGTGTTTACTTTGGTCTGCTTTACCCTTCTTTGATATTTGATATGCTTATAGTTGTGTGTATGTGTGCGCGCGTGTGTGTTGGACTTGGAGTGGTTTTGGGTTTCACTAATGTTTTTTTTTGTATCAGGGGTTGGGGGGGGGCATTTTGCGGTTTTTAAATTTACTGGTAGTTCTTCCTTATTCTTTCATCTGTGAACATGTTTGGTATAAGGTCAAGTTAATGGGTGTTAAATGAGATTTTAATTTACTAGTGTTTGTAGTTTGAATGGTTTTTAATTACTTATGTTTCTGTGTGCATATGTATACATATACACACACACGTATATATATATATATATATATACCCATATATATATATATATATACACATATACGTATGTATGTATGTTTATAATCATTTTTGTGAGTGTATGGTTCATGTTTTATTTAACTTTGGTTTGAATTTGTCTATAAAGTTTCTTTCCTTTATTTGAAGCAGCGTGTAGTCGTTGTTTTGATAAATTGGCATAATATTAAATTTTCCTCTACTACATTGGTATATTTGTTTCGAAACATTTAATTTTCTGTTTTCTTCTATTTTGATATTACTCTTGTGAAGTGATGTTCCTGTATTTAGTGCCTGTGTTGATCCTATGTATATTTCTTTGCATTCATTACATTCAATTATGTAGACTGCGTTTTTTGAGTTGCAGCTTAAGTTTTTATTTATTTTGAATTTGGTTTCCGGATTTTCAAAGGTATAGGATTGACCTTCTATAATTATATCACATATTTTGCATCAAAGGTAAATCCTACACTTTATATATGTATATATACATATATATATATATATGTATATATATATATGTATGTGTGTGTGTGTGTGTGTGTATATATATATATGAATATGTATGTGGGGATTTTTATAAGCCCTGAAAAGCCCGGTTTATTCCTACGTTTTGTAAAAGAATAAACCTTACTTAAACAGCAGTAGAGAGCTGGTGACAGCTTTTGAAGAAAGGGACGAACGACTTATACATGCAACAAAATTTATATACAACAACAACAACAACAATAAACAGGGGTTTTACACCAAGTGGAATAAACAACGAATTGGAAGAGTTCACAAAAGAGAGTTCAAGGAAGAGTTCAAGATGTAAAATAAAGTATGGTTTGTTGTGAAGATTGTAAGGTTGAAGGTAAAGTAGATGTTTGAAGGTTTGTGAAGGTAAAGTGGGTTTGATAAGGTGTTTGAAGGTTTGTGAAGGTTTGGTAAAGTGAGTTTGCAGATAAAATGCCTGCTGGGACTTAACTGTGTGTGTCCTGTTCTTTTTAACTCAGCACGTGCGTTCGTCGCTCTTGGGTCCCGGTGGTGGAAGGTACCAAATACGTATACCGTCAAGGGGCTGCTACGAAAAGGACCTGATGCTAACAGTTGAGGGAGTGGAACCAAAAGAAAGCAAGTCTCCAGTGGAGCTCCTTTTTATGATGGACGCCATGTGACCCCAAGGGGCTGCTGCTGTTCGGTGAATCAGGATCACCAGTTCCTTAACAAAATTTCTACGATATATATATGGATTTCAGTTGAAATCCATGACACTTATTTGCCAAGCTTGAACTTGAGGACTCCTAAAACTAAAATTAATGGCAGAACTCAGGATAAACCCTCAAATTTCTACGAGTGCCCCACACACCATCCCATTCTTTTTTATGAACTATACTTGATATCATGTATCCTTAAAATTGGTTTCAATTCCAATTCTTTATTTCCACTTTCATTGCTTGGCAACAATTATAAATTGACAATAGCATTAAAAATAATTGAAATAAAAAATTCAAAAATACTAGTCAAAACTTAATAATAATTGACAATACTTCATCTAAGAAATTCACACAACTTAACACTATTACTACGAGGTGTAAAAGCAAGAGAAATAAGATGAAAGAAATACTAGTCAAAAATGAATAATAATTCACAATGCTTCATCTAAGAAATTCACACAACTTAACACTATTATTACGAGGTGTAAAAGCAAGAGAAATAAGATGAAAGAAATACGAGTCAAAAATTAATAATAATTCACAATGCTTCATCTAAGAAATTCACACAACTTAACACTATTATTACAAGGTGTAAAAGCAAGAGAAATAAGATGAAAGAAATACGAGTCAAAGATTAATAATTATTGACAATGCTTCATTTAAGAAATTCACACAATTTTAAATAAATATTTCTGTGACAACCAGTAAAACCAACAATTTATAGAAAACTGGATAAGGAAAATTGTAGATATGTGAATAAATCTTTATGTAATGATAATACTTTATCAAAAAATTTGAATTATCTTATATTAAAGTATTTAATTGTAGATATGTGAATAAATCTTTATGTAATGATAATGCTTTATCAAAAAATTTGAATTATCTTATATTAAAGTATTTATTCTTCAGGTTGAAAAATTGGAATAAATAGTTGGTTGGTTGGTTGGTTGGTTTTTTTGGCATATCAACCTTTGTAGGTTATTTAATGCCAAACTGATTTTTATGTAAATAATCAGTTCTATATCAAACAATTCAGTTTAGCATGAGTACACAGTTTAATTGTCAAAAACATTTCTATTTCAAGCTATTCAGTTTATTCAAACAGTTCTTATTCAAACAATTCAGTTTAGCATGAATACAGATTTTGTTTACACAGTAAAATGTCAAAACAGTTCTATATATAACAATTCAGTTTAGTGTAAGTACAGTTTCAATGTCAAAAAACAGTTCAATTTCAAACAATTCAGTTTAGCATAAGCACGAAGTTTAAATGTAAGTATGGTTTAATTGGCAAAAACATTTCTATTTCAAGCTATTCAGTTTACTCAAACAATTCAGTTTAGCATAAGTATACCGTTAGTTCTATTTGACCCATTGATAGGGCCCTATCAGGTGGTACCGCGCTGGGGCAGAGTGGACCTGGGAGCAATGGCAAAGAAGGGTTGCTTCACATTCCCCAAAGTCTCAGCATTACTGGAACCTCACTATCAGATAGTTTAGTGTCATATTCAGGACACTCATTGGTTGTGTCTTACCCCTCTGCAGAGGTTTAGTTGGTGTATTCTACAGCCCCAGCCGACTGGGCAAGGAATAAATAGTTGAATAAACCTATTTGGTCACTTTCACTGTTGCTGTAATATTATCACATGTCACTTGTGTTCAGTTGAGGGCCGAGATGTATAATGTTGTTGGCAATTAAGTAACTAGAAATACATTTGATTTGTGAGTGGAAGACTAGTAATGAGAATTTCTTTGTAGTGACCAGTTTTGATTCAAATCTTTGGCCATTTGTGTTTCACTCTTAAGCTTTTTGGGATAGGTGTGAGTTTGTTTAGCTTTGGTCTGCCAACTAGTCTAGGAGAAGGAAACCTTTGAGTTATAAAATTTTAAGTAATTAACATTATTATTGTTAATGGTAGTTTATCTCAAAAAACATTATTATATAGTATATCGATTCTCTTACTTATTCGATATTGGTTGGTTGTTTGGGTTTTATGACATATCAACTTTTGTAGATTATTTAATGCCGAATCCATTTTTATACAAATAATCAGTTCTATTTCAAATAATTCAGTTTCGTATAGGTACACAGTTAAATTGTCAAAAACATTTCTATTTCAAGCTATTCAGTTTAGTCAAACTGTTCTAATTCAAATAATTCAGTTTAGCCTAAGTACATTTTGGATGTCAAAATCATTTCTATTTCAAACAATTCAGTTTTGCATAAGTATGCAATTTAATTCTATTTGACCCATAGATAGGACCCTATCAGGTGCCACCACTCTGGGTCAGAGTGGACCTGGGAGCGATGGCAATGAAGGGATGCTCCACATTCTCCAAAGCTCTAGCATTACTGGAACCTCACCATCAGATTGTTTCGTGTCATATCCAGGACATTTGTTGAGGGAGATTTACCCCTCGGCAGAGAAGCAGTCGGTGTATTCTACGGCCCCAGCCAACTGAGCAATTACTTATAAGAGGATTAGGAACAAAGCTACACATCATCAATAATAGTACTGAGCTTTTTATAGCAGGTACTCAGGAAGGAAGGTCAGGGATTGACAAGATACAACACTCTGATCCTTGGTAGATGAGCATAATGGTTTTACATGTGAAAAAATAGAATCTGGATTGAGATACCAATGAAAATTTCTACTTCCATCTTTACATTATATATTTCCCTATTTGTTTACAAATAATATTAAATAAAGAATGCTTTCTTAAGAATGGATGCGATAAGGCAATCCCAAATCCATGTCAAAAAAGATCCAAGAAAGAGACTGACAATCTGTATTAATCAGTTTGATAGACAACATTGCATGGTGAACATCATTTGACTTTTGATATTTTGTTCATCCGCTTAATTCATGCAACTTTTTTCCTTTTTGAAAAAGACGTTTATATTTGCCCTTTAAAAGCCAATCAGATTTTGGAGAGTTCAAAATAGAAAAAAAGAAAAATGAAGATCCAAGAAAAAGCATGCATCCATCTCTTTTCTTTTCCTCCTCCAGATAAGGGTAAATAGCTGAGCAGACTAGGTTCTTTAGCCTTGGTATGACAACCTATCTAGAAGAAGGAAAACTGACTTCAAACCAGGTTTGTTATGCTTAACTACTGACCTCTGTGTCACATATTGCTCATCGCAGAAGAGTTGCATGAACACATACTTACAAATACAAGGCGTGAATACATTTGTTCTTCCTTCACTTATGAGGAAATAATAACGTACACTAGGTACTTTGGCTTTGGTTTGGCAACCAGTCTAGGAGAATGAAAACTCAAATTTCAAACCAGCTTTATTCTGCTTATAAAATGATCACATATACACACCCACGGTCATTTCTTTTTCCATCTTTGTGTTGTGTATTTAATTTTCCCCCATCCTTTGTAATTAATGTTAAATGAATGCTTTCTTAAGAATGAATGCAATAAGGCAATCCCAGTTGCGTGTAAAAGATCCAAGAAAGAGACTGACAGTCTGTATAAATCAGTTTGATAGACGACATTGCATGGTGAACACCATTTCACTTTTAATATTTGTTCTTCCTTCACTTATGAGGAAATAATAGACTTATAAGTGTGAGATAGTGTTGTGATGCTGACCAAAGAAAAACACTGGGATCACAAAAAGGGTTGATAGAAAAACATATATATTCAAGTAACAGAAATAAGATACACGTGAACCTGGTTAAACAGTAGTTAGTTGATAGGAAGCTGAGAGTCCAGTGGGGTAGTGACTATCTGTCCACTATGCAAATGGTATTACACGTGATTGTGTCATGCTGACTGGTGAACTCCGTCTGACACTCTCATTGATGTGTTTTTATCGAGGAGGGCGAGTCCATTATGTAGGGAGTACAACAGATAGCAATACATGAACCCATTTAACTGTGTGCAAGCAATAAATAGCAATACTTGAAATTATACAAGGTATTTAGCCTTGTTATAGGTTATTGGTCATATGGAAGTCAGACCAGACCAATAAGATGAAATGCAGTTTTTTCCAAGCAGTGGTCGTATTGATACTGCTGCATGAATGCAACACATAGACGCTAACTAAACGCATAGAGAAAAAGCTTGACGGCAACTACACAAGAATGCTGAGAGCAATATTGTACAAGTCCTGGAGGCAGCACCCCACAAAGCAGCAGCTGTATAGCCACTTACCACCCATCACGAAAACTATCCAAGTTAGATGAACCAGACATGCGGGACACATGCGGGACACTGATGAACTCATAAGTGACATACTCCTGTGGACCTCTTCACATGGACAAGTAAAGGCAGGACGACCAGCTAGAACCTACATACAGCAGTTCTGTGCTGATACTGGATGTAGCCCTAAAGAGGTGTACTCACTTTTGTTGGCAGGGATTTATATTTTGAGTCATTTTGAGGGCAAAATAGATTAACTCTATTATATAAGCTGCATACAGACTACTTTTCATTGTGTCAAAGTGTCATTTTGTCAGTGTGGTCCCATGAAGAGATATACTTAAATATCTGCAGAAATGTGAGGGGTGTACTCACTTTTGTGATACACTGTATATATACTCCTGCCCTGGTAGTTGAGCACTCTCACAAAGGAATTAATGGTTGCCTCTCATGTAATGTAAAGCTCTTCTAACAAATTGAGCACTCCGGTCTCAGTTAGTATAAATGAAAACAAAGAAAATTAATTCATATACGTTAAAATTCCTTTGTTTATGATGAGACTGCTGATGAGACTGTGAGGTTATGTTATCAGGCTGACATACACTTAGCTGGGTTTCAATCCCAGCTTGAAGCATCTTGCATGTCTAACTAGCCATATTGATGAGTTGTGATACAAGAAACTGTCTGTGGATGACCATATATTTTTTTTTATCATACAACGTGTGAAAGCACGTGTGATACCCTGCCCTCGTCAACCACCAACCAGGGGTGATAACACAGTTTCGGTAGCTCAAGACAGTACTGCCACTTCCAGTGCTACTAAGCAGCTTTCGCCACCGGACAGGATATTAAGAGAATTATATATATATATATATATATATATATATATATATATATATATATATATATGCCAGATCAATTAAGAGCAGAGATTACATTGGACGTTAATCTTCATTTTTAGTGTGAAGTTTGTGATTTCAAACTGCATACTAAAAATGAAGATTAACGTCCAATGTAGTCTTTGCTCTTAATTGATCTGGTATATATATATATATATATATATATATATATATATATATATTGTAGATAAATAGTATCAAAATTAATACAAGCATTAATATTTCCTTATCGAACTTAACAAGAAAAGAAAATGAATAAAATGAAATAAATAAAAAAGTTAAATTACCGTAATTATAACTGACGGAAGAATTTTGAAAATAAAATAAATAGATAAATAAAAAAACGGAAATTCAATAAAACGAGGAGGTAACTCTTTTAATCTCTTCTCCCTTCCCCTTCCCCCCACGTGTCTATTCTGTTTTATTTATCCATTGGATCTGAAGAAGTCCTGTTATATTTTTCTTTGTGTTTTTCGTTCACACCAGAAACGAAAAACAAGATGGAAATAAATTTATTATCCTAAAATAACCGGTCTTTGGTTTTTTCTTTAAAGATATATATATATATATATATATTATCATCAAGTTGTGCTGATAGCACCAAGTTCCCTGACTCTTTCTCACTATCCATCTCTATCATCCATCACTCCTGGTAGGTCCTCTCGGCTGCATATAGTGTCCACACAGAGTTAATGTATATAAGTCCTAACTGGTAGACCAGCCTAGACGTATTTATAAGTAGGAGTCCATTTTGTTCAGCAAAGATCAATGAAAATGGTGGAATAGACTGGTATGAGTGTTATAAGGCCGTGCAGATTTAGTGACTAAAATAACAAAACAATGCATATACAACAAAATTGCTCAAATGACAGGATCAGGTACATTCTGATGAAGCAGAAGTAGTAATAATGAATTTTTAAAAATATATGAGGGAGTCCTCATTGCACAATGGTTAACATACTGGACTGCAGAATTGTAGAGACCAAGTTTGAATTCCAGTCATGCTATTACGTTCACTTTCAGACTAATACTCTTGAGAAAGGCATGAACCCTCTTATACCCCCACCAGCTATGGGTTAAATAGTACCACAACTGGTTTACTGCAATGATGGCTTCGGCATTAAATAACTCACAAAGGTTGATATGCCATAAAAAAAAGAAAGAAACCAAAAATATATATATCTATCAGTCTACACATTGCAACACTAAAACATGTATGGGGGAGGATTTAATTAAAGGGAGTGTTGGGGTTTGTATGAAGGTTCTAAGCACATCAAAATCTTAGCTTTTAGCATTTTTCTTTTCTCACTAAATGAATTTTTCTATGGAAACAGGTGACTGGAAAAATCCAATTATCTAAGTTCTGGGTAAAAACTTATTTATTTATACTGACAAAAGTGAAAATCTGGGACTGACAAAATTCACTTAACGATGGATGGAAAGATGACCGACAAAAACACTGAGGAAAAAGAAATTTGAAAATGTTTTAAAAAAATGTATTTAAAGGACACATGTATGTCCTAATCTTCTAATTCTGGCTGACATATATACACACTATAATAACAGCATTACATATTGGATAAGAAAGATGTTTATATACATAAATACACATATATACATCCACACACATTTGCATACACACACACACAAATGTTGTATGTATTTACCAACTCCTCCACTCCGACGGTCAATTTTTGAGGGGAGTTTAACAGGTTTGGATTTAGAGTTTTCCTTCTCCTAAACTGGCTGTCAACCAAAGCTGAACGACCCAGTCTGCCTTACTATTTACTCATAGCTAGAGGAAGAATAAGAGGATATATACCTTTCTCAAGGGTATTAGAGCTGTATGAAATGTAATCAGCCTTGTCCAGGACTTGAACTTGTGTTGCCGTCTCCATTTCCAACGACAATAATCATTATGTCACAGGCACCTCTGTTGTAGGCTTATGTTCATTACTGATGGAAATATACAGTCAAAGATGTTTTGTAGTTGAAAACTTGCTCTAACAGTCAGTATTTATATATATGTGATTAGAAAGATGTCTACATATTTAAATATACACACATACATACATACATACATATATATATATATATATATATATATATGGTAATCTTCAATCCAGTAAATCTGAAGTAGGGAACAATTCCGTCAGGAC
Organism: Sepioteuthis lessoniana; assembly: GCA_963585895.1. NCBI lineage: Eukaryota > Metazoa > Mollusca > Cephalopoda > Myopsida > Loliginidae > Sepioteuthis > Sepioteuthis lessoniana. Next base: position 31,404,797 of record OY757944.1, read on the forward strand.
AAATAAATTATTCAAATTTTGAATATTTAAATATTCCTGGTAAAGAGTTTTATGTAAATGAATTCACAGAGCAAATAATATCATATCAAGAAAAAAACATTATTCGGTCACATTAAGTTAATTAATTTATTTCCATCCTGTTAAGAGCATTGATATGAATCAAAGACTTCAAAATCAAATCCAACAAGAAAATAAAATAAAATACAACCAGACAGCAGGGATAGTCAAAGGAAGGAAGGAGGGGTAGAAAAGAAATTCATTTCAGTTATGTATAGCATTTACCTATGTAAGGCTACTTCCAGTCCCTTCTCATGTCAGATTAAGACAACTACAAAACAATTTAGCAATTACCGTAATACATATCCACATTTCAACCATTTCTAACAAAATTATCAATTTTAATTTTAGTATATCATAATTTTTTCTTTGAAAGATACTAAAACCTCTGCCATTAATGGTATGACTTATTTATCTAAATTAAAATATCTATACCAATTTAATAAATTACAATTGAATATTAACTTTGACTATCTACTCAAATTTTCGACTATAGTTTAAATTTATTTCTATGCCTTCATCTTGCTATTTAATAGGTTACCGGGATCAGGATATAGCATAATTTGTATCTTTTCTTCTAGACATATATATAGCTTGACAGGTGTAATGGTTAAAGCGATGGACTGGGGAATCGTAGTAAGCAAGTTCAAACTCCAGTCGTGTTATT
>OY757944.1:31410520-31558020 GCA_963585895.1 Sepioteuthis lessoniana
ACAACACTTTTCATGAATTTAAAGCCCTGAAGAAGGTTATTATAACTGAAACATTCAACATCGACTTTTATAATAAATTCTTCATATTTGGAATATCTTATTTTTTCTACTTTTCTTCATACTGTTGGATTTAATTTCCTTATTTACTTCCATATATATATATATATATATAATTTACTTATTTACTTCCATATATATATATACATATACAATTTACTTATTTACTTCCATATATATATATATATATATATATATATATAATTATTTTGGTTAGTCCAGTGAGAGAAAAAAGTTAATATTTTAAAATGAATAGGAACACAAGAAGATTTCTTTTTAAAGTTATTTTCTTCAACAAGTGTTTCTAGTGTTCTTTCACTTTCTTCAGGAAGTTTATAATTGTTGATGGTGGTGTTGCCTTTGATCTATTTAGTGGTGACTGTTTTGATGAGGTGGTTTCATGTTCAGCAGGTGTTTTTTTTCTCCTTTTTTTCTTTTTCTTTTTACAAGAGTGTATTCTGTTTGTGCGTTGATGTGGGCACTTGTGTCCATTTATGTGTATATACTTTCAGGTTTTTTATATTTCAATTTATTACATTTCTTTCCTAAAAATAATTGATGATAGTTGAAAAGATTTTATCAATTTTTCTCCCTGGGTCACTGAGTGTGTATGTGGGTGAGTGTGAGTCTGTGTCAGAGGGTTTTTTATCATTCTTTTCCCTTAAGTAATCTCTGATAGTTGATGTGCCATAAAATTCAACTGACTAATGCCAGTTTTCCCTGAGTGTGTGTGTATGTTTGTGTGTGTGTCTATATGTTTTTCTGTCTTTGTGCATGTATAGTTAAGTTCTGTTTAATGTAGATTTGAATTTTTTCTTTTATTTGAAGTAATGTGTAGTCACCAGTTTGGTATGTTGGCATTATTCAAAATATTCTATTGACAACTACACATTATGAATTTATCCATTTTATTTGAACAGGATGTTACACAAGGTCATTTTTTATACAGAGCAAAGCTAGTTTGTATTCAAAGTTTTTCTTCTCCTTGACTGGTTTCCCAACCATGGCTGAAAAACCCAGCCAGTTCAACCCTTCACCCATAACTGGAGGGGAGGACAGGAGGATTCTTGTCTTTCCCAAGATCATATTGCAAAATGAAATACAAACAGCTTTGTCCAAGTTTTGAACTCAGATCACAGATTCCATGGGGGTGTCCTCATGGTGTAATGGTTAAAGCGATGGACTGTGGAATCGTAGTAAGCGAGTTCGTACTCCAGTCGCGCTATTACGTCCACTTTTGGACAAATACCCTTGGGAAAGGTATGAACCCCCTTATCCTCCCAGCTATGGGTTAAATAGTATCATTAGTGTTCTCCTTCTAAGAGAATGGCTTTGGCATTAAATAACCTACAAAGTTTGATATGCCATTAAACAAAGAAACCAAACCAAACAGATTCCATTTCATACACAATAACTGTAACACTTAGAGTGCCTCCTAAGCTTTCTGAAAAATTTAACATCTCATTATAGAATAGCATATATAATAAACAATTCTACTGTTGTGAGCTTGATCCTAACAGTGTTCCTTGCATATGTCCTTGTGTCAGACTTTGTGTAAGTCAGTAAAAAACATTGAGTGGAAAATATGTGGAATGATGAAAATAGCTGTGTGCATGGCATTATATGAAGCATCATTTTCGACTATTTCTCTGCTGTGGAATATCAGCTAAAATACAGAACAGAAAAGCAGTAAGTACACAGTGTCGTATTGATTTTTTTTTTTAGGTGGGGGAAGTACAACTCAGTTCACTCTTCATCCAATCCAAGCATAACAGTCAAAAATATATGGTAACTGTTTACTAAGCTTGGCATAGTCTGACACAAGGTTATCATATCAGAGCACCCAGTGAAGATAGAATTCTTTACAGTGGGGATTTAGTCAGAAACATATTTACTAACCATCTAGATACAACAAGCAATCTAGTTGGTGTAGTTACAGTAATTTATAAAAAATAATTTAGTCTGGCATAAGGCCAATATATCAGAGCACCCAGTGAGAACCAAACTCATATCAATGATTTTTTTTAAAGAGTTTACTAAACTTAATGATACTGCAAGCAATCTAGTTGGTATATCTATAACTGTTTTCAAAGCGTAAATCTGATACAAGGCCATTATATCAGAGCACCCAGTGAAGATAGAATTCATTACAGTGGTTATCTTGTCAGAAACATACTATTTAGATACAACACATAATCTAGTTGATGTATCTAAACTCATTTACTAATTCTAACTTAGTCTGGTACAAGGCTATCATATCAAAGTGCTCAATGAGATCAAACTCATTATATTAACAATTCTATCTGTAATGATTTAAGTAACCATTTTGATTTTGTTGTTGATCTAATCATAACTATTTTACAAAGCATAATTCTGGTGCAAGGCCATCATATCAGAGCATCCAGTAAGAATAGTCTCATTATATTAATGATTTTGTCTACAATGAAACGCAGTTTCTTCCCAGCAGCGGTCGTGTCGATACTACTGTATGGATGCACTACATGGATGCTAACAAAACATATGGAGAAAAAGCTTGATGGCAACTACACAAGAATGCTGTGAGCAATATTGAACAAGTCCTGGAGGCAGCACCCCACAATGCAGTAGCTGTATTGCCACTTACCACCCATCATGAAAACTATCCAAGTTAGACGAACCAGACATGCGAGACACTGCTGGAGAAGTAAAATATTTACCAACCCCTCCGCTTGGGCAGGATATGACACAAGGTCAATTTTTAAGCAGAGTTTAACAGGTTTGAATTCAGAGTTTTTCCTTCTCCTAGACTAGCTGCCTAACCAAGGCTGAAGAAATCAGTCTGCCCTACTATTTACCCATACCTGGAGGGAGAATAATTGGATTCATACCTTTCCCAAGAGTATTAGTGCTATGTGAAATGCAATCAGTCTCGTCCAGGATTTGAACTCATGTCGCCATCTCCATTTCCTATGATGATAACCATTACACCACGGGCACCTCCTACAATAGTTGATATGTCATAAAACTAAACCAAAACAAATCCTATATATTTATTATGTATAAAGAGAATGTAGCATTAAATAACCTACAAGGGTTGATATGCCATAAAACCCAGCCAAATCAAATCATATATATTTAATATATATTCATAAAAAGGATTTGGCATTAAATAACCTACAATGGTTGATATGCCATAAAACCCAACCAATCCAAATCCCATCATAGAACAAATGCACAGAATGATGAATTCATTTAACACATACATATGAAAATATATAAGATATATTACTAAAATACACTAACATATTCAAATAGATGAAATGTGCACATTGTTCCATATATACTAGCAGTATATAAGAAGGGGCACCAAAGATGGGGAAAAGTCTTACTTGATTGCTGGTTTTTAGCCATATAGACTTTTAGTTCTATAGGAATAAACAAACACCAATGTTATTTGCTGGGTGTTGAGACCATGTTTTTTTAATGAACAATAAAAAAAAGAAAAAAAAAGATGAGCATGAACTTAGGTTGATGAACCTGGGTAAAAAGAGGCCAATTTGAATTATGGGATTGACATTTTGAAAGACATGTGATGTTGAAAGATTCACCCCCAAATCTAAGGGAAAATGATGATTGTCTCTCTTCATTAAGCTTACAGATCCATCTATCAAATGAAGAAGAAAATTTGAATGAACAACAGGAAGCAGATTTGAGTGAAAAAGAAGGAAGATATCGATAGGAGGTGGAGTGAGGGAGGAGGTGGGGTGAGAGAGGAGGTGGTTGTGAAGTAAAGATTTGAGAGGAGAAGAGGGAGGAGAGAAGGGGAAGATTTCGAGAGAAAGTGGGGCGAGGAAGGAGGTGACGATGAAGTAGAGACTAGAGAAGAAGGAGGAGAGAAAAGGAGGAAGAGGTCAATAGGAGGTGAAGTGAGGGAGGAGGTAGCAGTGAAGGGGTGAGAGAGGAGGGAGAAATGAAAAAGTGAAGAGGGAGGTGACAAAGAAGACATCTTTATAAAAATGAAATTCCTGATTTAAACTTTTAGAGTAGAGTGTGGTTTTATTTTAGAATTAACTTTGACACCAAATTCCCCCAAAAATAAAAATTTCAAAAAGAACCAACAAACCAGCAAAATAATACAAAAGCAATAAACTTTGGTATTCAGTTTTGGACAACTTGATAAGAGATTAACATTTAATACTAATATACTAAATTATTCTACTTGATAAGAAAAAGAATGTGAATCAATAAAATATTTGATTGTAAAAAAAATAAACTGCTGGCATAACAAAAATTATAAATACAATAAAAGGCAACATTAAGACAAATGATGATGTAGTTTATGACAAGTTTGGACAATTTATCAACTTCATATTTGGTAGGGTATCATTAGCAACAGATGCAGAGTTTTTCTCTTGCAGCCATGACCGTCTTTTTGGTGAAAATTGATGTAGTTTATGACAAGTTAGGATAATTTATGTCCACTTCATACTTGGTAGGGTATAATTAGCAACAGATGCAGGGGGTTTTCTTTTGTAGCCATGACGCTCATTTTGATGATAATTGATGTAGTTTATGACAAGTTAAGACAATTTATGACCATTTCATATGTGGTAGGTATCATTAGCAACAGATGCAGAGATTTTCTCTTGCAGCCATGACGTTCTTTTTGATGAAAATTGATGTAGTTTATGACAAGTCAGGATAATTTATGAACTTCATATTTGGTAGGGTATCATTAGCAACAGATGCTGGGGTTTTTCTCTTGCAGCCATGACGTTCATTTTGATGAAAACTGATGTAGTTTATGACCAGTTGGGACAATTTATGACCACTTCATATTTGGTAGGCTATCATTAGCAACAGATACAGGGGTTTTTGTCTTGCAGCTATGACGTTCATTTTGATGATAATTGATGTAGTTTATGACAAGTTAGGATAATTTATGACCATTTCATATGTGGTAGGTATCATTAGCAACAGATGCAGGGGTTTTTGTCTTGCATTTTGATGAAAATTGATGTAGTTTATGACAAGTTAGGATAATCTATGTCCACTTCATATTTGGTAGGGTATCATTAGCAACATATGCAGGGGTTTTTGTCTTGCAGCCGTGACATTCATTTTGATGAAAATTGATGTAGTTTATGACAAGTTAGGATAATCTATGTCCACTTCATATTTGGTAGGGTATCATTAGCAACATATGCAGGGGTTTTTGTCTTGCAGCCGTGACGTTCATTTTGATGAAAATTGATGTAGTTTATGACAAGTTAGGATAATCTATGTCCACTTCATATTTGGTAGGGTATCATTAGAAACAGATGCAGGGTTTTTTTTCTTGCAGCCATGACGTTCTTTTTGATGAAAATTGATGTAGTTTATGACAAGTTAGGATAATTTATGACCACTTCGTATTTGGTAGGGTATCATTAGAAACAGATGCAGGGGTTTTTCTTTCACAGCTTCAACCTTCATTTTGTTAAAAATTTAGTTTTCTTAGATTTTTTGAGGAAAGCTTCAATTGATGAATGATAGCAATTCAATTTCTTTGCAAAATTGCAAAGTAACTGTCCACAATTGTTGTATACCACAATTTGACGTTTTTCAAACCCAGACAACCACTTACAATCTATTAGCAAAGAACTAATCAAAAATTTGGATAACAAGTCAAGAAAAAAGGAAATTTTTTTTAAATTTCTTACTTTCTTATATTTCTAAGCACTTTTTTTTAGAATATTCTGAATTTTCACTTCAACTCTGGCAACTATAAAGGAAAGTAATCCTTTCCCAGATACTCACAAGCCATTGAAGTTTCATTAAAACATAACTCACTTTTTTCAGTGTATGTTTATTTTTTTGTCCAGGACTATAGATAAATAAAAAAAAAATTTCAATTGCATAAAAAATTCAAACTATCTTTCGAAATCATATCTACAGCTATCCAATCAGTTGCTGTACAGTTTAGTAGATAATTTTTACACTTTTGTCTGAAGGAATAGGCAGAAATATTGTAGCTAAGCAAAATGAAAAAAGTTGTGCTAAAGTAGGTCTTCCCTGAAATATACAACTGATTGAGGAAAGATTGGTTTGGTTTGGTTTGATTTGGCTTTATGGCATATCAACCATGGTAGGTTATTTAATGCCAAATCCTTTTAAAATACATATTTTGAATATATGATTTCCTAACACATTTTTTAGATAACATCACTAAACGAGCCTAAGCTAATTTTTTTTTTTTTGCACACGGTTAAATGGTTTCACTTATTTCTATCTAATATGAATAATTCTATTTATTATAAATCATTTTTGTGCAAACTGCTTAATTTTTCAAAAATTGTTATGTATCACTAACAATTCACTTCAACACCAGTGATTTGTTTACACACAGTTAAATGTAAAAGCAGTTCTATTTCAAGCAATTCAGTTTAGCTAGTCAAGAAAGTTAAATGGTTCCAAGTATTGCGATGTATCACTAACAATTCACATCAACACCAGTGATTTGTTTACACACAGTTAAATGTAAAAACAGTTCTATTTCAAGCAATTCAGTTTAGCTAGTTAAGAAAGTTAAATGGTTCCAAGTATTGCGATATATCACTAACAATTCACTTCAACACGAGTCATTTGTTTACACACAGTTAAATGTAAAAACAGTTCTATTTCAAGCAATTCAGTTTAGCTAGTCAAGAAAGTTAAATGGTTCCAAGTATTGCTATGTATCACAGACAATTCAATTAAACATCAGTAATTTGTTTAAACACAGTTAAAAACAGTTCTATTTCAAACAATTCAGTTTAAATGTTAAACAGTTTTATTTGATCCAGTGATAGGACCCTGGGACAGTGTAGACCTGGGAGCTATGACAATGAAGGGATACTCTACATTCCCCAAAGTCCCAGCATCACTGGAACCTAACCATCAGATTGTTTAGTGTCATATCCAGGACACTTGTTGGGGGAGTCTTACCCCTCTGCAAAGATGCAATCAGTGTATTCTGCAGCCCCAGCTAAATGAACCATCAAAGAAAGAGGGGACACCACTGAGATTTTCCATCATTGGTTTTACTAACGGATCATATCATTATTCAACCAGGCTGATTGAATGCATTGTCTCATTTGTTTGATAGAAACAGATGTGGTGCAAAGAGAAACTTTTTCAAATACAAACCAAGTAGAAGAACATGAAATCAAATATTAGATTTCATCTTAAATTGAAATTATTGGGCAAATATTTCAATTAAATTAATGATTTATTCTTTTTCCTGCAATTAATTTTGAACAAATTAGATGTCTTTGTGTTTCAAAAAATAAATCTACTTCACACTTTAAATGTAAATGTGGGGAACACTATAATCTTTTAAGCACTTATAATTTCTATAGAAGCTAATCCACCCCTGGAACTGATAAAGAATGGATCAACTGAACATAAGAAACAAGTTCAGTAGTTCCAACAAAAAAATCTAATTTGGTATAATTATTTTCAGAAATATTAAAAATATTCAAGGTGTGTTGTAGGTATGAAAGATTTTTATTTAAAATCATGAATACTGTCATGTTACACCATAGTTTAGTTTGACTATTGTTTATGTTAAATATAAAGAACTGAGACGAAAACACTCAGTATACGGAGAGACGCCTTTTTTATTAAACCTCATTCCCCAATCAAATAAACAAGTATGGCTGTCGCTTCTCTCCGGTCCCAGCAAAACACCCTTTTTTCTCAAGAGTATCAAGGGAGGTAACTTGCATGATTTAACAGTTTATATGCCAGGCCATTGGCCTAATGATTAGAGTTTTTGCCTGTGGTCCAGGAGACTGGGGTTCAATCCCAAGTTGAGTCAACCAAAAACTTAACAATGGTACTTAATGCTGCCTTGCTTAGCACTCAGCATTATAAGGTAAGAATCAAGGGTAAAGTGAAACAATCAAGGGAAAGGAGTAGTGCCCTCCCCTATACCTTGATGTAGTAGCTATTGAAAAGGGAGCTTTGGGTCACCCTCGACTAAAGGGAGACAACTTTACTTACTTATTGTTTATATCCCCTAGTTGCCCATGCATTTTAGAAGACACTTTTTATTTTAGTAAATGAGAGGCAACTTCTGGTTTCATTTGTGGGGGGGGGGTTGAAAAGGTTTTTATGAAGGTCAGGCGCTAAGGGCAAGGCGGTGTTGCTGTAAGTTATCTGACTCCATATTTTGGTTATTATATTATTTTACCCCACGTTGACTGGCTGGCGCAATGCCTTGCCCAAAGAAGGTCCATAAGAAATATACAAAAAGAAAAGATAAAAACAGATAGGTGACGAAAACATTTCTTCCATACTTTCCTTTATTTACTTGGTGAATGGACTAACCAACGCTACGTCCCAAGACACAGCGTGGTGTCCAAAACACCCGACAGTAAAATCGGTGTTGTCGGTTCGACGTCACTACCCGAAAAGAGGTCGGTTCACAGAAAACCTGAGTATTTATCTCTCTTCACCAGCTCCAAATTCGCCACTCCAAAATCCTTCTAATTTTGGCGCGACCGCTTCTCATTGGCTACTTTACATTTTATTATTTTTCTTTTTTCTGATTTTAACCGGATGGATGCGTGGATCCTTATGCGTGGCGACGCGTTTATACATTTTGTATCTGGCAGCCGACGAGTCAACATCCGGTTGGGAGTTTTACTGTTAATTCCTAAATCCCCACACATTCTTTTAGTGAGCAAAGGGCCCAAAGGTTCGCTATCTTAATCCTTCCTGATTTAGTCCTTTAATTGGAGCATTGTCATCAAGAAATATTGCCTTTCTCCTTATGAAACACATTATTTGACATTTTGTAGTATTTCCATTTAGTCAACTCTATTTACTTTATAGCGGTTTGAGGGAATTAGTTATTTTCCCGAACACTATAGATTTTATGGCAACAGAAATGAATTACGAGACTTTGATTTAAACAACACACAATAAACGAAAGTTCTTTATTTGCAGCTTTGAGGCGGTTTGTTCTTGGTGCTGCAAGACTCGTGGTGTTTAGGCTTGTTGGCTGTTTGAGACGAAATGGCTTAGCTAGATGTAGAGATGGCAGCGTGTCGTTGGACGTGTGAGGGAAGTATTCAAGGTCACCGTGTAGTTTTGTGTGTCTGGTAATAGGGGAGAGTAGGCATTATCTCCATTATGTGGACCAGAGGTGAAATGAGAGCTAGGTGTGTCGAGAGCGAAGTGGCGCTCGGATCGACATAGTAAATTTTTGTGGTGCTTGTGGAAGGCATGCTGAACGTATCTAATTCATATTCAACTGGGATTCCTTGGTCTAAAATATATTAGACGCAAAGAATCCATAAATTAGAAGGTTCCCTCGCTGAGTGTCCATGTTGCTGCTGCTAGGGTTAAAGCCACGGTGATATGTCCACACTGGGTGGCTTGTTTAGCTAAAAAGCATCGCTAAGCAGGGGCGACCAGAGACACGTCCGTTCTGGTCACCGTCTCAAGCCGAAGAGAGTGGTTTTGGCCGCTCACCCGTTTTGCTAGCCGAAAATGAAGGTCCGGGCTGAATAGGATATGTCATCCTGATTGGGTGAAATTCAGTGCTGAATTAAATAGCGCGCCAAAACAAAATATGAGATTTTCCTCTTCTCTACAACCTGTAATTCTTTTCAGAACATTTTGGCCAAATTTTGCTTCACTTTCTTAACTCAGTTCTAATGAAAAAGTAATTTTATTTTTCACTTCCGAATATTGCTTTTACTTTAATAACTCCCTTTTATCAAAGAACTGTTTGCTATTCTGTGTTTATTTACTTCACAGCTCCATAATATTACGTTTTGAACTCCTATAAACTCCTTAACATACACATCTGTCAAACTATATTTTGTTCTTTTTCCTTTTTACCCTTCCCTGACAATTAATAAACTTGTTTATGACTCCTAACTTTGCTTCAAAGAGTTTTGATTGTCGAAAGATGTTTAGCTAAGTGGCAGAGACAATTCATTCATTTCCCTGAAAGAGTTGCATGTCTTCACACACGATACAAATTCACTTTTAGTTACTTAGACAAACCAGAAATATGATTGGCTCATCATAAGAGAAAAAATTATTTTCTAACAAAAAAGTTTCTTCCTTGGATTCAAGGCAGAAATACATTGATTGATTAATTGTAATGGCATATCACCCTGTTAGGAAATTATGTTCATTGTACATTACATGGTGTAATGATTATCATCATAGGAAATGGACGCTGTGATATGAGTTCAAATCCTGGACTAGACCGATTACTTTTCACATCGCACTAATACCCTTGGGAAAGGTATGAATCCAATTATTATCCCTCCAGCTACGGGTAAATAGTAGGACAGACTGTTTCTTCAACCTTGGTGAGGCAACTAGTCTAGGAGAAGGAAAACTCTCAATTCAAACCTGTTAAACTCCGCTTAAAAATTGACCTTGTGTCATATCCTGCCCGAGCGAAGGGGTTGGTAAATAGGATAGATAATGTACAATCATATTTACTCATATTTACCAACCCCTCCGCTCGGGCAGGATATGACACAAGGTCAATTTTTAAGCGGAGTTTAACAGGTTTGAATTGAGAGTTTTCCTTCTCCTAGACTAGTTGCCTCACCAAGGCTGAAGAACCTAGTCCTACTATTTACCCATAGTTGGAGGGAGAATAATTGGATTCATACCTTTCCCAAGGGTATTACTGCTATGTGAAATGCAATCAGTCTCGTCCAGGATTTGAACTCGTGTCGCCGTGTTCATTTCCTACGACGATAACAATTACACCACGGGCACATTATCTATACATACATTTTTTGTCTTGGTGGTTGCTAAGGGTTTTTGCACAGTTATATGATATCAAATATTCTATCTAACACAATCAATTTGCACGCAATGTTCTGGTTTAAAGTAATTATTTCTATTTGATAATGGTCATTAGTTTTCACACAGTTATATGATATCAAGAATTCTATGGAATACAAATAATTTGCATATAGCTGCATGGTTTCAAGTATCATATCTAATATTAATAATTTATACACATTCATAGGGTTTCAAATAATTATTTTTATTCGGTAATCATTCATTTGCACACAGTTATATAATTGGCACATTGGCCTAGTGGGTAGAGTGTTCGCCAATGGCCCGGGAGACTGAGGTTCAATCCCAGGTCAAGTCATGCCAAAGACTTTAAATATGGTACTTGATACCTCCTTGGTTAGCACTCAGGTAAGGATCAAGGGTAAAGTGGAGCAATCCAGGGTAAGAAGTAATGCCCTCCCCTACACCTTGGTGTAGTAGCTATTGAAAAAGGGGCCTTTGGGTCGCCCTTGACTACAGTCGCCAACTTTACTTTTATATGGTTTCAAATAACTAAGTGTTGTACCCCCTACATAAGGGACTCACCCTCCTCCATGAATACATGTCAAGAGAGTGTCAGTGGGAGTTGACCAAACCCACGTAACACAATCACGTGTGATACCACTTGCGTAGTGGACAGATAGTCACTACCCACTGAACTCTCAGCTTCCCATGAACTAACTACTGATTAACCAGGTTCACTTGTATCTTGTTTCTGTTACTTGAATATATATATGTTTTTCTATCAACCCTTTTTGTGTTCCCTGTGTCTTTCTTTTGTCAGTATCACAACACTAAGATAATCCTTTGTAAATAATTTTAGCTTAAAGTATCTATTATTAATACAAATAATTTATAGTTATGTGGATTCAAGTATTTCTACTTAATACAAATAATTTTCAAACAGATCTATTTGATTCCTCGATAAGACCCTAACAGGTACAAGAACTGTGGGTCAGAGTGAACCTGTGAGTTATGGTCATGAAAGTTTACTCCACACACTCCAGATCTCCAAAACAGGAACCTCACCATCAAATGCATTTTAGTGTCATACACAGGACACTTGCTTTTTTACAGAGGTGGTTTAGTATAAGTAGATAATTCAGTTTAGCATAAGTACACCGTTTAGATGTCAAAACAGTTCTATTTTACACAATTCAGTTTGGCATAAATGCGCAGTTTAAATGCAAAAAAAAACAGTAAACTCCAACCACCGTTTAGTTCTATTTAACCCATTGATTGGACCCTATCAGGTATTACCACTCCGAGCCGGAGTGGACCTGGGAGCAATGGCAATGAAGGAGTACTCTGCATTCCCCAAAGCTCCAGCATTACTGGAACCTCACCATCAGATTGTTTAGTGTCATATCCAGGACACTCATTGGAGGGGGGTTACCCCTCTGCAGAGAAGCAGTCGGTGTACTCTACAGCCCTAGCCAACTGGGCAACTCGTTACTAAAGAGTAATGGTCTATTTGACTACCTTTCTAACCTTCACACCACAAGAATTTTGGCATCCAGTGAACAAACACATTGCTCACTTGTAATGGTCTGCTATCTAATCATTATATCACAAGGTATCACTCTGAGTATAGGGCACTCAGTGAGGATCTATCACACTAGTAGGGGTCTGCTAGATTAGCTTTCTAACCATTGCATTGTGACTAGATGCCCTAGAAATTATAACATACCGTAACATATTGGCCCTCAACCGAGCTGTCAATTAAGAGATGTACCTGTGTAAATAACAGGTGCATCCAGTTGAAGATATCGAGGTATCACCTTGACCTGTGGACGGGTTGAATTCAGTGCAATTGCAATGCCCACAGGAAGCAGGTGAGCATCAAACAATTATATAACCAGGTGCAACAGACGGTTTGAGTTAGTTGGAGTCAGTTAGTTGGAGTTCGAGTTGCAGTTTGAAGCAGTGAGAACCAGCTCCAGACAGAGGACTTGGGCCCTCAGGACCCCAGTTGAGCAGCCCAGCAAAATGAGGAAGAAGTGCTGCTATAATACAGAATAACTTGGGGTCAATATGTGGCACTCTGTTCCGTCTCCAACTCACCTCTCACACATAACCAATATCAACCCTTTCGCAACCCTTTCGAGAATAAAGTGTGAGAGGTATATTTTTCTAAAGAACTGTGTTCGTTTGTCATTATTGTTGATTATGTTTCCGCACGTATATGTATACGTATAGTTGTATCATGGCGATATACCAATACCATTGGCATATATATAAGTCACTCTCTTATCATTTATATTTAATATCAGGGGAATTCCAGAGGTGTAAATCCCTAAAATGCCAGACTGTGAAATTCTAGTGAGTGAGTTCAAACTCCAGACTTGTTATGTTTATTTTCAGACTAACACCATCAAGAAAGGCAGGAACCTCGCTAATCCCCCTATCTATGAGTTAAATAGTATCAATACTGTTCTTCTACAAGGAGGGCTTTGGCATTAAATAACCCATGAAGGTTGATGTGCCATTAACACAAAGAAACCAAACAACCCTCTTATCCCTCCCCCAGCTGTGGATTAAATAGTTCTACTAAAGTCCTTCTCCAAGGATGGCTTTGGCGTTAAATAAGCCATGAAGGTTGATGTATCATTAAAACGAGTGGGTAGAGTGTTCGCAAATGGTTCGGAAGACAGGGGTTCAATCCCAGGTAGCGTCATACCAAAGACTTTTGAAATGGTACTTGATACCTCCTTGCTTAACACTCAGCAATATAGGGTGCGTATCAAGGGTCAAGTGGAGCAATCCAGAGAAAGGAGTAGCATCCTCCCCTATACCTCAGTGTAGTAGCTATTGAAAAGGGAGCCTATGTTTGCTAATTTTACTTTACTTTTATGTCCTTTGACTAAGTACAAGCACTTGTTGTCAGAGGCATCAAGATAAAAATTAGCTGACCCAATACGTAAGTTTGGGTACATTTATCCTAAGAATACATTTCTCGTGAACAATATCAGAATGTAAATGATTTATTCAACCAACCAGAAGAAGCAGATATTTCCTTTTTCTTTTTTTTTTTTTGACTTCAAATTAACTTGTCACATGACATTTTTTTTAGGGTCAGACATTCAGAGATTTTAACCAATTAGTAGACGCAAATAATCTGTGTCTATATCAATGATAAAAAAAAGACTTGGTCAAGATTGAACTTTATTATTTCTCAAGGAGTAAAAAAAATGAGTCTCATTTGATAAAATGGATTTATATTTACTTAGTAATATAACTCTAAGTTAGTTCTTAATGTTTGTTTGTTTTTCTTTTTCTCTTTTTCTTCTTTTTTTTTTCTATTTATTGATGAGTATAATATTTATTGTGTTCAAATTGAGAAATCTTTTTGATGTTGTTTTCTTATTCCCTTTGGAAAAAACAAGGACAGTTGTAGTTCATACACTAAAATAAATTCTAAACAGAAATTTCTTTTTACTGCTGAATAAATGAACCTTGATTGATAAATAGTATGAACGGAATTAGCAAAGTAGATAGATAGATAGATATAAGCAGTGAGATAGATAGATAGATAGATAGATTGGAACAGCCAGAGAAAGAAAGAAAGAAAGAAAGAAAGAGCTTGAGATAGATAGATAGATAGATAGATAGATAGATAGTATGAACAGAATAAGATAGACTGAAATATTTTCAAATCCTTTAATCCAACCTCAAAAATAAATGTAATTTTTTAAAATCATAATTTGATGATCAAAGGATAAAAATCAAAACATTTTTTGTTGTGATAAGTTGACAGTTCAGGAGTGAAGGTTTGGTTTTCTTGTATTTTATTTTAGGGTTTGTTTTATTTTTGCCAAAAATTCTTATACCAATATTTCTGGGACATGATAAAAAAACAAGAATGTCAACATTTTTTCATTTGTACAATTGTTGTCCTATATAAATTTTCTGGGAATGAATATTTGGATAAAATATCTGACTGATTTGTTGATTTTGTTATATACAAGCATTTGGTTGCAAGAAAAATAAGACTGACAAGAAGATTTAGTTTATTTTGTTAATTGAATTAATAAAATAAATAAGTGAATCAAATATCTAGCCAGCTGACAGGCGTTTATCTGGTTGCTTTGATCTGGTCTGATAGTGTTGTCGGGTGATGCTCTCAGTGAAGGCCGGTGATTCAACTCCGCGTGTGACCTCTGCTGGCTCTATTTATGTGTTCCAGACTTCAAACACCAGCCCCAGAAAATACTATTTGTAGAAAAAAAAATGATTAGTTGAAAAATAGACCTTTTTTTATAACTGAGAATTTTCTGGGGATTTTGAATAGACGATGCACGGAGCCTATGTGCAGAAGCCATGATTTTCTCAGTTTGACAATGGCTGTTGTTGGGTCAACATCCAGTAGCTGTTATTTTCTTCTGTAGTGTCGATGTCTGTCGGTCTGTGTTTTATGTGTTTTAGTAATTAGTTGTGTGAAGAGTTAAGTGGGCGAATCAGAAGAGATTTGATGTATTTTACTATAACAATTTTAATGGCATGTCTACATGTCATGGGTTTATTTATTCTATGTTAGGCTAGGAGTTGCCCTATTTTTTTGGCTTGCAAGATACTTTTAAAATGACCAAGTCAAAATGATCTATCTGTATTAAGAAATACTAAATACATTTACTTATGTATATATTTGCCTACCCCCCCACTCTGTACAAGTAGGATGCAACACAAGGTCAATTTTTAAGCAAAGTTTAACAAGTTTGAATTCAGAGTTTTCCTTCTCCAAGAATGGTTGCCATACCAAGCTTGAAGAGCACAGTCTGCCGGACTATTTACCCAGAGATAGTAGATTGAATGCATACCTTTTATAAGGGTATTATAAGGGTGAAATGCAAACAGCCTCCTCCAGGTTTTGAACTTAGGTTGCCATATTCATTTCCTATGAAAATATCCATTACACCACTAACACCTCCCAAAATATATATATTTACATAGGTACTGAGTATACTTTATATATAAAATATATGTTCACATTCTCTCGATAAATGCATTTGCTTCATATTGTCCTTTGACAGGCCAGGTAAGTTTGTGGATTTCAAAACAGGATATGCACCTGTGTCTTAGGGTAAACAAAAGACAGTGGAAATACCATGAGAATTGTGTGGGTGAATTGCATAGCTTGGATGCCAGAAAGAAGAATGCGTGGTCATCCAGAAAATATATAATGATCAAAGTTTTCAACCTCAGTGATCAACTGGGGAGAGCAGTCAGCCAAGAAGGCGTGTTACACTGTTTTAGATGCTGGTTAGGGGTAGTGGCGGCCAGGTTGAGAAACATGCTCTATATCAGCCTCTCGTGAAAGAAGCAAGGCTCTGAATATGTATCTCTCCACGTGGTGTCAATCATAGCAGTTTGACTCTTTCTCTCTTTCATGCACCCATTTCGTCACGACTTTCACAAATAAAAAGAGAGTATATATTTTTATAAACAAGGGTTGTTGTCACTTGCTCCTCACCCCTGAGTATACAACACATGAACTCAAACAGCAAAATACAATTAAATACATTTATGGTCACTACCTTACTCTGCGGAGTGTCCTCATGGTGCAATGTTTAAAGCGATGGACTGCGGAATCGTAGTAAGAGAGTTTGTACTCCAGTCACACTATTATGTTCACTTTCAGACAAATACCCTTGGGAAAGGTATGAAACCCCTTATCCTTCTAGTTATGGGTTAAATAGTACCACTACTGTTCTACTAGGAGAGTGGCTTTGGCATTAAATAACCAACAAAAGTTGATATGCCATTAAACTAAGAAACCAAACCAAACCTTACTCTGCTAACTTACACAGAGAGGATAACATTCAAAATGAATTTTTTGAATGGTGTGCGATATACCCACACAACCTCTGTCATCTACTAGTTGATTAAAATTGGCATATTGGGCTTCTCTAGTTTAGGGAATCACATTCCTTAAATAATTATATTTATATTTTTTGTTTAGTTGTTTCTTTAGAGTTTTTTGTACAAGGTTAATTGGTATCAAGTCTTCTTATCTAATACTAAATCATTTATATACAGTTATTTGGTTACAAGTAATTAATAGTTGTGATAGTTTACTATTTTCAAATCTGAAACTTACAAGAACACAATTGCCCAATCGACTGGGGCTGTAGAATACACTGACCACCCCCCGCAATCAATGCCCTGGATATGACACTAAACTATCTGATGCTGAGGTTCCAGTAATGCTGGGGCTTTGGGGAATGTGAAGCACCCCTTCATTGCCATTGCCCCCAGATCTACTCTGGCCCAGTGTGGTAGCACCTGATAGGGCCCTATCTATGGGTTAAATAGAACTAACAGCATGCTTATGCTAAACTGAATTGTTTGAGTAAACTGAATAGCTTGAAATAGAAATGTTTTTGACAATTAAACCATACTTACATTTAAACTGTGTGCTTATACTAAACTGAATTATTTGAAATGGAACTGTTTTTTGATACTGTACTTACATTAAAATGATTTGTTTAATATAGAACTATTTTGACATTTAACTGTATAACTGCTTGACTTAACTGAATAGCTTGAAATAGAAATATTTTTCACATTTAAACTGAGTAATTATGCTAAACTGAACTGTTTGAAATAGAACTATTTTCATAAAAATGGATTTGGCATTAGATAACCTACAAAGGTTGATATGCCATAAAACCCAACCAACCAACCAACCCAGAACACAATATCTATTAGTAGATTTAGTACCAGTCACATTGGTCCCATGTATATTAAAACACCTTATACTGGCACACAGTTATACAGTTTCAAGTAACTAATAATAAGCTTTACTAGACAATTATAATTTCAAGTTACTATTCTTAATAGAAAAAATTTAGAGTCATATGGTATCAAGTATTCCCATATAAGGAAAAGTAAAAATTTAGCAATATTAGTTGAGGGTGACCCAATGACTCCTTTTGCAATAGCTACTACACCATGGTGTAGGGGAGGGCACTACTCCATTCCCTGAATTGCTCCACTTTACCCTTGATCCTTATGTTATAATGCTGAGTGTTAAGTAAGGTGGCATCAAGTACTGTTTTTTGAGTCTTTGGTAAGACTCAACCAAGGATTGAACATTGGTCTCCCGGACCATAAGCGAATACTCTACTCACTAGGCCAATGGCCCGGTAAATTCCCATATAATGCAACTAATTTATACACAATTATGTAATGTTGCGTGCAATATTGAACGAGTCCTGGCGGCAACACCCCACAAAGCACCAACTATACAGCCACTTGCCTCCCATCACGAAAACTATCCAAGTTAGATGAACCAGACTCACAGGACATTGCTGGAGAAGCAGAGAAGAGCTCATAAGTGATGTACTCCTATGGACCCCCACATATGGCCGAGCAAAAGCAGGATGACCAGCTCGAACATACATACAGCAGCTATGTGAGGATACGGGATGTAGCCTTGAAGACCTGCAAGCGGCACGACATGATGATGATGATGTAGTTTCAAGTAATCATTTCTATATAATGATAATCATTTATTTGCACATAGTTATATGGTTTCAAGTATTCCTATCTTATACAAATAATTTATTCCCAATATGGTTTCAAGTATTCCTATCTTATACAAATAATTTATTCCCAATATGGTTTCAAGTAAATATTTCTATTTGATAATAGACATTTGTTTGCACAGAGTTAAATAGTTTCAAGTAACTAATAATTATCCTAAGTAAACAATTATACTTTCTAGTAAATATTCTCAATACAAATAATTTGCACACAGTTTTATGGTTTCAAGTATTCCTATCTAATACCAATAATCTATACATGATTATATGGTGTCAAGTAACTATTCCTCTTAAATAATAACCATTTGTTTGCATACAGTTATATAGTTTCAAGTATTCCTATCTCATACAAATAATTTATACACAATATGGTTTCAAGTAAATATTTCTATTCGATGATATATATTTGTTTGCACACAGTTATATGGTTTTAAGTAACTAATAATAATAAGAGAAGATGCCCATAGAGAAATGGTTATTGTCATAGGAAATAGACATGTGACATGAGTTCAAATCCTGGACGAAGCTGATTGCATTTCACATAGCACCAATACCCTTGAGAAAAGTATGAATCCAATTATTCTCCCTCCACCTATTGGTAAATAGTAGGGCAAACTGGGTTCTTTAGCCTCGATTAGGCAACTAGTATAAGAGAAGAAAAACTCTGAATTTAAACCTGTTAAACTGCTTAAAAATTGACCTTGTGTCACATCTTGCCAAAGTGGTGGTGGTGGGGTAAATATATAATAATAATCTTTACGAAACAATTATGATTTCAAGTAATTATTCTTAATACAAAAAAATTCAGAATTATATGGTATCAAGTATTCCTATATAATACAAATAATTTGCATACAGTTGTATGGTTTCAAGTATTCCTATCTAATACTAATGATTATATGGTTTCAATAATTATTTCTATTCATTACATTTATAATTGTGTATATGTATTTACCGAACTCGGAAGTAATTCAATGATTTTGCCAACAGAAGACCCAGTAAATTACCATTAATATGATGGAGGGACCGAATCAGAAGAGACACAAAACTACTTCTGCTAACAGCAGGAACATTGGCAAAAAAGAGGACAAAATGGAGGTTCTGTGGAGACATATGTGTATGATAAACTCTGTGGATTTACGTAAATAATAAGGACCAACTATGTTAAAGTGATAATAGATATGACAAAACAACAGAATGGGGGTGTCCTCCTCGTGGTGTAATGGTTAAAGCGATGGACTGCGGAATCGTAGTACGCGAGTTCGTACTCCAGTCATGCTATTACGTTCACTTTCGAGCAAATACCCTTGGGAAAGGTATGAACCCCCTTATCCTCCCAGCTATGGGTTAAATAGTTCCACTACTGTTATTGGGGGGTGTCCTCCTCGTGGTGTAATGGTTAAAGCCATGGCCTGCGGAATCGTAGTACGCGAGTTCGTACTCCAGTCATGCTATTACGTTCACTTTCGGGCAAATACCCTTGGGAAAGGTATGAACCCCCTTATCCTCCCAGCTATGGGTTTTAACCACTGCTGTACCACTACTGTTCTTCTAGGAGAATGGCTTTGGCATTAAATAACCTAAAAAGAGTTGATATGCCATTAAACAAAGAAACCGAACCAACAACAGAATGGCAAGTGTAGGTTATGGGGTTGATAGAGATGAAATGATTTATAATACAATAAGCGAATTCAGCAAGCTAGCACAAAAAGAATATAAGGTGAGACACCACTGGAAGGAGAAGGGGATCCGCTGGGAATCATGAAAGAAACTGAAGAAATTTGATCATAGTACCAAATGATAATAAATGCACAAAACATTCTGGAGAATGAAACGCGTAAATTCTTTGGGATTTTGAGATACAAAAAGATCATCTGATCTCAGCCAAAAGATCAAACCTTATGATAATTACCAAAAAAAAAAAAGAGAGAACTTGCTGACAAGTGCACTTTGCTATACCGGCAGAACACAAAGGGAAAATCAAAGAAAACAAAAAGAGAGACAAGTATGTGATCCATGCTAAAGAACTGAAAAAAAACTGTGGAACAGGAAGGTGATTGTGATACCAATTATGATTGGTGCACTTGGTACAATCATCAAAGGCTTGATAAGGAGGCTGGATGTAATGGTGTAATGGTTATCATCATAGGAAATGGACACAGAGACATGAGTTCAAATCCTGGACGAGACTGATAGCATTTCGCATAGCACTAATACCCTCGGGAAAGGTATGAATCCAATCATTCTCTCTCCAGCTATGAGTAAATAGTTGGGCAGACTAGGTTCTTCAGCCTTGGTGTGGCAACTAGTCTCGGAGAAGGAAAACTCTCAATTCAAACCTGTTAAACTCTGCTTAAAAATTGACCTTGTGTCATATCCTGCCCGAGTGGGGAGGTTGGTAAATATGGATAAGGAGGCTGGAAGAGCTGGAAATCAGTGGATGAGCCAAGACTATCCAGAATACAGCATTGTTAAGATTGGCCGGAATACCGAGTAGAATCCTAGAGACTTGAGGAGGGTTGCTGTCACTCAAACTCCAGTGAAAGACCATCCGCTAGAGCTGGTATGAAAAACTAGCAAGGAATAATAATAATAATAATAATAAGATTGATAAAAAATAATTGATAATTATATCAAAGAGATTTTCAACAGTTTTTTGTTTTCATAGAGAATAAACTTCAAATAAAATTGACTCTGGTGGAGGGGTCAGGTAAACACATACATCTTTATTAGATCAATATACTTCAAATGATGTTAATAATAAAACAAATCCTACTCTAATTTGCAAAGGAATGGTAATTTTGTTGCGTCTCCAATCATAGTGAACAAAATTTTTTAATCATCAAAAATTCTATCTATAATATTGATAACTTGAAAAGGCAAATAAGAATCATCTCTCCATTCTAAATAGCAGCATCGATATCATCATGGACCTCATTGTTATAACATGAAGCCAGCAGATTCAGATGTCTCCTAGTATACATATGTGTGTGTGTGTGTGTGTATGTGAGTGAGAGTGAGTGTGGGGTGTAAGTGTGAGTGAGATTGAGTGTGGGGTGTAAGTGTGAGTGAGAGTGAGTGTGGGGTGTAAGTGTGAGTGAGAGTGAGTGTGGGGTGTAAGTGTGAGTGAGAGTGAGAGTGTGTGTGCATGTGTATGCAAATGGGTGAATGGGTATGAGTAGAGGGTGTATCAAGAGTATGAGTGTGTGGTGAGTGCGCATGTCTATGTGTTTGAAAGTATTTGTGGTGAATGTGTGTGTGAGTGAATGGGAGTGAATGAGTGCAAGTGTGAGTGCGTATCGTGTGTGTGTGTGTGTGTGTGTGTGTGTGTGTGTATAAGTGAGTGGGTGAGTGGGTGCATGAGTATGAGAGTGTAGCTGGTGTGTGTGTGTGTGTATGTGTGTGCTGAGTGCATGTGTCTATGTGTATGAAAGTATTTGTGGTGAATGTGTGTGTATGTGTGTGAGGGAATATGAGTGGGTGAGTGTAAGTGTGAGTGCGTATCAGAGTGTGCGTGCGTGTGTGTATATGTGTATGTATGTATAAGTGTGTGGGTGTATGAGTATGAGAGTGTATCTGGTGTGTATGTGTGTGTGTGCTGAGTGTGTGTGTCTATGCGTGTGAGTGTTTTTGTAGTGAATGTGGGGGGGGCATTTGTGAGTGAAAGTGAGTGTGAGAATGCAACTGTGCATGAATATGCGAGTGTATGTGTGGATGAGTGGGAGTATGACTAGGAGAATATATTAAGTGTGTGAGTGTGTGGTAATTTACTAAGCTTTTTGCTTAGATGTGGCACAAGGCCATATGAAAGGGGCACCCAATGAGACTCAAACTCACTCGTGTAAGTGTGTGAGTGTGTGCATCTATGTGTGTGAACATATTTATGGTAAATATGTGTGTGTTTGTGTGTGTATATTGCAGTTGAGTATGTGAGAGAGTGAGAGAGAAAGAGAGAGTGAGAGAGAGAGAGAGACAGTGAGAGAGAGAGACAGAGCATTAAAAACTCCCACCCAAATTGTTTCAACAACTCATAATGTCGATGTAAAAGACAAACATGAATAGATTTATAGTCAACAGTAACAAAGCAACCATTGACCTTTTCAATTATTATTTTTTTTTTGTTTGATGGCACAAATTAATGAGTGCCTTGTCAATAATGTTATTAATTATATCAAATATCTCTTCATAATTGCTTTCTGTTTGCGCAAAGAGGTTGATAACAAACTAATAATTAACTTGACTGATGAAATATCTTAACAAGAACCAATTTGAAGATTTGTAACAATATAGTAATTTACAAAGCTCTTTGCTTTGATGTGGCACAAGGCCGAATGAATGGGGTGCCCAATGAGACTCGAACTCACTCGTGTAGGTTTGCTAGTCTAGCTTGCTAACCGTTACACCACCAAAGGTGCCCAAGATTTGTAACAATATATATATGTATATATATATATATATATATATATGTGTGTGTGTGTGTGTCTGTGTGTTTACCCAACCCATTCATCACAAACAGGATACAACACTAGGTCCATTTTTTAGCTGAGAACAGCTGGTTTGAATTCTGAGTTTTCCTTCTCCTAGATTAGTTACTATACTAAGGTTATTTTGCTAAATAAAGATGTAGCTTTAATTCTCATTGGGTACCCCATACTTCTGCTTTGGGCATCTCATCATGGTTAGCAAGTTAGTCACGCAGATCCATTTCAACTGAGTTGTGAGTTTGATTCTTAATGGATGACAAACAGGATGCAGTACAATGTCAATTTCTAAGTAGAGTATAACTGATTTGAATTGAGGGTTTTTCTTCCCCTAGACTGGTCACTTTAACAAGGGTAAAGAACCCAGTCTGCTCTACAATTGACCATACTGTTGGATTCACACATTTCTTAAGGGCATTAGCAATATGTGGAACAGACTCATCAAAGATTTGAATTTGAGTCACTGATCTCCTGTGACAATAACTTTATGAATTTCTATATGTGTGTGTATATGTATATATGTATGTGTGTGAATAAGTTGAATGCGAACTACACAAGGATGCTACATGATGTTTTGAATGAATCCTAGAAGCAGCACCCAACAAAAGAGCAGTTGTACAACCACTTACCTCCCATCTCACTAGCCAAGGCATGTTTGATACTGCTGAATAAGTAGGAACAAACTCATGAGTGATGTTTTCCTATGGACTCCTACACATGGACACACCAGTGTTGGCCAACCAGTAAAAATTTACATTGTTCAGCTATGTGCAGATACTAGATACTGTTTAGAGGACTTGCTAAGAGTGATGGCTAATAGATATGGGTGGTGAGAGAGAGGCAAAGAAACTTGTGCTATCAACATGCCTAATTGATAATTGATGAATTTCATCTTTATTGATTCAGGCATTTCTCTTGATTTATGTCAAGGTATCCCTCTTCATCAATGTCAAGGTTGAAGGATCTTGGCACAGTCCTAGGTATAGGGTGCTTTTCTCTTAACTTCGTTAACTTTATAGGGTCCTTTTTCCCAACATACTCATTAACTTTATAGGATAATTTTCACTTTTACTCCTTAACTTTATAGAGTCCTTTACTCCTATTTACTTGCCTAGTTGGCTGGGGCTGTAGAATACACTGACTGCTTCTCTGCAGAGGGGTAAGACCGCCCCCCTCAATGAGTGTCCTGGATACGACACTGAACAGTCTGATGTTGAGGTTCCAGTAATGCTGGGTCTTTGGGGAATGCAAGAGCACCCCTTCATTGCCATTGCTCCCAGGTCCACTCTGGCCCGGAGTGGTAGCACCTGATAGGGCCCTATCTATGGGTTAAATAGGACTAATGGCATACTTATGCTAAACTGAATTATTTGACTAAACCAAATAGCTTGAAATAGAAATGTTTTTGACAATTAAACTGTACTTACATTTAAACTGCGTGCTTATGCTAAACTGAATTGTTGTAAATGGAACTCTTTTTAGACATTGAAACTTTACTTACACTAAACTGAATTGTTTAATATAGAACTGTTTTGACATTTAACTGTGTGTAAACAAAATCTGTACTTATACTAAACTGAATTAGAACTGCTTTACTAAACTGAATAGGTTGAAATAGAAATGTTTTTCACAATTAAACTGCACTTACATTTAAAATGCATACTAATGCTAAACTGAACTGTTTGAAATAGAACTATTTTCATAAAAATGGATTTGGTGTTTGTATAGTTGGCAATATCTGCGATATACTCCCAACGCAGTAGATCAATTTTGATCGTTTATATGTGTCTCACACATCCACCATTGAGACCTATTTGCGTATCTCGTGTAAGTGTGGCCAAAGATGCTTCTTAGTCGGATGTCCCCAACTAATGTTCTTCCATTCCTTCACAGCGTTAAAATTACCTACAAAAGTTGATATGCCATAAAACCCAACCAACCAATCAACCAACCAACTCCTACTTACTCCTTAATTTTATAGAGTCCATTACTCATACTTAATATCCAGAGTATAGCTTGATAACAGACTATTATGATTTGATGTTGGTTTATTGAAACTAATTTATACAGTTACCTCATCTTAAAAACAAAAGATGAAGAAATTATATAATCACAGTGATATCTTACCTAAGAAATTCAGATACAAAATTCAAATTCAAATTCAAAAATGTTTCTTCTTTTTTCCCCACCACTGAAAAAAACTAAAATTGCAAAACATTAGAGAATGACAGGGTTTAAACATTGACTAATTTTTATACACTAAGTTTTCTTTTTAATTGGACACAACTAGCCAGCAAAAATATCATTTTTAATTGGACACAATGAGCCATTGTTACTTGTTCTCTTGTATGCCATTTTTTTATTTGGAAGTTTTTTTTTTTAATGAAAATAATGTTTAAACAGTGTAAATGATGACCCACCATTCTTATCCCCCAGGGATTAACAAACGACTTATTGGAAAATTTCTCACTTTGTTTCATTGTTTATTAATAAAGTAATTAGATAATATTTACCACCAGATGAAAATTGAAAATTATACAACAATAATCTTTGGCAACAATACAATTTTATTTCATTGATTGCTTATTTTCTCCAGGGGAGTTCAAATCTCTGCTGGATAAAACCTTGGAAATTTTATTCTATTTTTACTCATTTGTAAAGAAACCCACTAAATATTTTATTAGAAATAAATTATTTTCTTTTATAACAAGTATTGATTTTAAGTTTTTATATTTGGTTGGTTGGCTGTTTTTGACAACTTGTCAGCCCTTGTTGGGTTATTTAATTTGTAAGTCATTCTACTTTACAGTGGTGCTTGTGTTATCACAGTTATTAACATGGAAATGGACTTGGCAACCTGAGTTCAAATCCTAGACAAGGCTGTTTGCATTTCACATCAGGCTAATACTCTGCGGAAAAGAAAGGAATCCAAGTAATCTCCCTGCATCTATGGGTAAATATGTGCATTCAATAAGTTTCCAGATTTTTTTTCGTACAGGCATTTAAAATTGTTATAGACTATTGAAAATTCAGTATGTTATTGCTATATATCTTATGAGATGACAGACCAATTTTTATGATTTCACGTTCAAATGAACAGCTACAGCAGCAATTGGAATACACCCTACTAAAGCCTGATTGTCACAGCTGGTTAATTTCAAAAATCCAATCTGGACTTGAGGACACTTTAGAAGAATTATAAGCAATAAAATTCTGTTTTAAACTTGGAAAAAATACCACAGAAATGTATGGAATGCTTCAGACTGCTTTTGAAGCATCTTGCATGAATCGAGCATCAGTTTTTGAGTGGCATAAGAGATTCAAGGAAGGCAGGGAGTCTGTGAGGGATGATGAGAGGTGTGGGAGGAGTAAGGAAGTCAATACACCAGAGTTGATTGGCCAAAGGGTTAGGGCTACTATGTCGAGGTTTTAAGGGAGTTCAAGAAGAGATTCTGCCAGAAGAGGCGAGCACTCTTCAAATCGGGTCAGTGGCATTTCCACCAGGACAATGCACCAGTCCACAACTCCATCCTTGTCACAGACTATTTGACCAAGATGGGCATCAAGTCAGTTCCTTACCCTCCCTACAGTCCTTACTGCCTGTTACTTTTGGTTATTTCCTAAGCTCAGAGGCTGTCGTTATGAGACAATTGAGGAGATGAAAGAGGCTGTGATGAAGGTCATTGACACGCTCACACAAGAAGACTTCCATGGGGCTTCCAGAAGTTGTTGGAATGGTACAACAAGTGCATTGCAGCCGGAGGAGATTACTTCAAAGGGAACTAGAGTTTTCTGTGTGTACTATCACTAAAAGTGCCCATACGAAAAAAGTCTGGAAACTTATTTAATGATCCCCATAATTGGGCAAACTGACATCTTTAACCTTGGTGTGACAAATGGTTTATGAGAAGGAAAACTGAATTTAAGTGAGTTGTAGACTAGAAGCATGATGGGTTCTGCAAGGATATTCCTACACAAGACACCCAACATGAGTAGCGCTCCCACAACCAAACCTGGTTGCAGGATTAGTCTTTTATACAATTTCCATTTAATCTTATAACTAACCATATATTTATCAACAAAGGCTTGATTATTGATTCATGAAGCAGTTAGATGGGGCTTCAGAATACATTGATTGAATCTCTGCTGAGGGATAAGATGCCCCCAACGAGTGTCCTAGATATGACATTAAACAATCTGATGGTGAGGCTCCAGAAATGCAGGAGCTTTGGGGAATGTGGAGTACCCTTTATTGCCATTGCTCCAAGGTCCTCTCTGAACTGGAGTGGTAGCACCTGAGAGGGTCCTATCTTTTGGTCAAATAGAACTAAATGTAATTACCGTAAACTGAATTGTTTGAAATTAACTGTTTTTACATTTAACTATGTGTTTAAAATGCATATTTATGCTAAATTGAATTGTTTGAAATAGAATTGTTTTGACATGTAACTGTATATAAACAAAAAACTGTACTTTTCTGAAATGAATTGTTTAAAACTTTTATCAAAATTACTTCATAATCATCATATCGTGCTGCTA
The DNA here is from genome assembly GCA_963585895.1 of Sepioteuthis lessoniana. Lineage (NCBI taxonomy): Eukaryota > Metazoa > Mollusca > Cephalopoda > Myopsida > Loliginidae > Sepioteuthis > Sepioteuthis lessoniana. Next base: position 31,437,963 of record OY757944.1, read on the forward strand.
GCGCGGACAGCCCTGACCCTCTCTCGCCACTTCTCCCTATCGTTCATCGCCTCTGGCAGGTCTTCAGGGCTACATCGCGTATTCTCACATAGCTGCTGAATGTATGTTTGTGCAGATCGTCCTGCTTTTGCCCTGCCATATGTAGGGGTCCATAGGAGTACATCACTTATGAGCTCGTCCTTGCTTCTCCAGCAGTGTCCTGCATGTCTGGTTCATCTAACTTGGATAGTTTTCATGATGGGAGGTAGGTGGCCGTATAGTTGGTGCCTTGTAAATTCAGTGTTAAATGACAAGAAAAGAAAACAACCGACCAACCAACCAACCATTATTGATCAAATCTCAAATACACTTTTACAAAGAATTAGTAAGAGGATTCTATCAACTCCCCAAATAAGTCATAAAGAAAAAGATAAGAAAACAAGAATAAATATACATTTATATAAATTGTAGAGATATGAAGAGAAATAGAAAAGAGTTGTTTAACATATTCCTTTAGCAATTCAATGTTCCAGCTTGAGGGAACAAATAATAAATCAGTTAAAGTGAATAGTAACATTTTCTGGAAGTGTTCAATAGTTTTTCATTCAATGTTTGCAGTCTTGATGAGTCAATAAAAAGACGTCTGTTTGGAAATGTCTGTGACTGGCCTCTATTTTGTCATGTAGGAACAAAAATAGGTCTATTCAGTTCAGTGTTTGCATAGTCTCTGACTTGGTGTCCAGATTCAATTTGGCACCCAATTTTGGGTCTTACCAATCATTACCAGATAAATAAACTATTCCATCACTTCTGAGGATGTTAGCAGCAAAAAATAACCAATATTTTTCATATTAGAATCATTCCAAGAAAGATTTTAAACAATACTTGGTGATCTGGGCCACATTTGTTTTTCAGTGGGATCTGTCACTTGCTTTCTCTATGTTACTGTTCCCCTTACTATGTAAAGGTTTAGTTTGATTTAGTTTCTTTGTTTAATGGAATATCAACCTTTGTGGGTTATTTAATGCCAAAGCCATCCAAGTTGAAGAATAGTTAGATAGTTAGTGACCGTAGTCAAGGGCAACCAGAAGGCTCCCTTTTCAATAGCTACTTCACTGAGGTGTAGGGGAGAGCGCTACTCCTTTCCCTGAATTGCTCCACTTTACTCTTGATACATACATTATATTGCTGAGTGTTAAGCAAGGTGGCATCAAGTACCATTTTAAAAGTCTTTGGTATGACACAACCTGGGATTGAGCCTAGGTCTCCCAGACCATTGGCAAACACTCTGCCCACTGGGCTACTGAGGGGATAAGGGGTTTCATGCCTTTCTCAAGGATATAAGTCTAAAAGTGAATGTAGTAGCATGTCTAGAGTTCAAATTCACAACAGTGCCACAGTCCAGCGTGTTAGCTACTACACCAAGAGGACTCCCTCTCTGTGAAGAAATATTCGACTCACAATATTTATGTTAAATGATAGAGTGATTTAAATCTTTTATTTGCAATGTTGTGGAGATGATTTAAAAAGATTTAAACAGTTACTCCAAAAGCTGAAACCACTGATGCTAAATAAGTTTAATTGACAGGTAATGACCTTTAAGTACAGTTTGAGAGCTCGGCTGTGATTAGATAATCTTAGTCATGTGACTAAAGGATTCCACAAGTTTTAAAAAATAGTTTGAAAATTTAGTTTGCTGAGAGCCATTATAATGAGTAGACATCCTTTTTTCATTTATGGTCTCAATAGCTCCCAGCACAAACAAACCAATTATATACGTGGAAAGGCATCAAAGATGAATAATATGAAGTGAATACACTGATGTTATCTTGCCCAGTTGGCTGCAGCTGTAGAATATGCTAACTGCATCTCAGCAGAGAGGTAAAACTCCCTCAATGAGTGTCCTAGATATGACATTAAACAATCTGATGGTGAGGTTCCAGTAATGCAGGAACTTTGGGGAATGTGGAGTACCCTTTCATTGCCATTGCTCCCAGGTCCAGTCTGTTCCTCCTGATAGGGGCCTATGTATGAGTCAAATAGAAGTATTTGACATTTAGACCATGTTCAAACAAATGAATTATGCTAAATTGAATTGTTAGAAATTGAACTGTTTGATTATTCAACTGTGTGTAAAAAAACGATTGATGTTTAATTGAATTGTTAGTGATACAAATCAATAATTGAAACCATTTATCCTTGTGCAAACAAATGATTAATATTGAATAGAATTATTAGTGTGAATAGCAATAATTGAAACCATTCAACTGAGTAGAAACAATAGCAATACTAGTATGCAAACAAATTAGTTCTAACTAATCTAAAAATGAAATTACCAACAAACTAATCTCTGGCATGTCATGTATATCTATTTAAATGTGCACAAACAAATGACTGATGTGAAATTGTTACTGTTACATAGCAATACTTGAAACCATTTAACTGTGTAGAAACAATAGTAGTGCTAGTATACAAACAAATTAGTTGTAACTGATTTAAAAATGAAATTACCTACAAACTGATCTTTTACATATGTATATCTCTGACTGATGTTAATAAATATATATATGTATATGTATATAAATGACTGATGTTAAATTGTTACTGTTACATAGCAAAACCATTTAATTGTGTGCAAAAAAGAGCTCAGGCTCATTTTAAAATGTTATCAACAAAATGTGTTTACAAATTATATATATCTAATATATATGTATAAACAAGATTTGGCTTTAAATAATCTACAATGGTTGATATGCCATAAAAACCAACCAACCAACCAACCAACAGAAATTATTTTGTTTATTCATCTGAGCAAAGAAGAATAAAAGATGGAAGATTGTGGGGCCATGATGAAACACAGCCACAGACAATTTTATTTAATTCATAGATTAGACCCTAACAGAGTGGACCTAGAAGTAACAGCAATGAAGGAGTAACTCCACATATCCAAAAGCTCCAGAACTGGAGCCTCGCCATCAGATGTAGTTTAATGTCATACCCAACATATTCTTCATATTTAGCAAATTTGTCAGGAATATCCAGAGTTTTTATTCCAAATTAAATGATCCATAAGTTGATTGGATTTCTACCATAAAAGCAGTCCATGATGATATGAGTACTTCTGTTCTGGAAAGAGCAAAGGATTTTATATTTCAGTTTTAGTTGAATAAAAAATTATATTCATCTCATTTACAGCAGCTAAAATTATCATTCTCTTGCAAATCAAACTGGAAATTCCTTTATTCTCTTATGCTCAATTTTATCTATGACTAATTTCACTTTTACTCTTAAGTTCAGAGTGTAGTATCTGTAACCTATCTCCCATCTTTCTAAGCCAGAATCAGTTACGATTTCACATATAACTGATTTTTGCTTAGAATGACTTGGGACCAGACAAATACTATTCTCTGATCCAAGGTCAAGGGGAGATTCCGCAGGGCAAAGAGGATAACATGCTGGGACGTGACATTGTAGTAAGCTAGTTAGAGTTTTAGTTTCACTACTGCATTCACTTTTGAACTATAACCCACGGGAAAAGTAAGAACCCTCTATCCTGTGATCTATGAGTTAGATAGTACCCCTACTGTTCTCCTACAATGATAGCTTTGGCATAAAATAACCCACAAGGGTTGATATACCATAAAAAAAAGGCACCAAAACCAATCCTAGGTAGAAAAGAATAATGGTCAAGGGTAGAAATGAATGCAATAATAGAACCGGTTCTCAACCAGAAAAATGGGTGCATCCTTTAGATGACACAAAACTTCATTTGATAGAGAAAGTTTTGTTCTGGAGATCTGAGAATTGTAGTGTACCTCTTCACTGCCATTACTCCCAAGTCCACTGTGATCCAGAGTGTTAGTACATGTTAGGGTCCTATATATGTGTCAAATAATGAAAATTATTGGTATTAGATAGGAATACTTGATGCCATATAACTATAAATTATTTGTCTTTAATTGGAATCATTTTGAGATGAGGCATCTTAATCTGAGAATTAATTTTTATTTATTGCGGACTTTTCGTCCTCATCTTGGTAGTTTTTGTGTTGTTTCTTCTTTCACTACATTTCGGCCAAATTTCATCTCTGGCCTTCTTCAGGTGATTTACTGCGACCTCGGATAGGAATGCTGAGTCTTGTAACCGTATCCCCAGTAATTACTGCCTTCCATAGTTGTTGTCTATCGCACCGTGTTTTTGACCAAGTAAACATCTGGCCGGCTTGGGTAGGATTTGAAACTGCTATCTTCTGACAATGCTCACCTGGAACCGTAGGGACTCAACGCCTCTATCCGCTGCGCCACGAGCCCCGAAGGGCGGTCAAGGATAGATTTTTTGGTCTTATAAATCCAATTATTTGTTCTCCTTATCTGGTCTTCCATAGTCGGGTCCGTACCGAATTTTGTAATTGTCTTTAATTGGAATCATTTTGAGATGAGGCTTCTTAATCTGAGAATTAATTTTTATTTATTGCGGACTTTTTGTCCTCATCTTGGTAGTTTTTGTGTTGTTTCTTCTTTCACTACATAATTACTGGAGATACAGTTAAAAGACTCAGCATTCCTATCTGAAGTCACGGTAAATCACCTGAAGAAGGCCAGAGGTGAAATTTGGCAGAAACGTAGTGAAAGAAGAAACAACACAAAAACTACCAAGATGAGGACAAAAAGTCCACAATAAATAAAAATCAATTCTATAAATAATTTGTATTAAGAATAGTTACTTGAAGCTCAGAGAAAGGAGTAGCGTCCTCCCCTACACCTTGGTGTAGTAGCTATCAAAAAGGGAGCCTTCAGGTCACCTTTGACAATGGTCACTAACTTTACTTACTTACTTGAAGCAATAATCACTTACTAAAGATTAACATTATTACTTAATTGAAACCATCTAATTAGGAATGAATTATTAGTATTTGATAAGAATACTTGAAACCATCTAATTAAGAATGAATTAATAGTATTTGATAGGAATACTTGAAACCATCGAATTGAGTAAGACGTATTAGTATTAGATAGGAATAGAAATGGAAGATTAACTCATAAGCAACATTCTCCTATGGACTTGTACACATGAATATAGCAGTGTTGGCTGACCAGCAAAGACTTACATTCATCAACTCTGGGCAGACACTGGATGCCGTCTAGATAACTTACCTAGTGTGATAACTGAGAGAGACTGATGGCTAAAGTCAAGGTGATCTCTGCTGTCAGCATGCCTTGATAATGATGAGATAAGAATACTTGAAACCTTATAACTGTGTGCAAACAAATGACTATTATTAAATAGAAATAATTACTTGAAAGCATATAATTATTTGTATTATATAAGAATACTTGAAACTGTTTGCAAAAAACTCTTAAGAAACAACTACACAAAAACATGTAAACATAAATGTTCAATGAACACAATTCCCTAATCTCAAGGGATAACAAACTCTAGATGGGTTAACATGCTGTTAGAATCAATCAATTAATCAATCAATTAGTCAAGAAGTCTCACTGATTCCAGTTCAGAAAGGTTAGAGATTAGGCAAAGATACTACACTCTGATCCAAAGAGAAAAATGTAATGACCACAGATACAAATAAACAGAATAATGTTATAAATTCTAGGTGAGAAAATGTAACTGATTCCAGTTCAAAAAGGTCAAGGATTAGAAACAGATACTACATTCTAATCTTAGGTAGAAGAGTGTAATGACCATATATACAAACGAGCAAAATAGTTGTCAGGATCCTAATTAATAAAATGTATCTAATTCCAATCCAGAAGAATCATGGGGTAAGGATAGATACTACACACTGATCCTAGATAGAAGGATATAATGGTTACTCATACAAACAAGCAAAATAATTGTGTAGATATTTTTCTAATATTCCTTTCTTCCTTTTTCTAATAATAATTATTCTAACAATTAAAGTAATTCCTTGTTTCATAAATTTAAAACCAACTACATTTCCCCCTCTGTTTTCTTCTTTCTTTTTCTTCATCAATCATTCGATATTCTCTTTTTGTCAGCCATTTTTGTTTCTGTCACTAACACTGCTGTGAAAATCTAAATGTCAATGCAAGAAGTACATTCTCATTATTATTCCTCTGGAAGGAAGCACTTCTTAAAAGGCCTCCGACCTACAAGAAAATGGTGGATTGTCTTGTTTATAGACTTTATTCCAGATGTCTTTAAACTTTCTAATTATTATGTCAATCTTTTATTCAGAAATCATTGAAGGCTGATTACAAAAAAAAAAAAATCCAAGTATTCATTCATTTAAATTGTCTTCCTTCAGTTAAAAAAAACTGATTGGAAAACTCAAAACATTACGTCACTTGACAATGCTTCATATAAGAAATTCACACATCTTAAAACTACAACTAGAAGATGTAAAAGCAAGAGAAATAAGATGAAAGAAATACTAGTCAAAAATTAATGATAATTGACAATGCTTGATCTAAGAAATTCACACAACTTAACACTATTACTACAAGGTGTAAAAGCAAGAGAAATAAGATGAAAGAAATACTAGTCAAGAATTGATAATAATTGACAATGCTTGATCTAAGAAATTCACACAACTTAACACTATTACTACGAGGTGTAAAAGCAAGAGAAATAAGATGAAAGAAATACTAGTCAAAAATTAATGATAATTGACAATGCTTGATCTAAGAAATTCACACAACTTAACACTATTACTACAAGGTGTAAAAGCAAGAGAAATAAGATGAAAGAAATACTAGTCAAAAATTAATGATAATTGACAATGCTTGATCTAAGAAATTCACACAACTTAACACTATTACTACAAGGTGTAAAAGCAAGAGAAATAAGATGAAAGAAATACTAGTCAAGAATTGATAATAATTGACAATGCTTGATCTAAGAAATTCACACAACTTAACACTATTACTACGAGGTGTAAAAGCAAGAGAAATAAGATGAAAGAAATACTAGTCAAAAATTAATAATAATTGACAATGCTTCATCTAAGAAATTCACACAACTTAACACTATTACTACGAGGTGTAAAAGCAAGAGAAATAAGATGAAAGAAATACTAGTCAAGAATTGATAATAATTGACAATGCTTGATCTAAGAAATTCACACAACTTAACACTATTACTACGAGGTGTAAAAGCAAGAGAAATAAGATGAAAGAAATACTAGTCAAAAATTAATAATAATTCACAATGCTTCATCTAAGAAATTCACACAACTTAACACTATTACTACAAGGTGTAAAAGCAAGAGAAATAAGATGAAAGAAATACTAGTCAAGAATTGATAATAATTGACAATGCATGATCTAAGAAATTCACACAACTTAACACTTACTACGAGGTGTAAAAGCAAGAGAAATAAGATGAAAGAAATACTAGTCGAAAATTAATAATAATTCACAATGCTTCATCTAAGAAATTCACACAACTTAACACTATTACTACGAGGTGTAAAAGCAAGAGAAATAAGATGAAAGAAATACTAGTCAAAAATTAATAATAATTGACAATGCTTGATCTAAGACATTCACACAACACTATTACTATTTTTTATTTTCATAGTAATCTCTATTCATCTCTCTCTCTCTCTCTCTCTCTCTCTCTCTCTCTTCAGGTTTTAATCACAGGTCAAGTCATATCTAAGACTCAAAAAATGGTACAATGCTTACTTGCTTAACACTCAGCATTATAAAGTACAGATCAAGGGTAAGTGGAGAAACCAAGGGAAAGGAATAGCACCCTCCTCTATATCTTGGTGTAGTAGTTATTGAAAAGGGAGCCTTCAGGCCATCCTTGACAACTGTTGGACAATTTAATTATGATATTTGATACCACCTTGCTCAATAATCAGCATTATAAGGTACGAATCAAGAGTAAAGTGGAGCAATCCAGGGAAAGGAGTAGCGCCCTCTCCTTACTCCTCAGTGTAGTAGCTAATAAAAAGGGAGCCTTCAGGTTGCTCTCAACTATGATCGCCTTTACTTTTATATATATATATATATATAGTTACATGAAAGTTTATGGTTATCATTAACTCACTTGCTGAGTCAGTGGCACAACAAATTTTGAAGTATTATATAAAGAGTGCTCAATATCAATGATATAGCTGTTATTTATATATATATATATATATATATATATATATATATATATGGGAGTATATATATATTAATATATATATATATATATATATATATATATATTACATGGTAATGTCTATGACCCCAGGTTTCATGCTTAGCACATTCATCAGACAGTTGATGTCTAATAAATGTATAAAGGATTATACCTCGATAGAAATGCATAAAGCATGAAATCTGGGGTCTCACATATTACCATGTAATACATGTATATATATATATATATATAGACATTCTTCTGTTCATAATCTGCCTAGACTACAGACTTCAAATGTCGATAGATTTAATGAAAGAAAATAGCTTTACTCTGGCAAAGGCAAGAAGCAGCCGATACCTTGCATGAACAATTACGAACATGGACTACGCTGATGATATAGTGCTTCTGGCAAATACACCTGCCCAGGCCGAATCCCTGCTGCATAGTCTGGAGAAGACAGTTGGCGGCATAGGCTTCCGTATCAATGCAGACAAAATGGAATACATATGCTTTAATCAAAATCAAAAAGGAGTCATCTCCACACTAAAAGATGGGTCTCTGAAACTAGTGGACCAGTTCACATACCCTAGAAGCAGCATCTCATCTACTGAAAATGTCATCAATATGTGACTAGCAAAAGCATGGACAACTATCAATAAGCTATCAGCCATATGGGGGTTGGACCTCTCCTATAAAATAAAACACAATTTTTTCCAGGCCGTAGTCACATCCATACAACTATATGGATGCACTACCTAGACAATGACAAAGTGTATTGAGAAAAACTTTGACTGCAATTGCACAAGAATGCTACGAGCTGTAATGAACAAATCCTGGAAGCAACATTCTACAAAGCAGCAGCTATATGGCCACCTCCCTCCCATCTCTAAAACCACCAAAGCCCGATGAACAAGACATGAGAGACACAGCTGGAGTAGTAAGGACGAACTCATAAGCAATGTACTCCTCTGGACCCCTTCACATGGATGAGCAAGTATTGTACAACCAGTTAAAACTTATCTGCAGTATCTCTATGCAGACACAGAATGTAGCCTTGAAGACCTGCCAAAAGTGATGGACGATAGAGAAGGGTGGCAATGGAGAGTCATAGAAAACTATGCAAGAGGCATGACATGATGATGATGAGGAGGATATATATATATATATATATATATATATATATATATATATATATGTGTGTGTGTGTGTGTGTGTGTGTGTCTATGTGTGTGTGTGTGTAAGTCTTTCATAGGAATATTTCTATTTATTTTGTCTATCTATTTATCTATCACAGTCTGTCAATATCAGTCTATCTATTTATCTATTGATCAATCTATCTCTGTGCATATCTATCAATCTATCTATCTATCTATCTGGGCTATGCCAGGTATATCTATTTAGTTTAAGCTTGAACTAATTTTGCATTCTTTCAAAAAGCTGTTTTCAAGAATTTTCCCTTCCATTGGATGGCTGAATGTAACCCAGAGATACACATATTCTCAGCTGGATTGAGAAAACACACAGCTTTGGTAAAAAAAAATTATTTTGATAAATCTGATTGATGGAAGATATTTCTCAACAGGTGGTAGAAGATATAAAAAGCTTGTGATGGTAAAGGCATCATTACAGCTGGTATTTGTCAACAAGTGGTGGAAGATATGAAACACTCATTATGGTAAAGGCATCATTACAGCTGGTATTTGTCAACAAGTGATAGAAGATATGAAACACTCATTATGGTAGAGGCATCATTACAGCTGGTATTTTTCAACAAGTGGTAGAAGATATGAAAAGCTCATTATGGTAGAGGCATCATTACAGCTGGTATTTGTCAACAGGTGGTAGAAGATATGAAACGCTCGTTATGGTAGAGGCATCATTACAGCTGGTATTTGTCAACAAGTGGTAGAAGATATGAAAAGCTCATTATGGTAGAGGCATCATTACAGCTGGTATTTGTCAACAGGTGGTAGAAGATATAAAAAGCTCATTATGGTAGAGGCATCATTACAGCTGGTATTTGTCAACAAGTGGTAGAAGATATAAAAAGCTCGTTATGGTAGAGGCATCATTACAGCTGGTATTTGTCAACAGGTGTTAGAAGATATGAAAAGCTCGTTATGGTAGAAGTATCATTACAGCTGGTATTTGTCAACAAGTGGTAGAAGATATGAAACGCTCATTATGGTAGAGGCATCATTACAGCAGGTATTTTTGTTGATCTCATAAAACTGACTCGTTCATAGGAATCTCAGAGCTCAATCTATTCTTTCTTCTATTCCAAAGACAATGTTTATTTTGGAAATCCAAAATTAGACTTCTGTTTCCTGTACTCTTGCAAAAGAGAACTAATTTTGAATGATAGAAAACTGAGGAAATGTTTTTTTCTCAAAGGAAATTTGACAAAGTGTTGGTTTGATGAGTTTCATTGATATTAATTTACAGGAAATCGATTTACTATTCTAAATCTGGAAACCATATCTTCATTAAGGCATGCCAACAGCACGGATTCCTTTGATTTTCTTTTCTCATCCATCCCTATAGGCCATCATTGTTGGCAAGTCTTCTAAACGGCACACAGTGTCTGAACAGAACTGATGAATGTTTTTGTTTGTCAATCAACCCTGGTGTGACTGTGTAGGAATCCTTAGGAAAATGTTGTTTATGAGTTAATCCTTACTTCCTTAACCCAGCATGTCTGGCTCACAATTCTTGAATAGTCTGTGAGATGGGAGGGAAGTGGCTATACAGCTACTGTTTTGTGGGGTGCTGCTAGAAGGATTCATTCAAAATAGCACTATAGAGGCAAAATTGTTTTGAATTAGGCATTTGAAATTTGGATCAATGTTTGGTTGGTTTCTTAAAAGGTGCCCATAACTTTGGCAATAGTCAAGGGGCTTGTTATAATAGAGAGATAAAATAGTGATTTTTAGCAGGAAGGGTGGGCGGTGCATTTTATTCAAGAGCACATTATCCTCAAATAAATGATAAAACTGTTGATGGAGCTTAAAATACACTGACATTATTGCACGCAGAGGGGTAAGATTCCCCCCACAAAAAAATAGGGTGTCCTGAGTATGACACTAAATTGTATTTAATGATGAGGCTCTAGTTCTGGAGGTTTGAGAAGTGTGGCATTCATATTTATTGCCATTACTCTCAGTTCCACTCTGACCTGGAGTGGTTGTAGTTATTTGGGTATCATCTATATGCCAAATAGATCCGTCTAAAAATTATTCATATTTGATAAGACTATGCAGAAAAAAAACTTTTAGAAAACAACAACACAACCCAGATATGGTTTAAATAGTACCACTACTGTTCTTCAACAACGATGGCTCTGGCATTGAATAACCCATAAAGGTTGATATGCCATTAAACAAAGAAACCAACCTTTCACAAAAAATGTAAATTGAATGTATACTGAATATGATTCCCAAATCTCATGGTATAAAATAACCCTGTAGAAATTGACATGCCATTAAAATCAATCAATGAATCAAATAAATAGATTTTTGTGTCAATAATTGAAAGTTTTACCTCCATAAAGGACAAATACAATCTCCGATAAATAAGTATGCCAACAATATATTTTAAAAAGTAAATTTTTTTCTAAACAAAAGATACCAGGATTGTGAATGTCTGTTTTTTTTATCTATAGTAAAACATTATACAATCAAAATGAATATCATTAGGTATTATCTATTACCAAATTATACAGCATTGAAACTATATCACAAATAAAATCACAACATTTGTGAAATCAAAATTACATCAAGATATATAAGGGGTATAAACAGAAACAGAATGCAACTAACGGTAATCGAATGCTAAGTGTTTTCTCATTTTTTCATTTCATTTTAGAATTAGATATAATTCAAAAGATACAACATCACATATTTACATTGCTCTGATGATGGTTTGATATATAAACCCAAATGTTTAACATAGGCAAATAATTCAACTATAGATGAAATCATCCCCTGAATATGTTATTTTTTCATATTTCTATGTTTACATATATAAGTGTTGGGTATCACCCACCTTTCTCCACACAATGAACTCGTCCATCTGCCATATATAGCAGTAGCTACTAATACCAAGGCAGACTAGAAGGTGAAGAGCAGCTTCTTATAGGAATAGTATTAGAGCGTTGGAGACTGGAGATTGCACTAGATCACCTTACTTGCTAGCGTAATAACGGAAGCCAACACTGTCGTCGGACTATATCTTTATTCTGTATTCACTAATCCTATGTTCTTGTCTACTAATAGTCTCTCTATTGTATATACTTTTTCCTGAGAATATATCCCTATTTCCTCTCATATTGTGGATTGTCCTTTATTTAATATTACAAGCGTTCACTAATCCTATGTTCTTGTCTACTAATAGTCTCTCTATTGTATATACTTTTTCCTGAGAATATGTCTCTATTTCCTCTCATATTGTGGTTTGTCCTTTATTTAATATTACAAGCATTCATTTTAACCAGAACGCAACAATAAGCAGTGTAATTACTTTTTCGACAGTTACATATCATATTTTTGATTAAAGATTTTCAATGGAGTAGAGTCTGGTAATCATCATCATCCTCATCATCAAGTAATGCTGACAGCATGGATTTTCCTGACTCTCTTTCTCCATCCATCCCTATCATCTATCGTTCCTGGCTGCCCTTCCAAATTACATCCTGTGTCTACACAGAACTGACACAGTGTTGTGGCCCCAGAAAGGGTCACTAATGAAAACACAAACATGGATATTAGATAACAGATTATATTACACAAGAAAGATAGAGTTACATAAAAAAGGTAAGAAGTCTCGTACTGTTCGGATAACATCGATATTGATCTGCTTCTCTGGCAGCAAAATCTCTCAGTACTAATAACGGTGAGAAGAATCCATATGGTGAGATGGGTAAGGCTTCCACTACACATACACAAGTTCAGTTAACACATCCATGTGCAGAGGTCCTAAGAAGAACGTCACTTATCCTTGCTTCTCCAGCAGTATCCTGCATATTTTGTTCATCTTACGCAGATCGTTTTTGAAATAGGAGGTAAGTGGCTGCACAGCTGTGGTTTCATTATCATCTCATAGCATTCTTGTGTAGTTCCTTTCTAGCTTTTTCTCTACATGTTTTGTTAGTGTCTGTGTGGTGCATCCATACAGTAGTATGGACACAGTCACTGCTAGGAAGAAATCCCATTTTATTTTATTGGATTGATCAGACTTCCGTATGATCAATAACCTATCGATAGTAGTCCACACCTTCACTAGGCATATATCAACATCATTTTCAGTCAATGAGACACTGCTGCCAAGGTACATGAATTCATTCCAAATGGTTCCTTCTTGTTGAAAACACATATACTCTGTTTTATTTGAATTCATGTGGAGGCCAATGTTTCTGGCTGCCTGCTCCAAGCTATGAATTAGGGATTTGGCATGGGTAGGTGCATTTGCAAGAAGCACTCTATCATGTACATAGTCTGTGTCTGTTTGAATGTTCTATTAAAAATAATAAAACCCTACAATCTATGGATTTGAAGAAAATTAATTCTTATGAAAAATTTCTTAAGGGTATACTTATTGATGGGTGATACTCTCAACTCTCTTATTTTTAGTGACGTCAAAAACTATGCCTCTGTGACTATGGAGAGTGTAATGTAGTGTTTGCTTGCTGCCACTACCAGTGAACCTAGCGCCTTGCCGTGTAACTGACTAGGGGTCAATCAGAGAAACTTTCACAGTAGGGATGAGAAATGGTCACACTTGATTGTGGGAATTTTTTTAAAGAGTCAGCCAAGGAATGACTTAAATTTCTAAAGTTGCAAAACTGGGCAACAATTTATAAAACAATACAATTTTTCCTTCATCAACCTGAGAATAACACTTTACATCTCCCTGTTTTTAAAAATAGTCTGAAGGGAGGTTGAAACACTTATAATAAAGTGATTGATATTTTTTCTGTGACTTTTTCCTTTACTATGAACTCGCCATCAGCTCCTCATTCCATCTTTGTCAGCACCAATTTTCTTTAAGACCCCACAATACCACAAGAATATGTTTGAAAATGGATTTATGGTCCTTGGACAATTAAGAACCAAAAAAAAGGCCCTTATGTCCCTCTGAAAAATCCTAGCAAATGTTGAGAGTCTAAAATCCAATATGGCCACTACTATATACAACATTACAAATTATGATTCATCTCTAACAGAATATTATATTGATTTCAACTAATTATAGCATGAGAAATTCATTTCTGACATTATTTCAACAATTTGTACTTTCCTACACATCAATTTTCAATATATTGGCTGTTGGCCATCTTGAAAATGCCTCTTTTAAAATAATTTTGTTGCAAAATTTCTTTAAACATTCTCATTAAAAATTCAAATAGGTAGATAGATATATGCAGACTGAATATAAATATAAATATATAGAGAGGGGGGGAAAAAAGAAGTTTAAAGGTTTTGTGTGTGTGTGTGTGTGTGTGTGTGTGTGTGTGTGTGTGTGTGTGTGTGTGTGTGTGTGTTTATGTGTGTGTGTGTGTGTATGTGTGTGTGTGTATGTGTGTGTGTGTGTGTGTGTGTGTGTGTGTGCATTCCAATGAAAAAAGTTTATATATAAAAATACATGTAAAGATGATATCGATAGATATTACTAAAGATAGTTGATGTACATACAGTATTTAGGCGTACAACTCTATAAAAAGTGTTTTTGAAGGTTATTGGAAATCTAAATGTCCTGAGAGGAATTATATTTCATTAAATGAAAAGTTTTTGTCAAAATGAAATTCTAAATAGCAAAACAGAAAAACTCTCAATACAAGAAGAATATTGATATTTGTGTTTTTTTGTTTCAGGTGCTACTTATTGCTAGATAGATAGATAGATAGAAACAGAATGAGATAGATAGATAGATAGATAGATAGATAGATAGATATGAACAGAGTGAGATAGATAGATAGATAGATAGATAGATAGATAGATATTAACTGTCTGATAGATAGATAGATTGATAGATAGATCAATCAGATTGGGCAAATCTGAACAATGAACCAACTAATAGCCTGTTCCCTAGATATCAGCAGCAGCAACTGAAAAGATGGAGCCTCTGGTGTCGGACCCTCACAGTTTGAACATTCTGATAAAAGTTCATGAGAATCCATTTTTTATTGTGCAAGACTTGTTTGAGTAAAGACACAATTAAGAACATCACCAAAGAAAAAGAGCCGAATATTACTATATTATGAAACTGGTGCACTAAGAAGATGTTTACTTAGGTTTTACTATTAACAGCAAATTAACTAATTATTATTAATAGCAAATAAACTAATTACAAATAAAAAGCAAAATATTCTTTTATTTAATAGCTGAATATTCTGGCTTCCTAAAATATTCCTTCAACAAACTCAATGAAATAATTTCAATTACTGATATAATTTTTTTCCAAGTTATGCAGAAGACAATATTTTAGAATAACCAAAAAATTAGGGAAAAAATTGTGAAATTCATTGAAAAAAGATAGTATAAATACTTAGTTGCTCCTCCTTAAGCTTTTATAAGTCTTAATTCTTTCAAGAATAGATTTCACTCATCTAAAACAATATTCTTCATCAAAGTGGTTCCAACTTACGTACATGGCAAGTTATAGATTTTTTATGACAGTCTTAATTCTTTCAAGAATGGATTTCACTAATTCAAAACAATATTCTTCATCAGAGTGGGTCCAACTTACCTAAATGGCAGTTAATAGATCTTTGGTAGATGAAGCCTTGTCATGGAGCATGTTTTTAAATTTCAACCAAAAATTTTCAATTGGATTTTGATCGGGACTGTTCACTGGCCATAACATTGATTTTATTAGTGTTTCCTAAAGAAAAGCTTTAATCCCCTTCGCACAGTGATAAGATGGAAAAATGACTTTAAACCAATTTTCTAGTGATGGAATGAGAAAATTATCCAGGATTTCAACGTACTCATGTGGATTGATTGTTGAGATAATAATTGCAATTTCCCCTGCTTTTTTAATTGACATTCAACTCCATATCATGAATGACTGACGAAATTTATTTGTTTTCTTCAGGCAGTCTCCATTATATGTTTACTTGGTGGGGCTTGTCTCTTCTTTCATAATCTATTAGATTATTAGGATAATTTGTTGAATAATTTCTTTTTAACACTCAGGGTAATGAGGTTGGTTGGTTGGTTGGTTGGTTGGTTTTATGACATGGGTTATTCTAATCCAAAGTCAGTTTAACAATTATGGTATCCATTTTTTGTATTTTTCAACTATGAAAAAAGGAGAGTCTCAGTGGTTAACATGCTGAAATGTAATATTGTACTCAACAAGTTCAAACTCCTGTCACACTATTATCATCACTTTCAGACAAATCCCCTTGGAAACGGCATGAACACTATCCTCCTTTCTGACTAAAAGTTAAACAGTATTACTACTGTTCTTCTACAAGAATGGCTTTGGCATTAAATAACCCACAAAGGTTGATATGTGATTAAACAAAAGAAACCAAACCAATCAATTATTTTGAAAAAAAGGAAACACTTCCTTTTCTCAAATAAATCTGTTTGACCCATAGAAACGACCCTAACAAATACACCATCTGATCTATAAATGGTACCCTTATAGGTACTACCACACTAGATCAGAGTGGACCTAGAAGTACTGACTATGAAACAGGGGACTTTAGGAAAAGCAAAGTACCCCTTTATTGCCATCGCTACTAGGTCTACTCTGGCTCGGAGTGGTCGCACCTGATAGGGTTCTATCTATGGGTCAAATAGAACTAACTGTGTATTTATACTAAACTGAATTTTTCAAAAAAAACTGTTTATGTGTATAAAAATGGATTTGGCATTGAATATGCCATAAATCCAAACCAAACCAAAGTAAATGATAAATATCAATACTTGAAACCATTTAACTGTGTGCAAACAAATGAGTTCTAGCTTATTTAAGAATATTTTATTTATAAATCATTTACATGTATACATATTTATTATATATATATATATATAAGTATCAACACAATTTGGCATTAAATAACCCAAAAGGGTTGATATGCCATAAAAGACAACCAACCAACCAACCAACCAACCAACCAACCAACCAACATTGAAATGTCTTAAGTTCATTCTGAAGAAACCATTGAATATCTCTAATGATGTATTAAATGGAAGCCAATTGATTTGCTTTTGTTGAGCCAATCAAATGTCAGCAATATGTTCACATGACTTGCTCTGTCCACGAGCTGCACTTGAAAATGCACTTTGACACTAACGTAGACACGACTACTGAGGGTAATCTCTTGTGTCAACAGAGAATGTAAATTATTCAGTAATTCTTGTGATGGAAATGAAAGACTAACAAAAATTTTACTAACGACATCTTAGAAATGATGATGGAATGCTACACAGATGTTGCTGCGGTACAATTGAATTGGAAGGTGACAGGCAAAAAGAAAATGAACACAGTTCAAGAAAAATCCCATTTCAACATTTACCAAAAATTTCTCAAAGACAAATGGATCTCTTTTTTTGTTGTTTTTGATTTTTATTGGATGGTGTAAACAATAAAACTCCTCTCCCATGATTAAGATGTAACACAAAATCAATTTTTAAGTAGAGTTTAACAGGCTGAATTCCAAATTTTCCTTCCCCTGGACTGGTTGCCATACCAAAAATAAAGAGACCAGTCTGCCCTACTATTTATCCATAGCTGGAGGGATAATAATTGGATGCATACCTTTCTTAAGGGTATCAGCTTTCCTTCTCCTAGACTGGTTACCATATCATGATTAAAGAGCCTAGTCTGCCCTACTATTTACCCATAGATCTTGGGAGAATAGTTGGATGCATACCTTTCCCAAGGGTATTAGTTTTTCTTTTCCTAAACTAGTTACCATATCAAGATTAAAGAGCCCAGTCTACCCTACTATTTACCCAGAGCTGTTTGGAGAATAGTTGGATGCATATCTTTCCCAATGGTCTTCGCACAATGTAAAATGCTAACAGCCTGATTCAGGGTTTGAACTCAGGTCACTATGTCCATTTCCAATAATTATAACCATTACACTATGATAGTTTACTATATTATAATCATAATGTTCATATATTTATGAATGAAATGTGCGTGGAACCACCATTCCCGTGTGATTATGTGACATCAAGAAATGGTTACTGTAAGCATGTAATGAAATCAACTGCCGAAAGTAAATGCGTTTATAAAAAATCAAACTACACCAAAAATGAAGATGAACATACAATGTAATCTCTGCTTTTAGTTGATCTGGCATATATATATATAATTTTTTAAAATACCCTGTCCAGTGGCAAAAGCTGATTGGTAGTGCCAGGAGTGGCAGTACCACCTTGTGCTACCAAAACTGTGTTATCACCCCTGATTGGCGGCTGATGAGGGTAAGGTATCGCATGTATGATGAAAAAAAAAGGAAATATATATATATATATATATAGCAAGGAAGACATATAGGTTTAGGGAAACTGTGGGCATGTTTATTGTTAAAAAAACAAAACATGAACGACTGGTTTCATATGGCTCTTATCAAGCTGTTAACGCCAGAAAATTTAAAAAGGGGAATGTAATGGAAAAAAGGACGTCTAATCGGTTGGACTTACGCATAAAGCAGCATTTGCCAGCTAATATTTTAAATCTTGAGCTTAAAAGAGGTCATCTTGCATATATATACAGATCCTCTATAGCGAAGCACCTGATTAATAGTAGGGAATGTGTTGCAGATTTCAATGTTGACAGATTCAGTATTCTGAGTCGGTCACATTCGATTTACCATCTAAAAGTTTATAAACAGAGGAACTGTTTGTTGGGATTGAATGTGATCAGTCTCTGACCATCTGTTCATCTCTACTACAACCCCCCACCTCTTGGTTTTTTTTGGTTTTTTTCCCCTTTTCTCCTTTCATCTACTTTTTTTCCATCATATTCCCCCTCTTAAATTTTCTGGTGTTAACAGCTTGATAAGAGCCAGATGAAACCGGTCATTCATATTTTTTCTTTTTAATAATAAACATGCCCACAGTTTCCCTAAACCTATATGTTTTCCTGGCTATTAATAAGTTTTAATCATCAATAACTTATATATATATATATATATATATATATATATATATATATCTTTGTGTGTGCGTGTGTGTGCGTGTGTGTTAATAATATTAATTAATTAAGTTGGCCAACCATAACCAAGGGCAACCCGAAGTCTCCTTTTTCAACAGCTACTACACTGAGGAATAGAAGAAGTTAATACTTCTTTCCCTGGATTGTTCTACTTTACCCTCAATACATACCTTTTAATCCTGAGCATTAATCAAGGAGGCATCAAGTACCATTTTTTGAGTCTTTGGTATAACTCCACCTAAGATTGAACCCCGGTCTCTTGGACCATTAGCGAACACTAGTACTTTATATCAGTGATAGAGCATATATATATATATGTGTGTGTGTGTGTGTGCGTGTATGTGATTGTGTGTGTGTATATATAATTATAGATAGATAGATACATTGCTACTTATCTCTGGTCAACACTAACCAAAATAGTTGAAACTGTAAGAATTTTATCAATGGATCAGATAGATCTGTTTGAAAATTATTAGTATTGGATAAGAATACTTGAAACCATTTAATTGTAAGCCAATCAGGTTTGATTTGGTTCTGGTTTCATTGTTTAATGGCATATCAACCTTATGAGGCTATTTAATGCCAAATACATTCTTCTATAACAACACTAGTGGTACTATTTAACCCATAGCTGGGAAGATAGGGGGGTTCATACCTTTCCCTAGGATATTTGTCATGGAAGTGAATGTAATAGCATGACTGGAGTTTGAACTCACTTACAACAATCCTGCAGTCCAATGCTTTAACCATTACACCACAAGGACTTCCCCTGTGAGCAAATCATTAGTATTGGATAGGAATGCTTGAAACTATAGAACTGTATGCCTATAATTGTTTATAAAGAATAATAGGTATGGGTTATTTGAAACCTTATAATTGTTCAAAATACTTGAAACTATATAAGTATTTGAAAATAAATTAATATCAAAATCAAATAGGTTGGTTGGGTTTCTTTGTTTAATGGCATATCAACCTTTGTAGGTTATTTAATGCCAAAGCCATCCTTCTAGAAGAACAATAGTGGTACTATTTAACCCATAGCTGGGAGGATAAGGGGGTTCATACCTTTCCCAAGGGTATTTGTCCGAAAGTGAACATAATAGCGTGACTGGAATTCGAACTTGCTTACTACGATTCCATAGTCCATAGCTTTAACCATTTCACCGTGAGGACACCCCCTAATCAAATAGGAATAGTTACTTGAAATCATATAATTGCTTGAAAAAAAGACTGACTTCAGCACTTAATAAGCCACCAAGGTTTGACATAACCAACCAACCAACCAACTGCATCCTTTGTGTATTTATACAGACAGATATTTTCATCAGGAAGGATATACTTTGTTAAGAAGCTTTTCATTCAGCCAGCAACCATTTTTCATTTCTTTTTGTTTTTTTATAAACCTCATTTGGACATAAAAGGTTAACAAGAATAAGAAAGGTTTCTTGAAGTTGTTTTGGTAACCAGAGCAGCAATTCCTGGGTGATATAAATGTTAATTACCTCTCAAAGAGAAACTCTTATTTCCCCATGTGTGAGAAGGAAAGCAATTACCATCATGGCATCAGGTGGGGTATGGCTATATGATGTGTTGTTTATTTATGTGTATGTGTGTGTGTGTGTGTGTGTGAATGTATATGTGCATGTGTGTGGAGGTATATATATATATATATATATATATATGTGTGTGTGTATGTTTATATGCTTATATATGTATGAATGTTTGCATATATATATACAAACATGCACTCATATATATAATTATATATATATACATATATATGTAAAAACACCCACATATATTTAAATATACATATAAACTTTTACACATACATATAAACATATGTTCATACACAAAGTCACACACACACACATATATATATTGTATTTGACAGCATATTAGGCAAACTTTTCCTTAAAATACCTTTTAAAATCCCCCTGCATCTTATATGCCATATGTGGGTTTAAAATTCATGATAATCAGCCGAAATTAGCTACCTGGGAACTCCAATTAGTTTAGACTTTAGAGTAACTTTCATATGCCTATTGTTATCATTCAAAAGGCTTATGGATTAATGTGGATTAAAAGTATTATCATTGATAATATTCATTATCTTAATTTCATCACATTTATTATTAGTATTTTTTTTTCTTGATTTGCCCTGCTAAAATTGGGGTGCATCTTATATATGCATGTGTCTTATATGCCATCAAATATGGTACGCACGCACACACACACACACACACACACACATATATATATATATATATATATATATATACATATAACTAACAAATATATGTAAAAGCATATATAAGAATATGTTTTTATGCATATATGTAAACTATATAAATGTTTATAAATATCTGTTTTTATATATATATATATATATATATATATGTTAACATGTCTGCATATATATATATTTGTATATTTATATGCTTTTGTATGTATGTATATGTTTATATATATGTTTATATATTTATATATATATATATATATAGAGAGAGAGAGAGAGAAAGAGAGAGAGATTATATCAATAGAATCTATAGATATACTTAAACAGAATTATCCAACTTGAGTGCTCAAAGTAAAGTTTATAATATATGTAAACATATATAAATAAGCTTCTGCAGAACAAAATATCATTGAGAAACATGAAAATCAATAAGTATCTTCCATTAAAAGTTTATTTTACCCATTCAAAAGTTAATGGTTAAAAGAAAAGAATTTTTAAAATTATATCTGATAAGCCCATCAAACGGGTGAAATGGAATATACTAATTGATTTTCTCATTTCTCTGATTGCACATGAACTGTCCAGGTTAAATGTCAACATTGCTACCTTAGAGAGGTCCGCTTCCCTGGAGAAGGCAGCTTCCAAGAGCATTGCTCTGAATACACCCTCTTCTAGTCAGGTAAACCTACAAAAGATGGGTGCCTTTCAGGTGTTGGTTTCATGGTCAGCACCTCGATTGCTTCCAGACTGGAAAATCTGCCAAATAGTCATTCAGACCACATGATGTCCATGTGCCTTCTTCAGAAAAATAACCGGTATGCCATGCTTTTCTGTGTGTATACTCCAACTCTTTGAGGTGAACCTGCAGAAAAAGAAAATTTCAACTCAGAGCTCTGCAACAGTCTCCAAAGCACCCCTACAGATGGTAAGATGATAATCCTTGATGGTTTCCGTGCTAGAGTGGGCCAAGATGCAGATTCCTGGAAAGGAGTACTTGGCAGACACAACGTTGGTAACTGCAATGACAACGGGTGCTTGTCATCACCAACACCATCTTTCAGCAAAACAACCTGGATGCATCCTCAGTCCAAACATTGGCACCTCATTGACTATGTCCTTGTGCACAAGGGTGACCTCAAGGACGTCATTCACACCAAACTGATGCCCAGTGCTAAATACCACACTGACCATCGCTTAGTGTGCTGCATTTCAAACCTAAACGAAGAAAGAGAGGTCCCCACCCAAGAAAAAGATCAATCCCAACAAAATTCAGTCAGCTGAAATAAAAGCCAACTTTCAGGCAGGGTTAGGGTTAAGGTTTGAAAACAGTGACTGCTCTGAAGACACTTCTTCTGAAAAACTCTGGGATCCACTGAAGAGTGCCATCCTGCTGACATCTGAAGAAGTTCTGGGATTTACCACCAAGAAGAACAAAGACTGGTTCAACAAGATTCAGGAACTGCAAGTGAAGAAAAGATCATCCCATCAAGCCCACCTGGCTCAGCTGTCATGTTCTGTGAGGAGGGCTGCCTTCTGTCTCAGTGCAAGCTTCGAGAAATCGTAAATGAGTGGTGGACCAATCACACAAAGAGAACTTAGCAATACACCGAACTAGGTGACTACAGAGGCTTCTATGAAGCCCTCAAGGCAGTGTATAGCCTGACTCACCGGGTCCTGAGTCCCTTGTGCAGTGCAGATGGGCATTCTGAGTTATTGGTCTGAGCACTTCCAATCCCTCTTTAGCGGTGATCGTGTTGTCCAGGATCCAGCAGTTCTCCACATCCCCCAGCAACCATTTAAAGCAGAATTAGATGAACTACCTTCTGTGAAACAAATTACCAAAGCCATAGAGCATTTAAGGAGTTACAAGTCAGCAGGATTCCACCAGAAAAGAAGGAAGACCAGCATTACTCCACAAACTCCTTGTCTGTGATCTCCAAGTGATCTTCACAATGCAGTCATCGTCACCTTGTATAAAAACAAGGGAGAAAAGTCAGATTGCTCCAACTATCAGAGGATCACTCCACTCTCCATCATAGGAAAAAATCCTTGCTCAAGTGCTCCTAAACAGATTGGTACCCACCATCATTGAAGACTCTACAAAAGAGTATGAAACAACAAGCATTTAAAGAAGGGCACTAAGATCAGTGTCTCTCAAGCCGTTATACTCATCACCTTGCTGTATAGCTCTGAGTAATGGGTAACCTACTTCCACCATCTACAACTCCTTGAGCGCTTCCATCAGCACTGTCTCCACACCATCCTCCACATTCACTGGAGTAACTATGTTGAGGTCCTTGATCAAGCAGAAATCACCAGCATAGAGGCCATGTTGGTGAAGTCATGTCTCCAGAATAGGGGAGGGCATTGCCTGCCCAAGATAGCCCTGTATAATGAATTCTTCCCTGGCGACCATGACAGAAGGACACCAAAGAAACATTTTAAAGACTCCCACAAGAAAACCCTCGGTACCTGCTACATTGACCACCACCATTGGTCAACACTTGCTGCTGAACATGAGGCCTGGCGCCATACCGTCCATTAAGTCGTCTCGACTTTTGAGGTCTCCCACAAAGCCAACCTCAGGGAGAAATGCCACGGGAGCAAGATCCAGGGAATCTCAGCAGCCATACCGGACCAGAACTTTAATGGCAGATGCTGCGGCTGGACTTGCCTGTCCCACATCGGCCTAGTCAGCAATCAGCATGCCTGCAGTCAACATGGACAGCCTCCATCCTAAATCTTCATTTACGAAGTCTAGCCAAAAAGAAGGGAAGATATATATATGTTTATGTTTATGTGTATGCATGTGTGTGTGTGTGTGTGTGCCTATGTTTATATAGTCTGTTCCAGGAAAGAAACCTATATGTATGTATGTGTGTGTATGTGCTTGTATGTGTGTGTATGTGTATGTGTACAGAATTGCCCATAGATCAATATGCCATAAACAATTTTTTGTAGCAACAATTTTTTTGCTTAAACTAAATAAAAACACTTAGATTTTATGATTTCTTGTGAAAACTGAGACAATAAAAATGTATATTAGTTGTTATTTACTACCATACTCTACAACATTGAAACAGTATCACCAAAAATATGAATATATATCAGTTCAAAAAAAAGTACACTCCTCATTTGAGACTTGTTCAGAAAGTTCTAAGCCTCACTAAGAACATCCATAACTAAATATTTTTGTAATGGCAACACACAACCATTTGTTATGAAACCAGAAAAACTAATTCAGATTTCTGTCTTAATTACTGTGCAAGTGGGGCTCATATAAATGTGAGAGTTGTAGGATAAATCTAAAATCTGGATGAGGCTTAAAAGTGTTTGAATGATCCTTGTCTATCTATCAATATATATATATATATATAGACAAGGGTCATTCAAACACTTTTAAGCCTCACCCAGATTTTAGATTTATCCCACAACTCTCACATTTGTATGAGTCCCACTTGCACATATATATATATATATATACATATATGAGGGTTGATCAAAAACTTCTAATCCTCACCCAGAAAGAATAGCCATAGCTAAACATTTTTGTTGTGGCAACACACTACAGGTGAGAGGTGTGGCACAAATCTAAAATCTGGGTGAGGAGTCAATAACAAGACACCAAAATGTTGGGGGCACCTTGTGAGAATCCAACTCACTAATAATAGTCTTCTTGTCTAGTTGATAAGAAGTGCATCATGTGTAGCCAGAGTAGTGATTTACTAAGCTTAACTAAGTTTAGCACAAGACCAGAAGTATGGGGCACCCAGTGAGAATTAAACTTACTAACAATGATTTACTTGTCTCGCTTGCTAACCATTACATCATGTGTAGCCAGAGTAGTGATTTACTAATCTTAACTTTGGCCAGAAGTATGGGGCACCCTGTAAGAATCAAACTTACTGACAATAGTCTGTTACATCAAATGAGGCACCCTTTGCTAAATCTGGACTGTCGGTAACAACTGACAGTGATGCAATACTTTGAGATGAAGAATAGTTACTCAATATATCCAAAATGGCTGGACATTTTCCAGGCTGTCAGTGGAATTCTAATTCCCACACAGTCATTTCCTTTGATTACAGCCTGTATACATTCAAAGTTTTCAAGTGATCTGCAGCTTGTTCAACGGCTTTTCCAGAATATTGATCACTTGATCAATGGATCCCCAACTGAATTTGTAGTGTTGCTAACAAAAGTTTCATTTGGATTTCACACCCTGAATCATCTCTAAAAGCTTTCTTAATCATCAGAGTAAATATTGGTTGGTTGGTTGGTTATTTTTACAGCATGTCAGCCCTTGTTGGGTTATTCTATGCCAAGGTCAATCTTTTGGCATTAAATAACCCTCAAGGAGTTCATATGCCTTTAAGCAAATAAACCAAACCAAACCAGACACATCAACTGTTTTTATGACCCAGTCACCTGGAACCATAGAATAATGCCCCCACAATGAGTGTCCTAGATATGACATTGATCAATCTGATGGTGAGGCTCCTGTAATGCTGGATTATATGCAGAGTACCCCTTTGCATTGGCATAATGGTTAGAGTGTTCACCAATGGCCTGGGAGACTGGGTTCAATCCCAGGTTGAGTCATACCAAAAAACCCAAAAAATGGTACTTGATGCCTCCTTACTTAACACTCAGCATTATAAGGTAAGCATCAAGGGTAAAGTGGATCAATCCAGGGAAAGCAGTAGCACCCTCCCCTACACCTTGGTGTAGAAGCTATGGAAAAGAGAGCCTTCGGGTCACCCTCCACTACGGTCGCCAACTTTACCCCTTTACTGCTGTAGCTCCGAGGTCAGCGCTGGCCGAGAGTTGTGGCACCTGATAGGTCATTTCTATAGATTAAATTGAACTAAACTGTGTGCTTATGCTAAACTGAATTGTTTGAAATAGAACTGTTTAGATGTATAAAAATGGATTTGGCATTAAATATCCTACAATAGTTGATATGCCATAAAACCCAACCAACCAATCAACTGTTTATATCCATTTTTTATAGATATTATAGATATTATACTTTAGATATAAATTGAGGGATCATTTCAGTATTATAACCAAGTTATAAATTGATCACCTATTTCTTGACCAGATTAGATTCAATTCATTTTTATAAGCAGGTATATTTCAAGGCTTTGATCAACTTGGGTAATGCAACTGACCATTCAGCCTAGTCAGCTGCAACAGAAGAATATGCAAACTGCTTCTCTGAAGAGAGGTAAGCCAATCCTCCCAACCAATGAGTGTCCTGGATATGACATTAAATAATCTGATGGTAATGCTGGAGATTTGGGGAATGTGGAGTACCCCTTCATAGCCATTACTTCCAGATCCACTCTGCCCTGGAGTGGTCACACTTAAAAGGGTCCTATCTATGGGTCAAATAGAAATGTTTGACTTTTAAACTCTGGGCAACCAAATGTCTTATACTCAATTAAATTGTTAGAAACAGAACTGTTTGATCGTTTAATTGTGTGTAAACAAATGACTGATGTTTAATTGAATTGTTAGTGATACATAGCAATAATTGGAACTATTTATCTTGGACTTATGTTTACAAATCATATATATTTAATATATATGTATAAAGAAGATTTGGCATTCAATAACCTCTAATGGTTGATATGCGATAAAACCAACCCAAACCAAATCATATATGCCTAATATATACATATATGTATCAAAATCTGAATTTGAATCAGACCTGGAGAAGGATGGGCTCTGCAATTGGAGTTTGAACTCATTTACTTTGAGTCTGCTGTTCAGCACATTAGGCTTTACACTTAATGAACTTCCCCAGTGGCTTTTTTTTTTGACTTATTCAAATTTGAATTGTTAGATCATTTAATTATGTGTAAACAAATGACTGATGTTTAATTGAATTGTTAGTGAATGTTAACTTATTTTTACAAATGATATATCTAATATATATAAATAAACCAGATTTGGTTTATTCATATATACAATCGTTGATATGCCAAATAACCCAACCAAACCAAATCCTATATATTTAATATATATAAAGAGGATTTGGCATTAAATAACCTACAATGGTTGATATGCCATAAAACCTAACCAAACCAAATCATGCATATTTTAATATATATGTATAAAGAGGATTTGGCATTAAATAACCTACAATGGTTGATATGCCATAAAACACAACCAAACCAAATCATATATATTTTAATATATATGTATAAAGAGGATTTGGCATTAAATAACCTACAATGGTTTGATATGACATAAAACCTAACCAAACCAAATCATATATATTTTAATATATATGTATAAAGAGGATTTAGCGTTAAATACCCTACAATCATTGATATGCCATAAAACCAAACCAAATCAAACTGACAGTTATAATGCCTGTGATTTTAACGGTTTTTAGTTTTTAATAATGGTTTTTAATTGTTGCCAAATTTATTATTCTGAAGGGATTCTATCTTGGATAGTGACCACTATCACTAATAGTCCATGTGTTATGCTTTAAATATTACTGATTTTATATATATATATATATATATATATATATATATATATATATATATATATATATACACACATATACACACGCATATATATACTCACAAATGTCTTTAAAGAAAAAAACCAAAGACTGGTTAATTTAGGATTATAAATTTATTTCCATCCTGTTTTTCAGTTTCTGGTGTGAACCAAAAACATGAAGAAAAATATAACAGGACTTCTTCAGATACAATGGATAAATAAAACAGAATATACACGTGGGATGGAGGGGGGGAAGAGATTAAAGGAGTTACCTCCTCGTTTTATTGAATTTCCATTTTTTTATTTACCTATTTATTTTATTTTCAAAATTCTTCCGTCAGTTATGATTACGGTAATTTAACTTTTTTAATTTAAATGGTATCGAAATTAATATAAGCATTAATATTTCTCTTAAAAGTTTATTATCGAACTTGACATGAAAAGAAAATAAATTAAACAAATAAATAAAATAAATTTATAATCCTAAAATAACTGGTCTTTGGTTTTTTCTTTAAAGATATATTGCTCTGTAAAAAATTACATTGAGCTCTCCACCAGGAAAATTTAAATGTTCAGCTCCTGAATGATTTTCTTATCCTGAAAGAATTACTCCCAACTATGGTTTAACTGGACCGAATTATACTCATACATATATATATATATATATATATATATATATACATATGTATATGCACTCACAGAATTTTTGTGTGCTTCACAATTTTAAGATAATTATTTTTCCTGAAGCAGACCCTTTAAGATTTAAAGTCACAAGTCGTCTCAGATTATAATACAATATTTCTAATTCAAACCTTCAAAAATATTATCTTCATCATTTGTTTGTTATGCCTCCTTGGGCATCTCCATTTTTTCCAATATTCTTACATCAACTTAAAAAAACAAAAAGGCAAAAAAAGAATCTTTGTACAGAAGATAAACACAATTAAATATCAAATTCTGTTGAGTAATTCATATATTTCTAAAAGTTCCCTCTTAAAATCTTTTTCTTACCATTTTTTTCTGAAATCATTCAATTCAATATTAAATTTCTTTACTCTTTGATCTGATTACACAATTTGTTCCATACTATATTGCTCAATTAGCAAAAATTTCAAATATCCTTGGGAAAGGTATGAATCCAATTATTCTCCCTCCAGCTAAGGGTAAATAGTAGGACAGACTAGGTTCT
This sequence comes from Sepioteuthis lessoniana, assembly GCA_963585895.1. Classification (NCBI taxonomy): domain Eukaryota; kingdom Metazoa; phylum Mollusca; class Cephalopoda; order Myopsida; family Loliginidae; genus Sepioteuthis; species Sepioteuthis lessoniana. The sequence continues at coordinate 31,467,185 of OY757944.1, forward strand.
TCAGCCTTGGTGAGGCAACTAGTCTAGGAGAAGGAAAACTCTCAATTCAAACCTGTTAAACTCTGCTTAAAAATTGACCTTGTGTCATATCCTGCCCGAGCGGAGGGGTTGGTAAATATGAATAGATAATAACAAAACTTCTTCAGCCTTGGTGAGGCAACTAGTCTAGGAGAAGGAAAACTCTCAATTCAAACCTGTTAAACTCCGCTTAAAAAATGACCTTGTGTCATATCCTGCCTGAGCAGAGGGGTTGGTAAATATGAATAAATAATAACAAAACGTCTTCAGCCTTGGTGAGGCAACTAGTCTAGGAGAAGGAAAACTCTCAATTCAAACCTGTTAAACTCCGCTTAAAAATTGACCTTGTGTCATATCCTGTCCGAGAGGAGGAGTTGGGTAAATAGGATTAGCAAAAATTTCAATTGGTGAGTAGACTTCATTTTTGAAATCTACCTTGACAGTTAATTTCCAGTTCAAGGAAATATACTGAAAAATGTCTACTATAATCAGAAATCAGAAGTTTCAATTAGATCACCTCTCATTTTTCTTTCTAGTAAAGTAATTAATCCTTATTTTTCTAATCTCTCCCTGTATCTGTAATCTTTTACTCTTTTTATTAGTTATGATCAACGCTCAATAAGCAAAGGCATGGACAGCTACTGATAGGCTATCGGTCATATGGAAGTCAGACCTGACTGATAAAATGAAGCACAGTTTCTTCCAAGCAGCAGTCGTATCGATACTGCTATATGGATGCACTACATGGACGCTAACAAAACATATGGAGAAAAAGCTTGATGGCAATTACACAAGAATGCTGCAAGCAATATTGAACAAGTGCTGGAGACAGCACCCCACAAAACAGCAGCTATACAGCCACCTACAACCCATCACGAAAACTATCAAAATTAGACAAACCAGACATGCGAAACACTGCTGTAGAAGTAGGGACGAGCTCATAAGTTATATACTCCTGTGGACCCCTTCACATGGACAAGCAAAGGCAAGAAGACTAGCTTGAACCTACATATAGCAGCTCTATGCCGATTCAGGATGTAGACGTGAGGACCTGCCTGAAGCAGTAGATGATAGGGAGGGGTGGTGAGAGAGGGTCAGGGATATCTGTGCTGAGAGCGTGACATAATAATGATGATAATGATTAGTTATGTCACTTTCCTTTGTATGCCCTCCCCACTCAATCTCCAATTTCCATGTCTTGTTTCCGAATTCACCAATGGTCTGGGAAACCGGGGTTCAATCCCTGGTCAAGTCATACCAAAGACTCAAAAAATGGCACTTGATGCCGCCTTGCTTAACACTCAGCATTATAAGTGTTGTACTCCCAACATAATGGACTCACCCTCCTCCATAAATACACGTCAACGGAGCATCAAAGGAGTTGACCAGACCCACATGACACAATCATGTGTGATACCATTTGCATAGCGGACGGGTAGTCGCTACCCCACTGGACTCTCAGCTTCATATTAACTAACTACTGTTTAACCAGGTTCACTTGTATCTTATTTCTGTTACTTGAATATATATGTTTTTCTATCAACTGTTTTGTCTTCCCTGTGTCTTTCTTTTGTCAGCATCACAACAATAAGGTACGAACCAAGGATAAAGTGAAGCAATCCAAAGAATGGAGTTGCACCCTCACCAACACCTTGATGTAGTAGCTATTGAAAAGGGAGCCTTATAGTCACCCACGACTAAGGTTGCCAACTTCACTTATTAATGCTATGATGATTTTGGTTAAAACATAAATTTTAGATTCTCAAAAATAATATCCATGTAATTATTGACTTTCTCAATAGAGGTGATATTTATCCGAGCCTCCCACAAGACAGGATCTGACTCAAGGTCTTTTTTATAGTGGGGATTAGGGGAAGGGGAGGTCACACACAACTCATGATTCATGTATGACTGGTCAATGCTGGTCATGGGTTTACTAGGTGCAATGTGAACTATGCTAGTCATTGTTAAGTCTCCCAGCACGCATACCAGGTGACCTTGCTGGTCATAGATTCACTTGACATGATGATCTAGTGCGATGTGAATTCCTGCTTGGCATGAATGCCAGGCAGCCAGTTGAACCCAACTCCCAATCCAGAGACCAGAAGCCTTGACTCCTGGTCTGGAAACTGGAAGCAAGAGGCATGAGTTTCTCAAGAGTCTCGTGAATCCATGACCAGCAAGGTCGCCTGGCATACATGCCAGCAGACTTGGCAAAGCCTAGCATAGTTCACAATGCACTTTATGATCCTATGACCGGCTTAGTCCAGCAGTGCATGAGTCTCAGATAATGTGCAACAACCCGCTTCTCAAAACCCCACTATGAAATGAACTTATGCCAAGTCCTATTTGGTGGCAGGCATGACAAATACTATTTCTCAAAAGAGTTGGTTGGTTGGTTGGTTGGTTGAGTTTTATTGCATATCAACCATTGTAGGTTATTTAATGCCAAATCCTCTTTATACATATATATTAAATATATAAGATTTGGTTTGGTTGGATTGGGTTTGATGGCAGAGCAACCATTGTAGGTTATTTAAAGCCAAATCCTCTTTATGCATAATTATTAAATATATATGATTTGCTTTGGGTGGGTTTTATGGCATATCAACCATTGTAGGTTATTTAATGCCAAATCCTCTTTATACATACGAGGATCATTAAATAAGTTTCCAAACTTTTTTCATATGGACACTTTTATTGATAGTACACACATGAAACTCTAGTCCCCTTCGAAGTAATCTCCTCTGGCTACAATGCACTTGTATCGTTCCAACAACTTCCACAAGGCCCCATGGAAGTCTTCTTGTGTGAGCATGTTAATGACCTTCATCACAGCCTCTTTCATCTCCTCAATTGTCTCATAACGACAGCCTCTGAGCTTAGGAAATAACCAAAAGTTACAAGGAGCAAGGTCTGGACTATAGGGAGGCTGAGGAATTGTCTTGATGCCCATCTTGGTCAAATAGTCTGTGACAAGTATGGAGTTGTGGACAGGTACATTGTCCTGGTGGAAATGCCACTGACCCGATTTGAAGAGTGCTCGCCTTTTCTATAGGAATCTCTTGCTGAACTCCCTTAAAACCTCAACATAGTAACCCTAACCCAAACCATAACCCTTTGGCCAATCAACTCTGGTGTATTGACTTCCTTACTCCTCCCACACCTCTCATCATCCCTCACAGACTCCCTGCCTTCCTTGAATCTCTTATGCCACTCAAAAACTGATGCTCAATTCATGCAAGATGGTCAAAAAGCAGTGTGAAGCATTCCATACGTTTCTGTGGCATTTTTTCTGAGTTTAAAACAGAATTTTATTGCATATCATTCTTCTAAAGTGTCAGATTGCATTTTTGAAATTCACCAGCTGTGACAATCAGGCTTTAGTAGGGTATATTCCAATTCCTGCTGTAGCTGTTAATTTGAAGCTGAAATCATGAAAATGGGTCTGTCATCTCATAAGATGTATAGCAATAACATAGTGAATTTTCAAGAGTCTACAACAATTTAAATGCTTGTACAAAAAAGTCTGGAAACCTATTGAATGCAACACGTATATATTAAATATATAAGATTTGGTTGGGTTGGGTTTTATGACATATCAATCATTGTAGGTTATTTAATGCCAAATCCTCTTTGTATATATATATTAAATATATATGATTTGGTTTGGTTGGGTTTTATGGCATGTCAATCGTTGTAGGTTATTTAATGCCAAATCCTCTTTATATATATATATATATTGAATATCAAGGATTTGGTTTGGTTGGGTTTTATGGCATGTCAATCATTGTAGGTTATTTAATGCCAAATCCTCTTTATATATATATATATATATTGAATATCGAGGATTTGGTTTGGTTGGGTTTTATGGCATGTCAATCGTTGTAGGTTATTTAATGCCAAATCCTCTTTATATATATATATATATATATATATTGAATATCGAGGATTTGGTTTGGTTGGGTTTTATGGCATGTCAATCGTTGTAGGTTATTTAATGCGTAATCCTCTTTATATATATAAACTGGGTCTACAGCCCAGTGATAAACATAATAAACAGCAGGTTTTATTTCAGAGTATCTACTTTGAGATTTTTCCCATTAAAGAATACCAATAAGTTAGAAAAGGTTTGGGGCTGAAGCTTCCTTCTTCAGTTGCAAGTTAGAAAGAGCTTCAGACTAATAACAAAGTCATGATTTAGGCAACCCTTCATGAAATTAACTCCAAATATATATATATATATATATATATATATATATATATATATACAGATATTTATGTGTGTATATATATATATATATATATATATATATAAAGTAAAGTAAATTTGGTGATTGTAGTCAAGGGGGATCAGAAGGCTCCCTTTTCAATAGCTACTACACCAAACTGTTGAGAAGGGCACTACTCCTTTCCCTGGATTGCTCTACTTTACCCTTGATCTGTACCTTATAATGCTGAGTGTTTAGCAAGGAGGTATCAAGTATCATTTTTTTGAGTCTTTGGTATGGCACGACCTGGGATTGAAACCCAGTATCCCGCACCACTCGCAAAAATTCTACCCAATCTACCAATGGCTGATATATGTATGTATGTATACCCCCAACACAAACATACAAACGTATATATGCATTTACCAACACCTTTGCATGAGCAGTGTGTTTATATGTGTGAGTATATATATATATATATTATGGAGGCATTTGCGGTGTAATCATTATATGCAATCTGAGTTCAAATCCTGAACAAGGTTTGCATTTCATATCATGCCAGCTATGGGTAAATAGTAGGGCAGACTGAACTCTAACCTTTTACAGTAACCAATCAAGGAGAAGGAAAACTCTGAACTCAAACCTCTTATAGATGTATTTACTCAACCCCTTCATATGAGCAGGATGTGATTCAAGGTCAATTTTTTAAGCAGAGTTGAGCAGGTTTGAATTCAGAGTTCTTCTTCTCCTAGACTGGTCATCTAACCAAGCTAAAGAACAGTCTGCCCTATTATTTATCTATAGTTGGAGGGATAATACCTTGATTCATAATTTTCCCTATGTATGTGAAATGCAGTCTCATCCAGGATTTGAACTCATACTGTCATAACCATTACACCATAAGTACCGTAGTCGAGGGTGACCCAAAGGTTCCTTTTTCAATAGCTACTACACCAAAGTGTAGGGGAGGGCACTACTCCTTTCCCTAGATAGCTCCACTTTACCCTTGATCCTTACCTTATAATTCTGAGTGATAAGCAATGCAGCATCAAGTACCATTTTTTGAGTCTTTGGTATGACTTGACCTGGGATTGAACCCCGGTCTCCCAGACCTTTGGCAAACACTGTATTCATTAGGCCAATGGCAAGTACCTAATATATATATATATATATGCACTAATAACAAAAGAGATTATATACAAGCTATTTCCCCTTGCAATAAGAAGAACAGCCCATTTTGAAAAGAATGCAAAAAGAGCTCCTTGTCAAAAAAGCAAAGTGGGTAGAGAAAAAAAAAATTTAATTGGAGCCCCTCATTATTCTCCAATAAGAAAGTAAAGTTGGCAACCTTAGTTGAGGATGACCAAAAGGATCCTTTTTCAATAGCTACTACACCGTGGTTTAGAGGAGGGTGCTACTCCATTCCTTGGATTGCTCCACTTTATCCTTGATCTTTAACTTATAATACTGAGTATTAAGCAAGGCAGCATCAAGTACCATTTTTTTGAGTCTTTGGTATAGACTGAATCCCGGTCTTTCAGACCATTGGCTAACACTCTACTCATTAGTCCGATGGTCTGCTCTCCCATAAGTTTTGTGTTTTCACATTCATCATTGAATAGGCAGATGTTGAAAATAGCCACATGAAAGGTATGGGTCATTATATATATATATATATATATATATATTGGAAAATTTAGTTGCTTTATTTATTTCCTTTATCCTCTTTTGTAAACTTAATCTGCTTATCAATGTCTAAATTTTGCTATTTCCTTTTTTAGCATCATGGGCAATATAGTTGAATAAAGAACAACAAATCAAATCAAAATGTCATCACCTCAAACCGGATTACCAAATGTTCAAGACTTGTCAAGGATTTTATGGAATCACTTTCTGATGCATAAATAACTCTTCCTTGGAACAACGCTTATTAAACTTGCCATTCCAGTATTTAGCCGAACAGACCATTTTGATATTGAGTTAATTTCTGAATGGTTGTGTTATATAGGGCCAAACAACAATTTACATAGGCACTTATGGTATAGTGAGTATGCTCATCGGAAATGGACTCAGTAAGTTGAGTTCAAACCCTACATGAGGCTGTTTGCATTCATAACACTCTGAGTGAATGGTACTGGAGTGTGGATTGATAAATTATTTTTAAAAAGCTGGAAGAGAGACTTTAATGAATCTGATTTCATCAAGATTAATTTTTTTTTTAAATATCTCATCATAAATTTTGAATTTCTAAGTAGTTTTTCACCATTTCATCACAATTCTTGTCTTTTAGAATCTGTGAAGAAGATACTTGGGTGACACTCAAAGACTCTATGTATACCTGAAGAAATTCAGGGAACACATTGGTTGAATGCTGTAATAAAAATAAAAAAATAAACCCTTGGTTTGAGAACCCAATTAGTTATGCTATTTTACATATAAAAAGTCAATTTTTAAGTGGAATAAAATAGGTTTGAATTCATTTTTTCTTCTTTTAGATTGGTTGCCATACCAAGGTTAAAGAGCCCAGTCTACCCTACTATTTACCCATAGCTAGAGGGAGAATAGTTGAATGCATACCTCACCCAAGTTTAATAGAAATGCAAAAAATTTCATCTAAGATTTAAACTTGGGTCAACTTGTTGTATTTTGACCTTTGACCTGGCCAAATATGCCATTCCAAGGTGATGCACTGGAAGGAAGTGACACATTCTGATGGCACTTATGAGGAAAAATTGCGTAGGTGGACCTGGCTAACAAAATGGGACAAGGAAAAAATCCCATGATACACTCATAGACTGATGCACCGGAAGAGAATGACCTCTGAACTGCATGACAGTTATTTCCGCTTGATGACGATCAAACATGCCATTCGAAGGATTGAGTGGGCAATTGAGTGGGCGTTGAACTATTATATAACTCGGTCAAGACAGAAGTCAGACAGTTGGAGAACGGACGGAGTTATAGACGAGATGTGGTAGGGAAAGCTACACCAGGCCGAAGGGGCTCGGGGCCCCCGATTGAGTTGGGGTGCAGAGAAGTTGCTGATAAGATGCAGTAAAGAAAGCCATCATCCTGCAGAGAGCTGGGCCTCTGGGCCTCCGGTTGAGCAGCCCTGGAGAACGAGAAAGACACAACGCTGACGGCCATAAGAGTGGGGGTCAATATATTGCAGTTATGTTTGGTCTCCAACTCCCTCTCACAGTAAAACCCCACACAACCCTTTCGAACCTTGCAAATAAATTGAGAGGTATATATTTTCTAAAGGAATCTTCCCTCGTCTGTTTATTTATTGTGTCGTTGTGATGCTGCATGTATATGTAGATGTGAATCTGCATATGACAATACAACAAACATGTCCATTTCCTACCATGAAAACTTCCAAATATATAGATTGGTAGATCTTTAAAAAGCAACTGGTTGCTTTGGAATGGTTTTATGGCTAATAAACCCTTGCCTAAGATTTAATAGACATTATATTTTTTTCTTACAAAAAAAATATAAAGAGGATTTGGCATTAAATATCATACAATGGTTTATAAATGATTTGGTTTGGTTGGTTTTTATGGCATATCAACCATTGTTGGTTATTTAATGCCAAATCCTCTTTATACATATATATTAAATATATATGATTTGGTTTGGTTTGGCTTTATGGCATATCAACCATTGTAGGTTATTTAATGCCAAATCCTCTTTATATATATGTATTGAATATATAGGATTTGGTTTGGCTGGATTTTATGGCATATCAACCATTACAGGTTACTTAATGCCAAGATCATCTTTATACATATATATTGAATATATAAGATTTGGTTTGAAATGATTTTATGGTATATCAATCATTATAGGATATTTAATGCTATATCCTCTTTATACATATATATAAAAAATATATATGATTTGGTTTGGAATGGTTTTATGGCATATCAACCATTGTAGGTTATTTAATGCCAAATCCTTTTTATACATATATATTAAATATATATGATTTGGTTTGGTTGGGTTTTATGGCATATCAACCATTGTAGGTTATTTAATGCCAAATCCTATATATTGTATATATTAAATATATATTAGTTTGAAATGATTTTGTGGCATATCAACCACTCTTATGGACCCCCACACATGGCCATGCAAAAGCAGGACGACCAGCACGAACATACATTCAGCAACTATGTGAGGATATGGGATGTTGTCCTGAAGACCTGCCTAGGGCGATGAACGATAGGGAAAAGTGGCGAGAGAGGGTCAGGGATATCCGTGCTACCAGCACGACATGATGATGATGATGATATATGAATAAACCAAATCTGGTTTGTTTATATTTATCAGACATATTATTTGTAAAATTGAGTTAACAAAGTTAAATGCTTCCAAATATTGGTATGTATCACTAACAATTCAATTAAACATCAGTCATTTGTTTACACATAATTAAATGATCTAACAATTCAAATTTGAATAAGTAAAAAAAAAAGCCACTAGGGAAGTTCATGAAGCCTAATGTGCTGAACAGCAGACTCAAAGTAAATGAGTTTGAACTCAAATTGCAGAGCCCATCCTTCTCCAGGTCTTATTCAAATTCAGATTTTCCTTCTCCAAGACTAGTGACCATTCCAGTGTAAAAGAGCCCAGTTTACCCAACTATTTATTCATAGCTGGAAAGTGAATAGCGGGATTGATACCTTTCCTAAGGATATTAACACTATGTGAAATGCAAACAGCCTCATCCAGGGTTTGAACTTGGGCCACCAATTCCAATTTTATAACAATAACTGTTATGCCACGACTACCTCCTTTACTGAATTGCCCCACTATAGTGGCCTTCTGTCAGACAAGGTAAGGCATAGTAAATACTAATAGAAGTATTTTTTATAAGTATCAATAAATTTGTCTCACTGCAGTTCACAAGTTAGTTTTACTAACTTTTACTATGTGGTGGTGGTGGTGGTGGGGGGGGGTAATGACTAACATGCTGGACTGTAACCTCGACATAAGCAAGTTCAAATTCCAGTTGTGCTAAAATGTTTACTTTTAGATTAATACCCTCGGGAAAAGTATATACCCCCTTATCACCCAAAGCCCTAGCTATGAGTTAAGTAGTATCACCGCTGTTCTTTTTCCAGGACAGCTTCAGAGCATTAAATAACCCATGAAAGATAATATGCCATTAAACAAAAGAACCAAACTTTAGCTGAGCACACAGAAACTACACTCTGATCCAAAAAGCAACATTGTTTAATTAATCAGTCTTATATTGAATGTATTTCTCGGCATAATGAAAGGACTCTGATGAAGAGATAAAGTCAAAATCATTTGGCTGGCATTGTACGGAATCAGGTGAAAGCGTGTCAGTGTTTGTCTGCTTGCATTAACAATAGTTCACATATTGAAGACAGCAGTAAAGTATCATGTGACCTAAGCTATGACAGATCAATAATCTGTTTTCAAGACTGAAATGGAGTCAGCTGATAATCACAACTTCTTGCAATGAAGAACAGCGTGTCACACCCATTGCCAATCATTTAGAACTTATTTTCTTCTTTGTTTCTGTTTTTTTTTTTGGTGGGGGGGGGCGACGCCAGAATGTTCTCAGTCAAGAAAACTAGCCTCAAATTTCATTTGCAGCACACAAAGAAATACAATGTTTTAAGGCATATTCCACATTTTTATTTTTATTTTTTCATCATTTTTCTGAATTTTTTTGCCATTAATTTCATTTCTACCTTCATTTGATTTTCTTATTCGACTATCAACTTTCTATTTCATCTCACCAGAATTTCACTCCTTTCACTTCTCTCTCTCTCTCTATCTATCTATCTATCTATCTGTCTATATATATATATATATATATATATATATATATATATATATATATATATAAGACAGTACAGGTTGAAGTGTATGAGTGTGTGAGATAGAAGTCATTTCCGTTAAAAGCTTGATATATATATATATATATCAAGCTTTTAACCTGTACTGTCTTTTACAACACATACACAGACACACACACACACACACACTCTCTCTCTCTCTCTCTCTCTCTCTCTTTCATCTAATACACACACACACACTCTTTCACCTGAGATGACTATAATTGACACTCTCTCACTCTCTGTCTCTGTCTCTCTCTCACACACACACCTGCTATAATTTTTATCTCACAGACTCGTACACTCTTTTACCTGAGATGACTTTACCACATACCAAGACACACTGCCACACACATATACAGACTCTCTCTCTCTCTCTCTCTCTCTCTCTCTCTTCTTCTTCTTCTTTCTCTATCATCTGATATAACTTCCATTTTACATTCAATCTTTTATCTTAGATTATTTTTCTAAAACAAGCATACTCCCTCTTTCACCTAACATAACTTCCAACTCACACACTCTTTCACCTGAGATTACTTTTACTGACATACACACACACACACACATACACACACACTCTTTCACCCTCTCTCTCTCTCTCTCTCTCTCTCTCTCTCTCTCTCTCTCTCTCTCTCACTTCTGACATGCCATCCATCTGACACACTCTTTCACCTGAGATTACTTTTACTAACACATACACACACAAACACTCTCTTTCTCTCTTTTTCTCTATCTCCCTCTCTCTTTCATACTCCTTCTCTTCTGACATGACATCCATCTCTTTTACCTGAGATTACTTTTACTAACACACACACACACACACACTCTCTCTCTCTCTCTCTCTTTCCCTCTCTCTCTCTCTCTTTCACCTGACATGACTTCCATCTCACACACTCACTCTCTCTTTTCTCTCTCTCTCTTTTCTCTCTCTCTCTCTCTCTTTCACCTGACATGACTTCCATCTCACACACTCACTCTCTCTTTTCTCTCTCTCTCTTTTCTCTCTCTCTCTCTCTCTCTCACCTGACATGACTTCCATCTCACACACTCACTCTCTCTTTTCTCTCTCTCTCTCTCTCTCTCTCTCTCTCTCTCCCAAATGTTTTCACTTCTTTTCTTTTTCTCATGTGAATTTTATTTTTATTTCTTACTGTTTCAACTGACTAGACATTCACTTCCCTCACCTCATTTTCTCTCTTCTCACTTGACACCCACTTTGTCTGCCTCTATTTCTCTATCTCTGTCTCTCTTTCTCTGTCTCTGTCTCTCGTTCTCTTTCTCTCTCTCATTTCATGATAACACCAATATTGTAGTCCACCTGTCAAATTACTTAGAAGCAAAAATTCCTGAACATAATCAAAAGTTAAAAAATCTTTTCAGTTTTAGTTTCTTTGTTTAATGACATATCAGTGTTTGTAGCTTATTTAATGCTTGAGCTTTTCATGTAGAAGAAGAGCAGTGATACTATCAAACCCATTGTTAGGGAATAAAGAGGTTCAAGCCTTTCTCAAGGGCATTAGTTCAAAAGTGAACAGATGAGTAGACTGAAGTTCAAACTCACTATGTTGTAGCAGTCCAGTATGCTAAAAGGATTCCCCAAATGTTTTGGTTTGAGACTTGGAAAAAATGTTGAAACTGCTTTTCAAATAATATGTTTAATGGCCTGATTTTATCATTAATACTTGTTTTAATTCTTGACCATTGACAATCCCTTTCTTCATGATCTGCAATGATTTTTTTGTTGTAAAATCAGTAACTATATATATATATATAATGCAAAGCTCTTCTAAAGAATTGAGCACTTGGTAGCCATTAAGTGTGTATATGTAAACAAAAGAAAAATAATACATGTATGTAAAATCCCTTCACTTATGCTGAGTTTGCTGATGAATGTGCAGTAAGATATCCGACTTTGTAAAGTCAGATGGGTTTCAGTCCCAGCTTAAAGCACTTTGCGTGTCTAGTCACATTGATGAGTTGTAATACAACAAAACAGTCTGTCTGTGGATAACTATATAGATAGATAGATAGATATCATCATTATCATTGCACGGATTTCCTGGACTCTCTCACATCATTTGTCTCTATCATCCATCACTTCTGGCAGTTCTTCTCGACTACATCCTGTGTCAATACCAAGTTGTTGTAGATATATATATATATATATGTATATAACAGTTCTATTCACTGAGTAACTCTTGGGAAGCACAATAGTCACTTACATGTACCATTTTAAGTAAGTTGGCGACCGTAGTCGAGGGTGACCAGAAGGCTCCCTTTTAGATAGCTACTACACCGAGGTGTAGGGGAGGGCGCTACTCCTTTCCCTGGATTGCTCCACTTTACCCTTGATACGTACCTTATATTGCTGAGTGTTCAGCAAGGAGGGATCGAGTACCATTTTTAAAGTCTTTGGTATGATGTGACCTGGGATTGAACCCAAGTCTCCCAAACCATTGGCGAACACTCTACCCACTAGGTCAATGAGCCTAGTGGGTAGAGTGTTCTTTTAAAAAAGATAAAGAAATTGTTCTTTGAAGTAAATTCATTTTCACTCTTGGAAATTACTTTGAACTACTGTATAATATATAATATCAAACAAATGTCCACCATTTTCAGCTTCGCAAAACTTTATTTTGTAAAAAATAATAAGTGACTTTGGTGGCATTCTATAAGAAGTTACTTTCTTTCTGACTTCCAATGCATCTATATAATAAAATCATTTTAGTTTGGATTGATTTGGTTTGGTTTTATGACATATCAGCCATTGTAGGTTATTAATGCCCAATCCATTTTTATACATACAAACAGCTCAATTTCAAACAATTCAATTTAGCATAAGTATACAGTTTCAACGTCAAAAAACAGTTCCATTTTTAAAAATTCGGTTTAGCATAAGTATACAGTTTAGTTCTATTTAACTCATAGATAGGACCCGATTAGGTACTACCACTCCGGGCCAAAGTGGGCCTGGGAGCGATGGCAATGAAAGGGTACACTGCATTCCCTAAATGCTGACATTACTGGAGCCTCACCATTAGAAATGTTATTTAATTATGGAATGATTTTTTTATACTAATCATTTTTCGTTAATTATATTTTATCATTCAGTTTGGTTGGGCTTTGAACTATTCGGCTCTTTGTTCAGGTGCACAGACATTGGGTACAGTTTATGCTCGCGTGCAGAGGATATGACAGTCACAGTTGTCATAATAAACCCTAGATAGAAAATGGGACTGGAGTATGAATGACGTCATGCCTGGAAGCGATGGGCTGAGAATTTGGGTATTTTGAAAAGATGTCAGTTGAGTTTTACTGTAGGCCAGTTGAGTTGGGTACTCAACTGGGGCCAGTCCAGTTAGGAGTTGACTTTGGCCATGTCAAGAGTTGAAGTTGAGTTAAGACCATGGTGTTGAGAAGTTGAAGTCTGACCATGGAGTTCGGCAGATCTCTACCGACAGAGATCTTAAAGACTACAAGATGTGCCGAGCGTTTGAGTTTTGTTAGTATAGAATGATTTAGAATTGTGTCTCTCTCTCCTCGTGTCGAAAAACCAAACTCAGAAGTCATGAAGTTAATAAACATTCGTACCTGAACAATGGAGTCGCCTGTGTATTTGAGTCCTCCTGTGTTTTTGCATATGTATAACGTTTGTGATTGATATGGCCATACAACAGAAAGTCACATCCAGGACACTTGTTGGGAGGAGGTCTAACCCCTCTACAGAGAAGCAGTCAGTGTATTCTGCAGCCCCAGCTGCCTGGGCAAAATAAAATTATGCTAAAATAGTGGCACATAGATGAGACCATAACAAGTACAACCATTCCACAATGAGATATGGCTGCCAAGGTATATGAACTTGTTGACTAATTTTAGAGCCCTGCCACTTTGAGTGGAGATGTCTCTTTCTCATTTAAAACACATGAGCTTTGTTTTATTTGCATTAATGTAGAGACCAATGTGTCCTGCTGCTTGTTCCAGGTTATGCAGAAGATATTCAGCTTGGGAAAATGTATTTGTGAGAAGCACTAGATCATCTGTGTAGTTTGATTTTTTGGTGAAAACCATTTTTATTAGAGCAATTGATGTGCAGCTGTATGGCTACTTACCTCTCATCTCAAAAATCAATCAAGTAAGACAAATGAGATATGCAGGGCACTCTGAGAGAAGCAAGGATGAACTCCTCATAAATGATGATCTTCTATGGACTCCTACACATGGACACACCAGTGTTGGCTGTCCAGCAAGGACATCAACTCTGTGTGGATACTGGATGTAGTTTGGATCACCTGCTGGGAATGACGGATAATAAGGATGGAGTTTAATTATCATCGGGTACTCTAATATTATACTCTTGTGCCAAACTAAGCAATGCTTAAGAACTGTTCTTTGTTGAAAAGAGTACTACCTATCATTTGAAAGTTAGAAATCTTGTCTCACAGACTAATTCACTTGCATGATGAATTCAATCCTAACCAAGTGCCCCATTATTATGACCATTGTGTCAGTTTCGATAAAGCTGAGTAAATATCTATTTTTTCTTGATGTTTCCTATCATTTGAAAGATAGCAAGCTTGTCCCACAGACTAATTCTTGAGAATGGTGAGTTATATCTTCTTGGGTGCTCTATTATTATGACCTTGTGCCAGATTAAGCTATGCTTAATAAATAATTATTTTTTGGTTGAAGCAGTGTGCTTCCTATAATCTAAAAGTTATCAAGCTCGTTTAATATACTAATTAATGAGCATGGTGAATTCAGTCATAACCAAGTACCCCACTATTATGTCCTTATGCCAGACTAAACACAGCTTAGTAAATAACTATTCTGTGATTATTGGAAAACATGTGATGCTATTTCAGAATTGAGGTCGGGTGCAAACATTCGATACTCAATCAAAAGAGACTTATCTAACATTAGGTTTAACATAAGAACCAACTCAAATAAGAAGAAATAATCAAATCAATTTACAAAAACGATTTCTAAAGTGATATCCAAAGTAGACTGATTAGTTGTACAGAAGAGACAACACATTCAGTTCTTGTTAAAAAAGAATTACATAAATCTTTAACATTTCCAAGGATTATTTCCAATGCATTTTTATAGAGAAATCATTTCCAATGCATTTTTATAGAGAAATCATTTCCAATGCATTTTTATAAGAAAATTCATTTCCAATGCATTTTTATAGTAAAATCATTTCCAATACCTTTTTATAATAAAAAAACATTTCCTATGCATTTTTATAGTAAAATCTTTTGCCAATGCATTTTTAGAGTAAAATCCATTTCCAATAAATTTTTATCATAAATCAATCAGCATCAATAAAATATATCAGCAAATCAATTTTTATATAAAATTGCAAATTTTAAATTTGTTTGAATATGATATCCGCTTTTTCTCAAGAAATTTCTCAGATTTGTTTCTCAGCTTTTGTCTTCAAATTTGATCTATCAAGTCGATTAATGTATTTTTGCAATTGAATACCAATAATTGTTCCACAACTCTTTACTATATAATACATTACATTTAAATAAGAGGTTACTCATATCACAGTACTGTGGTTAGCAAGTTTTTCCCAAAACCCAACTTACTAGATTCCAATGTTTCTTTTTACCAAATTAATTATTCCTTACCATCAGAGAATCAAATATTGGTCACCTACATGACAGCCAACAAGAATTGCTACCATACAACTTAAAAGGTACTAAAGTCTTTAAATGGTTTGAGACCATGAAAATCAAGCTTACTTGAATCCTATAAAAACAAATGGTCCCTTTCTTGAAAATGGAGAGAAACACTGCAGAAGCCATTTGACACTCTAAATCTTTCAAATTTTTTCTATATAGAGAGAAAAACTGAAAACAAAGTACTTCAAGTAGAAGGAGGGATTTATTGAGAAGCAAAGTTGACACTATAGCGTTTCAGTTCTAACGAACCATCATCTTATTTCTATATTCATTCAATCTCTAGTTATGTCCCATTATTCATGAACAGGAAAAACTTCTTTTTAAATTCAAATATTCTTTTTTGTCTGTTCAATTTAACTAAACATGCCTAAACTAAAAACTGCTCCCTAAACAAAATGATATTTTATATATATATATATATATATATATATATACATATCTCTATAGTCATCCACAGACAGATCTGTTTCATTCTATCAGAACTCATCAGTATGGCTAGACATATTAGCTTCGCGTAGCTGGGATCGAAACCCGGTTGACTCAAACACCAATCCAAGCCTCTAACCCTTCAGCCATGAGGAGCCAGTAGCAGCGAAGTAAATTTTAAACGGTTATCAATCACAATTACTATTGTTTACATACATCCGTTTAACGGCTACCGAGACCTCAATTCATATATGAAGCGACTTGCAATAAACGCTAATGGCAACACAATTACTTCATTTACTGAAGAACTCAACCCTATGGGGGTAGGGAAGTATATATCTCTATTGTCATCCACAGACAGATCTGTTTCGTTCTATCAGAACTCATCAGTGTGGCTAGACATATTAGCTTCTCGTAACTGGGATCGAAACCCGTTTGATTCAAATACCAATTATCAATCCATCTATGTATCTGTATATATATATATATATATATACAGATACATAGATAGATGGATTGATAATTGATCGTTACCTTGATTTTATATTATATGATATACTAAAAGAATACAAAGGAACATGTATGTGTCTATGTATTTATTTGGGTTTTATGGCATATCAACCTTTGTTGGTTATTTAATGCCAAATCAATTTTTATACAAATAAACAGTTCTATTTCAAAAAATTTAGTTCCGCGTAAGTACAGGTTGTCAAAAACATTTCTATTTCAAGCTATTCAGTTTATTCAAACAGTTTTATTTCAAATAATTCAGTTTAAAATAATTATAAGTTTTTGTTTACACACAGTTAAATGTAAAAACTGTTCTATCAAACAATTCACATATGCAAAAATGCAATTACAATGTCAAAAACAGTTCTGTTTCAAACAATTCAGTTTAGCATACAAAAACAGTTCTATTTTAAACAATTCAGTTTAGCACAAGTACACAGTTTAAATGAAGTATGCAGTTTACATGTAAAACAGTTCTATTTCAAGCAATTCAGTTTAGCACAAGTTCAGAGTTCAGTTCTATTTGAACCATAGATAGAACCCTATCAGGTGCAACCACTCCAGGCCAGAGTAGAACTAGGAGCGATGGCAATGATGGGGTACACCACATTCTCCAAAGCTCTTGCATTACTAGAACCTCACCATCAGATTGTTTAGTGTCATATACCAGGACACTCATTGGAGGAGTCTTACCCCTTGGTAGAGATGCAATCATTGTATTCTACAGCCCCAACCAGATGGGCCAGAGGGATTAGGTAAATACATGCGTATATATATATATATATATATATATTCTCATATGTATGTGTGTGTGCATATATATATGAATGCATGTATATACATGTATTTATATGATACATTGAAACAAAATAAATTAACTTTTCATATATATATATATATATATATATATATATATTCTCATAGGTGTGTGTATAAATATATATGTATATCTAGATATATTCAATTCGGTACATTGAAAGCATTCAAAAAGTTTTTAATATATATATAAAATATATATATATATATACATATATATATATATTATATATATGGAATACAGATGTGAT
Source organism: Sepioteuthis lessoniana (assembly GCA_963585895.1). NCBI lineage: Eukaryota > Metazoa > Mollusca > Cephalopoda > Myopsida > Loliginidae > Sepioteuthis > Sepioteuthis lessoniana. The sequence goes on from OY757944.1 coordinate 31,484,983, forward strand.
CTTGTGAAGAGACAAATTACACTCTGTAAGAATAGCATCCATTCACTCAATCTTGAATCACAAAAAATACAAGACAAACTCGACAAAGACACCCTTATACAGTAGTAATATGTTAAAACAACAGTTACATCACTTTTGTTATAGATCCTCCCCTGATGATGGCCCAAAGTCGGGCAGAAAGTACTAGGGATACATACAACTATGGACAATACATAAATCAATTCCTCCCGAATACGATAAAAGTAATACGGGAATTTGAACGGATCCAGAAGAAAATATGTAGACATAAAATGTCTATTATGTTTAATGAAATTTGCATATATATATATATATATATACTTACATGCATCTCTCTGTCTCTCTCGCTCTCTCTCTATATATATATATTTAAAGATGGTTGTTGTAGGTCCAAAGAAAGAATAAGGATATATTTTAAAATAGGAAGGCCCATGAAGAGATTTGTATTTTTTGAATTTATTTATTTTGTTCTTACATATATGTTATATATATGTATGTTTCCAGCTTGTATATATATATATATATATATATATATTAGATTTATATATTTAATGCCATGGAATTTAATCTGTGACCTGTGGGTTTCATTACAACAATCATCAGGCAGTTAACAAAATGAAACTGATTGTTGTTTTGTAAAAAAACTCCATGAAACCCAGGAGTTGTAGACTAAATTCCATGGCATTGAATATGTAAATCAAATATATATTTATTTATTATTATTATTCTATAATAACTCTATCCTAGATATTGAGCACTTTCCATATTATATTGCACTTGGTTCGCCACAAACCCACAAAGTGATTTAGTGACAACCATCACTGTTATAATATATATATATATATATATATATATATATATATATATATATATATGCAAATTTCATTAAACATAATAGACATTTTATGCCTACATATTTTCTTTTGGATCCGTTTGAATTCCCGTATTACTTTTATCGTATTCGGTGGGAATTGATTTAGGTATTGTCCATAGTTGTATGTATCCCTAGTACTTTCTGCCCGACTTTGGGCCATCATCAGGGGAGAATCTGTTACAAAAGTGATGTAACTTTTGTTTTAGCAAATTACTACTGTGTAAGGACGTCTTTGCTGTTGGAGATTATGGCGCTTGCTTTTAAATGTAATTCTGTAAATACTGTTACTTTTGTAACAGATTCTCCCCTGATGATGGCCCAAAGTCGGGCAGAAAGTACTAGGGATACATACAACTATGGACAATACCTAAATCAATTCCCCCTGAATACGATAAAAGTAATACAGGAATTCGAACGGATCCAAAAGAAAATATGTAGGCATAAAATGTCTATTATGTTTAATGAAATTTGCATTAACGAAGAAATGCAGCCTAAATATACATATATATATATATATATATATATATATATATATAGATTAACACATATGTTTATATCATATGATATATTAAAACAATACAAATAAACTTTTCTTATATATATATATATATATATATATATATATATGCATATTCACATGCAAATATATCTATGCATGCATATATGTATATATATTCTCTGATATTTTATTATATCATCATCATCATCATCATGTCGTGCCGCCAGCATGAATATACCTGACCATCTCTCGCCACTTCTCCCTATCATTCATCGCCTCCGGCAGGTCTTCTGAGTTACATCCCGTGTCCTCACATAGCTGCTGTATGTAAGTGCGGGCTGGTCGTCCTGCTTTTGATTGGCCATATGTGGGGGTCCATAGGAGTACATCACTTACGAGCTCGTCCTTGCTTCTCCAGCAGTGTCCAGCGTGTCTGGCTCGTCTAACCTGTATAGTTTTCGTGATGGGAGGCAGGTGGCCGTACAGTTGGCGTCTCGTGGGATGTTGTCACCAGGACTTGTTCAATATTGCTCTCAACATTTCATTATATACTGAAAGAATAAAAATCTACTTTACATATATATATATATATATATCTGTGTGTATAAATTTACATATATATACTCACATGTATATTCATATGTGTATACATACATGCATATATATATATATATATAGAGAGAGAGAGAGAGAGAGATAGAGAAAGAGATTCATTTCATTGTATATTGACAGAATACAAATTATCTTTTCATAATTATATATATATATATATATATATATATATATATATATAAGTTTATTTGTTAGTCTTTTCAGTTTACTATTTCCAGATTCAGTGTTGAAGTACTTTGGAAAAGATCAATAATGAAAGTGATCAATAGCACTTTTCATAAATCAATCAGTAACCCTTTTGTATTGATGATTACCTCTTTTGCACTTTTCCTACTTACCTGCCCACCACCCATCAACAAAATGACTGCCAAGTGGGTGTGGTTGTCAAATAATCACAAGCAAATAAGCATACATCAGTTTTGAACAAGATGACGTATTGATTTTTTAAGAAAACTCTTTTCTTCCAGCTGAAACAGTGAAGCTGTTGGGTCAGATTTAGTCATGTGAGGAAATGTTCATCACAGATTTGGAGGGAAAAGAAAGAATATTCCTCAAGTCACACTTGCCTTAATTCCTGACCATTGATAATCCCAACATTTCAGATTTTTTTTCAACATTATATATAGAAACTCAGCTCATTGGTCTAGTGTTTAGAGAGTTCGCCAATGGCCTGGTAGACAGGGGTTCTAATCCCAGGTCAAGTCACAGCGAAGACTCAAAAAATGGTACTTGATGCTGCTTTGCTTAACACTCAGCATTATAAGGTACGTATCAAGGGTAAAGTGGAGCAATCCAGGGAAAGGAATAGTACCCTCCCCTACACCTTGGTGTTGTAGCTATTGGAAAAGGAACCTTCGAGTGGCCCTCGACCATGGTCACCAACTTTACTTTTTACTAATATATAGAAACATTATTGGGGTAGAGGATGGAGAAGGAATACTTATTGAGAAAACAGAGGTTGTACTATCAGAATTATAAAGAAAGGAAAGCACAATATTTTACTTATTTAAAACTGTTCGAAGTCTCTAAAAAATTGAAGAGACCAAGAGATTGTCACTTGATCTCGGTTAAAAAATGGACAGACTGGCATTTACAATTTGATACCCCAGTTTATAATCGACCCTCCCTGTGAATATCCAAACTTCAAAAATGTTAAACCCCCAAACACACATCTGCTCTGAAATACTCCAGAAATCTAACTACTAAAACTCAAAACAAATCCTCTTTGATCTGTTTTTTTGGATCCTCTAGATATGTTATTTATGAAGATTGTTTCTGCTGCTCTTCTCAAGGATTGAACTCACCCTCATTGTTGGATCACACAGTCCCACCTGCTGATGAGATGTGGGCTCACCATTTCCATAAAAGTTGATCATGGTCCGTTGACCAAAACAATACACTTACCCAAGCATTGGTTTCCATTAGATCACTGAAGTTAAGCAGTAGTGAGCCAGTCCAATACTTAGATGGGTGACAACTTAAGCTCACAGCAAGTAGTGTAAGCAACTTGAAACCTGTGTGCCATATCAAAGCAAAGTTTAGTAAATAACCACAATACACTTACCCTGCTGTGATAACATGAGTCTGCCTTGGTATCAATGTTGGTGAGTGTTATTTATTTGAATCACCTGGTTTGAGAGAGCTGTCCATCTAGACGATACCTGCTTTGCAAGGCAGAGTTCATAGCTTTGTGCCTAAGGTACCCCCAAAATGAAAAATACTGACAGGATCAAGTATTTTCTGTGACAGCCACACATGACTCTAGATTTGTGTATCGCCCTACACTATAAAATGACCTTGTGTCAAATCCTACCGGGGTGGAGGCCAGGTAAATATCAATACACTGGCTCTCTCTGCTCAAAATTGACCTTATGTTGCATCCTACTTGAATGGAGGGGTTTGTAAATAAACACAATTCTCTTACTCTGACCTTGTGTTACTGTAGTATACTCATAATACAATTGCACATATACATATACAAATATATGCGGAACATAATCAACCGATAATATACGAACTTCAATGAACGAACGAATACACTTCTTTATAAAAATATGATCTCTCACACTTTATTCTTGAAAGGGTGATGTTTGTTGCATGTGAGAGATGATTTGGAGACGGGGACAGACTGCTATATTGACCCCAAGTTCTTCTTTGACCATAGCAGCACTTCTTCCTCATCTTGGCTGGGTTGCTCAACCGTGGCTCACTGAGGGCCCAAAGCCCTCTGTCTGCCGCTGGTTCTCAATTTGGTATCTTGTCTCCAACTGACTCCAATTGTCTGGCACCTGGTTATATTATTGTTTAATGCCCACCTGCTTCCACTGTTCTTCTGCATATTTACACAGGTGCATCTCTTGATTGACGGCTCGGTCGAGGGTCAATATATAACATTACATCCAGCTTTAACTGAGTGGTTGGAAAGTACAGACAATTCCTTGCTCTTGACCTTGTAGCACATCCAGCGCATGCAGAAGGGTTGGTAGAAACACACAATTCATTTTCCCCTAACATTGTGCTGTGTCCAACTTGTGTGGAAGGGTTGATACATACACACAATTTACTCACCCTACACACGAGCCACCTGTGCCCTTGTTTGGGCTTGCCTCAAGAGGGTGGTATTGAGAAGTTTGTCTGGTTTCAGGTAGCCATTCCTTCAACCAATACCAAATTTGCAGCACTGAGTTGATAGCTCACTGCCTGAGGAGCTCCAATACAGTGAATGCTGAAGGGACCAAACATTTTTTGAAATAGCCAAGCTAGAGTCTTGGATCATATACAGTTCCCAACTATAAAATGACATATATCACATCCTAACTTAGTGGGAAAGTCAGCTAAATGCCACACAATTCACTTGCACTGACTTACAGTCAAGTTACACTGAAACCACCAGTTTTTGCTTGATCACCAACATTAAGCATTGTTGAGCCTGTTCAATACTTGAACAGGTGAATCCTTTAGGAATAGCAGATATGATAAGCAATCTGAAGCCTGTGTGCCATATCTAAAGAAAGCATAATAAATAACAAGTTATATAAAGAAAGCTTAGAAAATAACAAGTGATGGTATTGATGAACCTGATGAATACTTAGATGGGTGACCACTTTAAGAAAAGGAGGTATTGTAAGCCATATCTAAGCAAAGCTAAGTAAGTAAGTTAAGGTACTGATGAGCCTAGTCACTACTTAGATGAGTGACCTCTTCAGGAACAGCAGGTACTGTAAAGAACCTGAGGTCTGTGTGCCATATCTAAGTAAAGTTTAGTAAATAAGTCAAAGTACTATTATTACTGTTCTTTGACAAGGAAGGCTTTGGCATCAAATAATCTGTAAAGGTTGATATGCCATTTAAACAAAAGAACTAAAACAAAGGAATATTTACAACTTAATCCAATTCCAGCAAACAAATGACTTATGCTAAATTGAATTGTTTGTAATTGAACTGTTTGATCATTTAACTGTGTGTAAACAAATGACCGAAGTTTAATTGAATTGTTAGTAATACATAGCAATACTTGAAACTATTTAACTTTGGTGACTTAAGCTGAATTGAACTGTTAGAAATAGAACTGTTTCATCATTTAACAATGTGCATCTACAAAATTTATTTACAAATCATATATTTAATATATATATATATATATATATAAACAGCATTGACAATAATGATTGATATGCCATAAAACCAAACCAAACCAAACAAACAAGACATTTAATATATATGCACAAGAAGGATTTGGCATTAAATAAGCAACAACAGTTGATATGCCTTAAAACCAAACAAAACCAAATCAAATTAAGTTGGGAAATACCGATGACCAAAAGAACATAAATTATGCTTTATCCAGGCAAAATTTAGCATCATTAGAAATATTTTAATGAATTTCAGTGTTTTTAACTAGTCATCAAATTTATTGAATTTATGCAAATTTTAAGAGCTTGTCAGTTGCCCTGTTGGCTGAGGAACTGACCAAAAAGAGTGTCCTGTCCTAAGTATCAAACTAAATGAACAGATGAACAAATAATGTTAAATAGAATTATTAGTGTTAAGTAACAATACTTGAAACCATTTAACTATGTGTTAAAAAATGACTAATATTATCAACTGTGCACAAAAAAATAACATATATCATCAACTGTGCACAAACAAATAATTAATATCATCAACTGTGTGCAAATAAATAATTAATATTATCACCTCTGTGCAAACAAATACTTAATATTATCAATTGTGTGCAAATGAATAATTAACATTGTCATCTGTGTGCAAACAAATGATTAATATAATCAACTGTGTGCAAATAAATGGTTAATATTATCAACTATATGCAAATAAATAATTAATATTGTCAACTGTGTGCAAAAAAATAATTAATATCATCAACTGTGTGCAAACAAATGATTAATATTATCAATTCTGTGCAAACAAATAATTAATATTATCAATTGTGTGCAAACAAATGATTAATATTAAACAAAATTGGAATACTTGATAAATAGAATTACTAATGTTAAATAGGAATACTTGAAACCAATTTACTTTGCGTAAACAAATGAGTTCTAATTCATTTAGAATAAAGTTACCAACAAATGATTTGCTCACAAATCATATATAAGTATGGGATTTAGCATTAAATAACCATAAAGGGTTGATATGTCATTAAATCAAAAAACCAAAACTAAACTTGGCTAAGAGCTTATCAACAGTTATTTTCATCAGTGACACCCATGGCTCAGCTAATTATTTCAAGTGCAAATTTGAAAGGATTTCTGCCCTTGATATAACCTCCATTTTGAATTAATTACCCAAGGTTTCTTCTGTTTTTGCCTCATTTCCATTAACATTTCCAGTTTTTCTTTCCCTGAATATTTTAATTGGAAATCTTCTGAATAGAAATCTACTCGCTGATAAATTGCCTTCAGGATTTTAAAAAATTTCTTTTGTGCTGACAATTATAATTATTTTTTACTGCATATTAATATCCCAGCCTTACAGGAGAATCTCATTCTGTCAGCAGGGTTTAGAATGTGCTGACTGTATCCCCTGTAGAGGGGTGAGAACCCCAACCAAAAGGGGCGTCCTGGGTATGACACTAAACTGCATTTGATGGTGTACTACTTTATTGCCATTACTCCAAGGTCCACTATGACCAGGGATGGTACTACCAATTAGTTTACAATGGATTTCCAATGGATTTGACCCAGAGGTCAACACCTGCAAAGAAGTCAGCAGAGGCTGTGACTGACAATGGAGGTCATTTGGTGATCTTCCAGAATAAGAATCAAAAATAGTATGTGAGATAGAAAGCTGGATACTGATTGGCTAAAAGATGTCACATGATAAAAGAGGTGAAAAGACTTGATTTGGGGTTTTAATCAGTGAAATATATCAATTTGTCTCATCACTTTAGTACAGTTAAGGAATATATAAATATAGTTATTCATTTTTTAATTGTTCTCATCTAGTTTCAACTTTTTACCTGTTTTAAAATGAGTATGAACTTTATTATTGGCACTTAAGACATTGAAACTAAATATGAAGTGTGTGGTCTTATCTGTGGAACCAGAGTAGACTCGATAGCCAACACCAACAGAAAACGGTCACTAACACCAACACAGCGACACTGACCTACAAATAATCCAACATGAACAAACCAAATTCAAAAGCCAACGGAAACAGACACGAATACCAACACGATCTAGCGACTGGCTGAAGATTGGAGCATTCTATATGTAATGCTCGGCACATACCATTACACCATCACATGCACCGTGATTGGCTATGACTAATATAAAAAAATACACCTTGTGCGTGTCTCAATTTATTTTCGTCTGCCATCTGTCTCGCGAGTTAGATAGTCTAGCCAATCCTGTGAGTGCTTTTTTGTTGTCATACCGTAGTGTCGTCCTCAAATGTGTGCCCGGCTGAAGCACGCACGTGCGGTTCTTGGGTGCTTCCGTGCATGTCTGCCACAAAGTGTCCACCAGATTAATTTGTTTATGAACTTTATTAATACATTGGCTCTCAAAACATTGATATTGAAACTAAGTATGAAGTGTTTATCAGTTAAAAATGATTGTCAACTTTATTAATACATTGGCTCTTGAAACATTGATATTACAAGTAAGTACAAAATGTTTACCTGTTTAAAATGATTGTCAACTTTATTAATACATTGGCTCTCAAAATATTGATATTGCAACTAAGTATGAAGTGTTTATCTGTTGAAAATGATTGTCAAATCTATTGATATATTGGCTCAAAAAACATTGATTTTGCAACTAAGAATGAAGTGTTTACCTGTTTCGAATGATTGTGAACTATATTAATAGATATATAACCCAGTTGCCATGATGGTTGATCATATTAATAATTTTATTGTCTGGTTTGGTTAGGCTATAAGTTTTTCAGTTTGCTGTTAAGTTAGCTAAAAATCTTTGAGCAGAAATGTAAGTCAAATTGGAAAGTTCAAATGAATGTACTAGTGACCAACACAGGAAGACCAAATGGAAACAAAATGGATTCATGTCTTGTCACAGGTTTGATTGGGGAAATGAAAATGAATTTGGGGACACATGTGAGATGATGCAATAACTTAACAAGATGACATCATACTACCGATATCCTGAATTTAGATGTATGAAAATTAACTAATTTTGAAAAAGTTGTCAGTTGACAGTTAGAAGTTAGAAGCAGTTGAAGGTGTTGTCAATTGGGGTGAGACATCGGCTGGGCCGTGCAAGTGTCTCTTTTTGTCTCTGTTCATAGACCCTTATAGATTTTATTTCTCTCGTGGTACTGTGTGCAGTCTGAACATCAAACAAAAAATTTTGGACTGTTACACCAATACATTCCAATAAATGATTGTTAATTGACAAGGAATTCTTCTTGTCTTTGAGTTGCCAACACCCAAGCAACTTTGTTCCAACAAATCATCCCAACTGTCAGAAGAAATTCCGGATTAACTGTCTCATTCCCTATCAGTGGATCTTTCAAAAATAGCATGGACACAGAAGGGATTGATAAACAAACTACCTGGAAATACATTTGGCACTATTAAGTGGATAAGACCAAAGTAAAAGTACTGTGATAACTATAGTAACACAGTTGGCACTGTTACCAGGATAAGACCAATCATTATTATTACATTTGATACCACAAATGTCATTGCGTACAATGGTATTTTATTTGGTACTGGTATCGGCATTGGTAGTTGTGACTATGATATTGTTACTGTGGTGTCATGCAAACTTATTAAGCATATTGTTTGGTACTGGTAACCAAACCAACTGATATTATTGTTACATAGACATATACACGAATATGGCCATGTACGAAATGGGTGAAATGGACATCGAATGTTCATTACTATAGAACATATAAAGAACATAGGAATCTCGGAATTCGAAAACACGTAATGACTTATTGTTCAGGTACGAAATCTTTTTATTAACTTTGAGTTAAAGGTTTCGACGTTAGGAGGAGAGACACAATCTTCTATGCTGTCTTATTCATTTGGCCCCCGTCTCGAGCGGCCCTCATTGGGCGCACGTTCGCCTCGCGTCTGCGAGCTTCAAAAGTTGATCCTTCTCGTTTTGCGTCTAATTCTCAACTCTGTCTCTCTTCAGATTCTCACACGCGCTTCCGGTGCATGACGTCACCCGCACCCTGTCTCCCCGTTTTATCTCGGACTATTATGACATCTGAGTGACACCGCCATCCGCCCGCGTTAACACCTGCCTCAATGTTGCACCTAACTAACCCATGTGCTGAGTCGAAAGGTTCTCAGCCTAACTAAACTCAAAGGCATGAACCGAAATCCCTCAGCTATTATATAACATTATCCCATTTGGTGTTGTGTCAATAAAGTGTCACATTTGGTGCCAGACCAGAATAGTACCACAAATGGTAACCAACCACAGAACATAGTATTACATTTAGTACCGTACCCAAGTATAGTATTTTACATAAGTAATGCAATACTTTGGTATGAATTAGGTTTTGGTGCATATATCATGTGACTGAATAAATAGAGTACCGATATTGAAATATACATATATAATATATAGTTTATATATATATATATATACATAGGTGAGGTATATATGTATTTACCAATACAGGAAGGATGTGACACAAGGTCAATTTTGTAAGCAGAGTTTAAATAGGTCTGAATTCAGAGTTTTCCTTCGCTTAGACTGATTGCCTAACCAAGACTAAAGAACCCATTCTGCCCAACAAGTCATCCATAAGCTGTGGAGATATTAACTGAATTCATACCCTTTCCCAAGGATATTAGTGCTATACATCCAGGATTTGAACTCATGCCACCATGTCCATTTCCTATGATGATAACCATTACACCATTGGCATCTATATCTATATCTATAAGCATGTGTGTATATATATATATATATATATATATATATATATATATATATATATATATATATATATGTGTGTGTGTGTGTGTGTGTATGTGTGTGTGTGAGTGCAGGTTTTTATTTCCGAAGAGATATAACTCTCAGTGAGCACAAGGCCCAATGTGTGTGTGTGCAGGTTTGTATGTGTGTGTATACATGTGTATATATATATATATGTGTGTGTGTGTGTGTGTATGTGTGTATGTATTGTGTCTCCTGCTGTGGGACACAATAAGCTACCCATGACTTATGTCTCTTATTGTGTCCCACAGTAGGGGACACAATAAGAGACATAAATCCTGAGTAGCTTATGTACACAAAACCCTATTGAGCTACACCAAACAAAAGAAAGGAAGAGAGTGCCAATATTGAAAGAGTAATATTTCAATAATAGTAGACATTCATTGAAAACAAATCTCTTGTTAGACTGGATTCTATCCCACTTTATTCAAACACCGGTAAACTTCCAAGTAGTAATTTACTAAAGCTTTTGCTTAGATGTGGCACAAGGCCATATTAATGGGGTACCCAATGAGACTTGAACTCACTTGTGAAGGTTTGTAAGTCTAGCTTGATAACCATTACACTACCTTGGCAAACTTCTTGGTAGATAAGAACAGAATGACCATACATGTAAAACACCGAGTTCACAAGAGTTCCAACAAGGGAGATAAATCAAAGGGCTCTAGGAAGGGCTATAACTTATTGAGAACTAATTATAGTACTAGTGAAGGATATTTCTTAGTATTAATGTACCATTTATTAAAGCAATATGTAATAAGTGTTAAACAAACAAGAAATGTGGATAAGTCAATTTTACATTTACTTAAGTGGGGTATAATCGAAGGTTTCATGATGTAATGTTTGTTGTCAGAGGAAATGGGGATGGTGAACTGAGTTGAAGTTTTGGACAAGACTGTTTGCATTTCATATAGCGCTATTACCCTTCGGAAAAGTTGTCTCTCTCCAGCTATTGGTAAATAGTAGGGCAGACTGATTTCTTTAACCTTGGTATAGCAACCAGTCTAGGAGATGGAAAACTCTGGATTCAAACCTGTTAAACCCTGCTTAAAAATGACCTTGTGTCATATCTTGCTTGTGCTGTGGGGTTGGTAACTATATACATGTGGTGTGTTTTCCTAATGGAAAAGGAAGTTATAAATTGAATAACTAACGTGCACCGTGCAATATACGGAACAACTGGACAGCTATTTTGACCTTATTAGTTCTCATCAGGAGTGTTTACTGTGATCTCCCCCACTGGAGATTGAACCAGCGACCACAGAATACAAAGCCGAAACTCTACCACTGAGCCAAATTAACTAGTCATTAAAAAAAAAGAAAAAGGGAAAGTAAATTTTTGATTGTGTCATGTGTTGTTGATCATAATGTCTGTTATTCAAGCTTGATACTTGTCTTGCCTCTCTGACGGTTTTCTGTGAGTGATTTTGTTTTTCTTGTCACCTGACCTCTTTGTGGTGCCAAAAATACCTTGGGTACTTCTTGTGTGTTCCCACATATAGATTAGAGAAATATGTCTCCTTTTTCTTTTTCTTTTTTTTTTTGTATCTCACAGATATAGCATCATCTTTGGCGAACAAATCTATTGACATAGAGAACTTATGTGTCTCTAAAAAGTCAACACAAACACAAAAGATGGAATAGGACATCAAGTGAAGGCATCGAACAACAACGTTGTTTAAGGTCAGACACAGTCAATGTCTGATAAATGATATGAAAGAAAAGAAGTAGATCCTATTCAACACAATCTTAAAATTTCCAGAAAGTCTAACTCTGAGTCTTCTCTCATTATTAGAACCAAAATGTATTCTCTGTGCATTCTTCTGAAATTCAAATCAAAACTCACCGAGTTGTCCCTTGAAGGAAGGAAGATAAACATATGAGTTTGTGCAGTACCAGAAGTTTATGAGGGACAGTTCCAATTACTTTGGAAAGATCAATAAAAGAAATGACAATGGCACTATATTCTATGTCATAAGCATTCATTAAGATTAGGTTCAAGTTATTTGTTTTACTCTTTTGGCTGGGACTGGGGAATATACTGATTGTACTTCTGCAGAGGGATAAGACCCTCTCCCGCTAATGAGTGTCCTGGATATGACACTAAAGTATCTGATGGTGAGGCTTCAGTCTTGGAGGTTTGGGGAATGTGGAGTACCGTTTCATTGCCATTACTCCCAGGTCCACTCTGACCTGGAGTGGTAGTACCTGTTAGGGACTCATCTATGGGTCAAACAGAACTATTTAATTTTTTATCATACTTGAAAACATTTTACTGTGTGCAAATGAATGTTGAATAGAGTGGTTGGGTTTTATGGCATATCAACCTTTGTTGGTTACTTAATGCCAAATCCTTTTTATATATGTATATATTAAATATGATTTTAAACATGTTTCATAAAATAATAAAGACAAATTTTGTCTGTATAATTTATTTAAGATCCTTTCAAGTTTTCTGATAAGTGTCTTAGTTTCAGGTTGGAATTGGTAGATGAATTTCCCAAAATTGTCCCAAACGCTTTTGGACCTTTCATAGGTTATCATACCACCTGAAAATGATCTTTCTTTTTACAGTTTGAACATATTTTTCTCAGGGTGAAGCATTTATTCTTATTTCTCTCATGTTCTTTGCCTCAATATTTGCATTTGATCATAAACTTTGTCGTGTTGTTGGTCTCTTGATAATCTTTTTGTCAGTTGAACTCTTTAATCAATTCTAGTTGATGTGTAAAAATTCTTCCGAATATTTTGTGTTTGTGTGAATGTGTCCCGCATGCCTTCTATTAAACTGCAAAAGATTATCTCATCCTTCGTAGTCTTTTGTTCCTAGTTTTTCAAATTCGCAATATTTAGATGCCTCTGTTAGGTTTAATGGGATTGACTAACTCTGTACATGTATTAGTGAATCCATCAAACTGAACATACATTTAACATAAAATAAAGAACACTGACCTCAAATACAATTAACACATTTTACATTTATGCCAACAAACATATAAAGTATGGCACACATACATACAGAAACAGTAAAGTTCAAGATCTCACCGACTGGTGGAATGTCATTTGCTCCTCTTAGCTAGAGGGTCATAGAAAACGGTCTGCCCCAGAACCAGGCACTGTAAACAACTGTCTAGGGGCAGGCTACTCCTTTTTGGGTGTCCCTTGTTTTTGTGTCCCCCACACCTCTTTTAATCTGTCACATATAGTATTATAGATTCATTTGAGTCCTGTCTCTTTCCATGAAGGTTGATATGTCATCAAAACAAAGTAACCTCACCAAATTGTCATTTTCTTCTTCATTATTGAATCATAAGTTTTAGTAGGGTTGTACTTGTTTGTTTGGTATTTCTTTCTTTCTTATCTTTTTAAGGTTAAAAAAAGGGGATTTGTTCACTCAGCATCCACATTCTACAATGTTTGTTTTTTTAGAAGTGCACTTAGTGCAACAATTATCATTGTGGGAAATGTTATTGACAACCTGAGTTCAAACCCTGAACAAGACTGTGTTTCACTTCGTGCTTATGCTTTTAGGAAAGGCATGAATCCATCTGTTTTCACCCCCAGCTATGAGTAAATAACAGGACAGACAAGCAAAAGTGTTGGTTAAATAAATACAAAACTGCCCATGGTGTAATGGTTATCGTCGTAGGAAATGGATACGGCGACACGAGTTCAAATCCTGGACGAGACTGATTGCATTTCATATAGCACTAATACCCTTGGGAAAGGTATGAATCCAATTATTCTCCCTCCAGCTATGGGTAAATAGTAGGGCAGACTAGGTTCTTCAGCCTTGGCGAGGCAACTAGTCTAGGAGAAGGAAAACTCTCAATTCAAACCTGTTAAACTCCACTTAAAAATTGACCTTGTGTCATATCCTGCCCGAGCGGAGGCATTGGGTAAATATGATAAATACAAAGTCCAATTTAATCTTATATTTCAATGTGATATAGAGAACTCCTTAAAACAGTGCTTTTGCCAAGAAGATCTTGTACTACAGCTTTAATCAAATTCTACAAGGGGGTGTCCTTGTGGTGTAATGGTTAAAGCGATGGACTGCGGAATCATAGTACGCGCGTTCGTACTCCAGTCGCGCTATTATGTTCACTTTCAGGCAAATACCCTTGGGAAAGGTATGAACCCCCTTATCCTCCCAGCTATGGGTTAAATAGTACCACTACTGTTCTTCTAAGAGAATGACTTTGGCATTAAATAACCTAAAAAGAGTTGATATGCCATTAAACAAAGAAACCAAACCAAATTCTACAAAATTATTCTAAATAAAAACCTTGCCTATTGTTTGACTTAGAATACACCAACTGTATCGCTGTGCAGATAAGTTATAGGAATATAGAAATGAACAAAGAATTTTTACAACTAGAATTGATTAAAAGGTTCAACCAACAAAAAGATTATCGAGAGACGTACATTTGTGATCAAATGCAAATATTGTGGTAGGGAAAAATGAAAGAAATAAGAATAAATGTTCCAGCCAGGGAAAAATATCTTCAAACGGCACAAAAGAAAGATAATTTTCAGGCTGTTTAATGCTGAAGCCATCTTTTTTGGAAGAACAGCAGTATTATATACGACCCACAGCTGGAAGAATAAGAGGGTTCATACCTTTCCTAAGGGGCATTAGTCCAAATGACTGTTTGGAAAATAAGATTACTTCTTGGTTTTTGAGTCGGATAGCACATGAAAATAATCAGCTTAGTTTCAGGAGGCAGCACCTGCCAGGCAGCACCTGCTCTCCAATCTAAAAGAAGTAAGGAATAGGTTTATTGCTGGGTGTTTGGGAGAATGCCAATGGAACTAAGCAATTTTTAGCACCAGCACCATATGTGTGTTTTTGTGGGTATATCATCAGGTCATTATATTTGGACCTACCTTGTATATATATATATATATATTTATATATACATTTGTTTATTCATTTTAGTTTTATACTTATTTTAAGTTGGTTGATTGGTTGGGTTTATGGCATATCAACCTTAGTAAGTTATTTAATGCCAAATCCATTTTTATACAAATAAAAAGTTCTATTTCAAACAATTCAGTTTAGCATGAGTAAACAGTTTAATTGTCAAAAATATTTCTATTTCAAGCTATTCAGTTCAGTCAAACAATTCTAATTCAAACAATTCAGTTTTGTGTAAGTATAGATTTTCTCCAGTTAAATGTCAAAACAATTCTATATTAAACAATTCAGTTTGGCCTAAGTTCGGTTTAAAATATTTCAAGCAGCTCAGTTTAGCATAAGTATACAGTTTAATTGTCAAAAATATTTCTATTTCAAGCTATTCAGTTGAGTCAAACAGTTCTAATTCAAACAATTCAGTTTAGCATAAGTATGCCGTTAGTTCTATTTAACCCATAGATAGGGCCCTGTCAGGTGCTACCATTCTGGGCCAGAGCGGACCTGGGAGCAATGGCAATGAAGGGGTGCTTTGCATTCCTCAAAGCTCCAGCATCACAGGAACCTCACCAACAGATGGTTTAATGTCACATCCAGGACACTCGTTGAGAGGGGTCTTACCCCACTGCAGAGGTGCAGTCGGTGTATTCTACGGCCCCAGCTAAATGGGCAACCTATTTTATGATTCTGACAGAGTAAAAAAACACAGATGATACAATTTGTAAATAATATACAAACTGATATCTGGGAAAAAATTCATCTAGGCAACTTATTTTATGATTCTGACAGAGTAAAAAAACACAGATGATACAATTTGTAAATAATATACAAACTGATATCTGGGAAAAAATTCATCTAGGTAGATTACTTCTGACTGTGTAGGTATCCATATATATATATATAGATAGATATATATAGAAAGAGAAACCGACAGACAGACAGTTATGTGTGTGTGTATTTGTGCATGCTTGCATATTATCATGTCATTATTTTTGGAAACATCTTCTATATATATATATATATGTGTGTGTGTGTGTGTGTGTGTGTGTGTGTGTGTGTGTGTATGTGTGTGTGATTATCTGTTTTTAAAATGTATGCGTGTATGTATGTATGACATCTTTGATTAATGTGTATTTGTTTTACATGAAATCATATGATGTACATTCGAACGAGTCTTTTCAGTAAGTTTCTTTGGAGTTTTTTATGGAGTTTGTCAAATTGTGAGGATCAATACTCAGCTCGTCACACAGCTGAGTCAGATCTCAAAACTTCACTCCAGAAAAAGGAGAGTTATTTTATAGTACATTGGGATATTTGACCGGCCCATTGGCCTAGTGATAGAGTGTTTGCCAATTGGCCGGGAGACTGGGGTACAATCCCAGGTCGAGTCATACCAAAGACTCAGAAAATGATACTTGATACTTCTTTGCTTAACACTCAGCATTGTAAGGTACGTTTTAAGCGTAATTTGGAGCAATCCAGGGAAAGGAGTAGCACCCTCCCCTACTCCTCAGTGTAGTAACTATTGAAAAGAGAGCTTTCGAGTAGCCATGGACTACGGTTGCCAACTTTACTTATTGTGCATACATGACCAGCCCATTCCCTAGACTGTGATTGGCTGCTGGTCTTTGAGCAGATATATTTATATTTAAATATCAGCTTCAATTTAATTGTAGTACCAGGTTTCAGTCTTACGTTACAGTCTGGCCTATTGGGCTGAGACACATTTCAGCCGACTGTATTTCCTGGTATGCGGATCAGGTCAGGTGTGTCTTGGCTTCAGTGGAAGTTGGTCAAGGTTGAGGCCATCTGTTATGAATTCCAGGAATGTTAACATTATATCTATTTAATATATTTGTATAAACAGTATTTAGCATTCATCATCATCATCATGTCATGCCATCAGCACGGATATGCCTGACTCTTTCTCACCACCCTTTATCATCCATTGCTTCCGGCAGGTCTTCAGAGCTACATCCTGCATCAGCACAGAGCTGCTGTATGTAGGTTCTTGCTGGTCGTCCTGTCTTTGATCGTCCATGTGAAGGGGTCCACAGGAGTACATAACTTATGAGTTTGTCCTTACTTCTCCAGCAGTGTCCCGCATGTCGTCCTGTCTTTGCTGGTCATCCTGTCTTTGATCGTCCATGTGAAGGGGTCCACAGGAGTACATAACTTATAAATTCATCCTTACTTCTCCAACAGTGCCCTGCATGTTTGGTTCATCTAACTGTGATAGTTTTGTGATGGGTGATAAGAGGCTGTACTGCTGCTGCTTTGTGAGGTGCTGCTTCCAGGACATGTTCAATATTGCCATAAAACCTAAACCAACTAACCTAAACCATCATCCTAGAATATATATATATATATATAATCATCTAGTCATGCTGACAGTATGCAGTTCCCTGACTTTCTCTCACAATCCATCCCTACCAGCCATTGCGCCTGGCAGGTCTTCTCGGCTGCATCCTGTGACTGCACAGACCAGATATAAGTAACTTAATGTGTAGGAGTCCATAAGAGAACATTGCTCATGAGATCGTCCTTGCTTCTACTGCAGCAGTGCTCTACATGTCCTGTTCATCATACTTGGATGGTTTGTAAGATGTGAGACAGGTGGCCAAACAGCTGCTGTCTTGTGGAGTATTTCTTGTGTAGTTCCCATTCGGCTTTTTCTCTATATGTTTCGTAAGCATCCGTTTGGTGCCTCTGTATAGTCGTATGGACACAGCTACAGCTTGAAATAAATCACATTTTATTTTATTGGAAAGATCAGATTTCCCTAAGATCAATAACCAGTCAATCGCATTCCATGCCTTTGCCAGGAATTGACATCACTTTCAGTGGATGAGATGTTGCTACCAATGTCTTGAAATTGGTTTACAAATTTTAGTGGCCTGCGACTTTAAATGAAGATGGCTCTTTTTTATTTAAAATGTATGAACTGTTTTATTTGTGTTCCTCTACAGGCCACTGACTCTAAGCTATGCTGTAGGGATTTGGTTTGGGTAGGTGTATTTGCAAGAAGCACAAGATCATCTGCGTAGTCTGTATCTGTTATCATATTTACCAACCCCTCCGCTTGGGCAGGATATGACACAAGGTCAATTTTTAAGCGGAGTTTAACGGGTTTGAATTCAGAGTTTTCCTTCTCCTAGACTACTTGCCTCACCAAGGCTGAAGAACCTAGTCTGCCCTACTATTTACCCATAGCTGGAGGGAGAATAATTGGATTCATACCTTTCCCAAGGGTATTAGTGCTATGTGAAATACAATCAGTCTCATCCAGGATTTGAACTCATGTCGCCGTGTCCATTTCCAACGACGATAACCATTACACCACAGGCACCTCCATTCGTTAACCATTACACCACAGGCACCTGTAGTCTGTATCTGTTATAATTTCTGCCAGATATCATCTGTTTCTAGCCATTTTTTAATTTGAAGCTATTTTTTGTGTTAGATCTATTAACGTTCAAAGAAAGTAGTCTAGGCAGAGTATAAACAAATATGATGTTAATATATCTCTTTGAAAGACTTCAGTGACAATATCAAAGAAGTCAATGTCTCTATCAGTTGAGTGAACCATTGCATTTGCCTTTTTGTAAAGCATCATTATACAAGCAATAGTTTCTTTGGGGGACCATTTGCACTTATTATTTGCTCCATCTTCCCAGTGTGTATAGAACTGAATGCTTTGGAGAAACAGTAGTGTTGCCTCAAGGTTCTTTCTTCTTACCCCTTCAAGAATTTAGCTGTCAGAATCTTTCAGATTATGGAATAATTTCTTTGAAAGTCTGTTTGTTTGTTTGATCGTTTGGATTTTATGACATATCAACCTTTGTAGGTTTAATTATTCCATTTTTATACAAATAAACAGTTCTATTTCAAATAATTTAGTTTAGCATAAGTACACAGTTTAATTGTCAAAAACATTTCTATTTCAAGCCATTTAGTTTAGTCAATTCTAATTCAAACAATTCAGTTTAGCATAAGTATAGTTTTTCTCAAAGCAGTTCTATTTCAAACAATTCAGTTTAGCATAAGTACAGTTTTAATGTCAAAAACAGTTCTATTTCAAACAATTCAGTTTATGCCTTTGAAGTTCTTGGAGATTCTAAGGTCATATTTCTTGGAGATGGGGAGGATCTTCTAAATATTTTGTTCTTTCATATTTTTATATTCCCATACCATCAAATATATATATATATAAATATGTGTGTGTGTGTGTGTGTGTGTGTGTGTGTGTGTATGTGTGTGTGAGAGTTTATATATATGTCTTATTCATTATACATATAATATAACTTTGTTTATATATATATATATATATATATATATATATATATAGCCTTTGAGATTTGAAAAAGAAGTCACTTGACTGGCAGTTGAGAGTGAGGGAAAATTTACTCATCCCAAAATCATTTTACTTGACTGATTCAATTTTCAGTCTATAATTTTACAAGTCCAGGTATTCCCATGTGTACGCAGTACAATAACAGAAAGTAATAGTTCCGATTGTACAGAAAGAAATCCGACTAGATTAAAATTTTGGGCGGTTTGCTGATTTTACACAAGCTATATATCCAGAGAAAAAAAAATTAAGAAATGGTTTAAATACTAATCATTAGCATATATTTACAACAAACATGATGTTATAGATGAACTGATATTAAGATGAGGGAAATAATAATTAAATTTGAATAATCATTTCTAATAACCAATTGTCCAGATTGAAGACAATAAAATCTATGTGTTTCTGAATTTTTGCAGATCACTTTGTATATTTCTACAAGTATAAACAAAATTATCTTGGCAATACGAAGTAGTTGGTGACCATAGTCGAGGGCAACCAGAGGGCTCCCTTTTCAATAGCTACTACACCGAGGTGTAGGGGAGGGCACTACTCCTTTCCCTGGATTGCTCCTCTTTACCTTTGATACATACCTTATAATACTGAGTGCTAAGCAAGGAGGTATCCTGTACCATTTTTAAAGTCTTTGGTATGACGCGACCTGAGATTGAACCCAGCTCTCCCAGACCATTGGTAAACACTATACTCACTACGCCAATGAGCTGGTTGGCAATACAAAGTTATGCTGTATTTACAGAAACTACACTCAGATCTTAGACAAAGAATCAAGAAGCAACACTTTGATCTGAGATTTAATATACAGATTCTATCTGATATAGAGTTGGGGAACAACACTATGATCCTTGGCAGAATGCACCAATTCTATTGTGATCTTTGGTGGATGACCTGGAAAATATATTTCCATCCCCTGCTGAAGGCAGAGAGCAAAGGATACAATTACTACATGACCCACACTTGTCCATCTATGGATAAATCATGGGACCAAATTTAAGGCAAATGTGAAGATTCTGAAAGCTAATTTTCTTGATAAAAGAAACAACTCTCCTCAGAAATTTGGTGCAATTCAATATTCATACTCCACTCTCCAATAATTCAGATTTAGTATTGAAAAGTTATTAGAAAATTAATATTGGTACATTGTTTTTATGGCATGTCAATTTTTGTTGGGTTATTTGATAACATGATTCATTTTTTTTTATTTCCGCTAGCAATTATATGATTTATAGTAACTATTCCAACTAAGTGATTATTCTTACTAAACAGAGTTTAAAGTTATTATTCTTAATATAAATAATTTGCTCAATCATGATTTCAAGTATTCTTGTCTAATAAAAAATTTGTATAAAATTGTATAGTTTCAAGTATTCCTATATAATACTAATATTGGCGTGAAAAACTCTCAAAAGAGTGAAATAATTCTCTGTAAGCAATGATAGCTTCAAGTGTCTGTTTTTAATACAAATAATTTGTACATAGTTATCTATCTATCTATCTATCTATCTATCTATCTATCTATCTCAGTCTGTTCATATCTATCTATCTATCTATCTATCTATCTCAGTCTGTTCATATCTATCTATCTATCTATCTATCTATCTATCTATCTCAGTCTGTTCATATCTATCTATCTATCTATCTCAGTCTGTTCATATCTATCTATCTATCTATCTATCTATCTATCTCAGTCTGTTCATATCTATCTATCAATCTATCTATCTCAGTCTGTTCATATCTATCTATCTATCTATCTATCTATCTATCTATCTATCTATCTATCTCAGTCTCTTTACTCTCTATCTATCTATCTATCTATCTCAGTCTGTTCATATCTATCTATCTATCTATCTATCTATCTATCTATCTATCTATCTCAGTCTCTTCACTATCTATCTATCTATCTATCTATCTCAGTCTGTTCATATCTATCTATCTATCTATCTATCTATCTCAGTCTCTTCACTATCTATCTATCTATCTATCTATCTATCTATCTCAGTCTGTTCATATCTATCTATCTATCTATCTATCTATCTATCTCAGTCTGTTCATATCTATCTATCTATCTATCTCAGTCTGTTCATATCTATCTATCTATCTATCTATCTATCTATCTATCTCAGTCTGTTCATATCAATCTATCTATCTATCTCTATTCATATCTATTTTCTAGAGGAAGAAAATGTGTGTATAAAGCTGTACTTACCAAAGATGAAAGAGTTGTCTAGAATCAAACTGACACCTGTAGAAGCCATCTGATGATTGGCAACCCAAGAGCCATAACACTTACCACATGTATTCCTCAATTCCTTGTATCATTCTTCAAGATAAAAGAGATCAGAGCCACATGGAATTACAGCCAGATAATCTAAAATCAAAGTATTCAAAAAAATGTAAAATATGATCAAAAAGTACTGAGACTGATGCCTTACATTTAAAAAAAAATTCAAATTAGTTTATTTGTATGGTTGATTAGGTTATATGGCACATCAACCATGGTAGGTTATTTAATGCAAAATCATATTTATACATATACATTAAATATATAGGATTTGGTTTGGTTGGGTTTTATGGCATATAAACCATTGTAGGTTATTTAATGCCAATTCCTCTTTATACATATATGTTAAATATATAGGATTTGGTTTGGTTGGGTTTTATGGCATATCAACCATTGTTGGTTATTTAATGCCAATTACTCTTTATACATATCTATTAAATATATATATGATTTGTAAACACATTTTGTAGATAACATTCTTAAACAATCTTGAGCTCTTTTTTTGGACACAGTTAAATAGTTTCAAATAATGCTGTATAATAGTCATCAATTTAACATCAGTTTTTTGTTTGCACACAGTTTGTTCTATTCGACCCATAGGTGCTACCATTTCTGGTCAGAGTGGACCGGGGAGCAATGGCAATGGGTACTCTACATTCCTCAGAGCTTTAGCATTACAGGAACCACACCATCAGACTGTTTAATGTCATATCCAAAACACTCGGGGAGGGGTTACCCCTCTGCCGAGATGCAGTTGGTATTTTCTATGGCCCAGCCACTCAGCCAAACAGGCTTGATTAGTTTGGTTTGGTTTCTTTAATGGCATATTAAACTTTGTGGGTTATTTGATTCTCAAGCAAACTTGGTAGGAAAACAGTATTGGTACTATTTAATCCCTAGCTGGGGAGGAAATAAAGTAAGTAAAGTTGGTGACCTTAGTTGAAGGTGACCTGAAGGCTCCCTTTTCAAAAGCTACTATACCGAGGTGTAGGGGAGGGTGCTTCTCCATTCCCTGGATTACTCCTCTTTACCCTTGATCCTTACCTTATAGTGCTAAGTGCTAGGCAAGGCAGCATCAAGTAACATTTTTTGAGTCTTTGCTATGACTCAACCAGGGATTGAACTCTGGTCTCCCATACCATTGGTGAATACTCTACTCATTAGGCCTATTATTCCAGTTCAGGGAAGGAATAAGAGGGTTTATGTTTTCCAAAGAGTATTAGTCCAAAAGTGAATGAAATAGAATAATTGAAGTTTGAACTCACTATGATGTTGCTGTCCTGCATGTTAACCACAAGGCCATGAGGACTCCCCATAAATTTAAATGAAGACATTCAAAGCTGAAAAATTTACATTGTAAAGTAAAGAAAAAAAAATTCTTATCAAGAAATAGTGAGAGAGAGTAAGGAAACACCCTGCTGTCAGTGTAACTTGATTATATATATATTGAAGTAATCCTGTTGCCATTAGCGTTTGTGCAAGGCTCTTCATATATGAATTGAGGTCTCGGTAGCCGTTGAACGGATGTATGTAAACAATAGAAATTGTGATTAATAACCATTTAAAATTTACTTCGCAGCTAATGGCTCCTCATGGCTGTGGGGTAAAGTCTTGGATTGGCATTTGAGTCAACCAGGTTTCGATCCCAGCTATTGGGAAGCTAGTATGTCTTGCCACACTGATGAGTTCTGATAGAACGAAACAGATCTGTCTGTGGATGACTATATATATATATATGTATGTATGTATGTATGTATATATATATATATATGATGTAATGTCATTCCTTAAAGCAATGAATCTGTATGGAAAAATCTAAAAGAATTTTCAACAAGACCATATTTCTCCTACAAACTGTTCTTCTACAAGAAATACTTCAACAAAATCTGATCTTTTCCACAAGCCTATCCTAAAAAAAAACCCATATGCTACAAGATGATTCTCAACAAAAAGTCTTTCAATGAAACCAAATTCTTTCTACAAATCATTCCCCTATAAATAAATTTAACTTGATTTTGCATTAAATGATGGAGGAGGTTGATATGCCATAAAACAAAAAACAAACAAACAAATACATATTATATATATATAATATATATCATCATCATCATCATCATCATGTCATGCCACCAGTACGGATATCCCTGACACTCTCTCGCCACTTCTCCCTATCATTCATCGGCTCTGGCAGATCTTCAGGACTACATCTCGTATCCTCAAAGAGCTGCTGTATGTATGTTCAAGCTGATCGTCCTGCTTTTGCTCGGCCATGTGAAGGGGTCCATAAGAGTACATCATTCATGAGCTCTTCCCTGCTTCTTCTACAATGTCCTGCATGTATGGTTCATCTAACATGGATAATTTTTGTGATGGGAGGTAGGTGGCCGTATAGTTGGTGCTTTGTGGGGTGTTGCCTCTAATATATGTAATAAAGTGATCCGAAGAACATGTGATGTAATGTTTATCGAAAGAAGTTGACATAGCAATACAAGTTCAAATCCTGAACGAGGCAACTAGTCTAAGAGAAGGAAAACTCTCAATTCAAACCTGTTAAACTCCGCTTAAAAATTGACCTTGTGTCATATCATACCCGAGAGGAGGGGTTGGTAAATAAGAATAAATAATAACAAAACTTCTCCAGCCTTGGTGAGGCAATTAGTCTAGGAGAAGAAAAACTGACTTCAAACCAGTTAAACTCTGCTTAAAAATTGACCTTGTGTCATATCCTACCCGAGTGGAGCGTTTGGTAAATAGGAATAGATAATAACAAAACTTCTTCAGCCTTGGTGAGGCAACTAGTCTAGGAGAAGGAAAACTCTCAATTCAAACCTGTTAAACTCCGCTAAAAAATTGACCTTGTGTCATATCCTACCCGAGCGGAGGGGTTGGTAAATATGAATAGATAATAACAAAACTTCTTCAGCCTTGGTGAGGCAACTAGTCTAGGAGAAGGAAAACTCTCAATTCAAACCTGTTAAACTCCACTTAAAAATTGACCTTGTGTCATATCCTACCCGAGCGGAGCAGTTGGTAAATAAGAATAGATAATAACAAAAATTCTTTAGTCTTGGTGAGGCAACAAGTCTAGGAGAAGGAAAACTCTCAATTCAAACCTGTTAAACTCCGCTTAAAAATTGACCTGTGTTGTATCCTGCTTCTCCGGAGGGGTTGGGTAAATACAAACCTTATAAAGTGACGATGTATAGATATGTAAACACCAGTCAGCATGAGTGTCAAGTTTTTAGAAAATTATGAAACCATTCTTGATACTTATTGTTATGGTACCCAACCTACAGTCAGTAATGAACTCTTCCGTAACTATAAATACCGGGCTCTGTACATATTCCTAATAAACCATTGGCAGTCGGACTGACTTGTAACACTTTGTACATATGTTGTATTATACTTCGTTGATATACTTTATTCCATGCAATGCTTCCCTGGCCTTTTGGCTGGGCCGTCTGGCATTTGTATCGGATGGGGTACCAATCAATGGCAGATTCAAAGCCAAAAGGCCTCCATTTTCGGTTGGGCCACCTTCGGGTGGGCGAGCTGCAACCTTTGTCCCCTATGTATAGCACTAGACCTTGCTGTCTAGTTTAAGCTATAACCCGGCATATGTGCCCGGATCCAAATTTAGATTCATGAAACTGCTTGCCTCATTAGACCCACATTGCACTTAGTGGGTCGATGAGCAGCACAGACCAGCAGGGTTCAAGTCTGTGGGGTTTAAAGGTTTTTATGAAGGTCAGTGACTAAGGGCAAGGCTGTGTTGCCGTAAGATATCTGACTCCATATTTTGGTTATATTATTTTACCCCACGTTGACTGGCTGGCGCAATGCCTTGCCCAAAGAAAATCCAAAAGAAATATAAAAAGGGAAAGATAGAAACAGATAAAAGACGAAAACATTTCTTTTATACTTTCCTTTATTTACTTGGTGAATGGACTAACCAACGCTACGTCCCAAGACACAGCGTGGTGCCCAAAACACCAGATAGTAAAATCGGTGTTGTCGGTTCGACGTCACTACCCGAAAAGAGAGGAGGTTCACAGAAAACCTGAGTATTTATCTCTCTTCACCGGCTCCAAATTCGCTACTCGAAAATTCTTCTAATTTTGGCGCGACCGCTTCTCATTGGCTACTTTACATTTTATTATTTTTCTTTTTTTTGATTTTAACCGGATGGATGCGTGGAGCCTTATGCGTGGCAACGCGTTTATACATTTTGTATCAGGCAGCCGACGAGTCAATATCCGGTTGGGAGTTTTTTGTTAATTCCTAAATCCCCACAAGTCTCAGCTCGTTCCCGACGTTTCCTCTCCCCTTTATCCCCACTTTACTTGGCCCTCGGGCTTTTGACCTCATGTCAAGTCCTGTCTGGTGGGAGGCAGCAACAAATATCATGATATATTCTCAGTGAAACAAAAGAGGATGTAAGTTCAGCACCATCCATACTTACTAAACACAGATCTAAATTTCTTACCTTTCCTTAAACTGAAAATTCATCACAAGAGTAAGACATTTAAAGAAATAAGATGTTGCCGATCTATATCATTCTGAAAGAGAAATATTAGCAATACTTCAACTGATGGAAAACTCACTGGAGTTGGGTTTTGAATTCTAACAGGACTATTTTTTTTTTTAAATTAATGTTTCATTCATTGTTTATTTCAATCTTGGTAAATAGTTTCAAGTCTTGATTCTTTTTCAACACATCCTGTATTTAGAAGAAAATTGAAATTTATTCTTTCTTCACTTCCTTCTTTTCCCCTCTCTCATTATGGCTTTCTATACTTCAGTATTATTTCTTTCTTTTCCAATTTCTCTTTCCGTCCAACTTATTCTCTCTTTTCTCTTTCTTCTTTTTTCCTCTCTCATTATAACTTTATAAATTTGTTTTCTTTCTCTCTTTTTCAATTCCTCTTTCCTTCCAACTTATTTACTCTAGGATTTCTCCACTTTATACCTTGCTTCTTTCTTTCATTTTTTTTCTTTGTTTCTTCTCTTTACTCAAACAAATTGAGAGAGTTCAAATCAACCAGTATTGGTTCTCAATTCATCAACACAACTGGCACCACCACAAAATAATTCTATCATCAATGATTGGAATAATTGGAGGTGCCCGTGGTGTAGTCGTTATCGTCGTAGGAAATGAACACGGCAACACAAGTTTCAAATCCTGGACGAGACTGATTGCATTTCACATAGCACTAATACCCTTGGGAAAGGTATGAATCCAATTATTCTCCCTCCAGCTATGGGTAAATAGTAGGACAGACTAGGTTCTTCAGCCTTGGTTAGGCAACTAGTCTAGGAGAAGGAAAACTCTGAATTCAAACCTGTTAAACTCCGCTTAAAAATTGACCTTGTGTCATATCCTGCCCGAGCGGAGGGGTTGGTAAATAGTATTAATGATTGGAATAATTCTATTAGAACTGATTTTATAGTGTTAGGGTCTCATGCCTCATCTCCTGAATTTATGATATGGTGGGGGGGGTCTCCTTTCTAATACATGTCAATTTTCATAAAGTAGCATTCATTGAAAATATATGAAACCTCACCTTCTGTGGGCGCTAAGCAGGCTTACTACTCTCTCCTCTCAGAGAATTTGGGGGTAGTACACACCAGACTGTAATGTAGGAAAAGTTCTGAAGAGCTTTTCACTAATCTGATTGAGTCTTTCTTGAAGTGGACTGTCTTGCTAAGTAGGCTATTTAGGACATTCGTTAAGATCAATGGTGAAATAACTAAAGAAAATGGCCATACCATTTTTAGTAACAAAGAGAAAAAGAGAAAATCTTGAATATTTTCTCTCTAACACAAAGCTACGATGACCAAATCAAATATTTACTTTAAAATAGAATGTATAAAGAATGGAGATGTCACTTAAATAATGCTTCATTGAAATTTAAAAAATTATCAATGTCTAGAGCACTCCTGTCATTACATATATATATATATATATATATATATATATATATATATATATATATATATATATATAAGTATCCATGATCCGAGGAAATCATCTAGGTTTTATAGTGTTAAGTGGTAATCCAGGGTGAATAGGAATCTCCAACTGAGTCCTCAATGTCAACAGCTATCAAATATATGATTAATTTCAGATTAAAGATATATCAAAACTCATATGCAGAGCAAAAACATTTTTTTAAATATATTTAATGGAAAAAATTCATTTCAATCGTTCCATTATAAATTTATTTTGAGTACCATGAGCCTCATCAGAGGAGATAATATATTTGTGGTTGGAATATGATGTAAACAAGACACATTATATATATATATATATATATATATATATATATATATATATATAAATAATAAATATATATCAAATATATATATATTTAATCCATGGAAAATAGTCTGTGACCCTGGGTTTCATGGAGTTTTTTTGCAACTGCCTGATGATTGTTGTTTTGGAAAAAACTCCATGAAACCCAGGGTCACAGAATATTTTCCATGGATTAAATATATATATATCTATATATTTATTTATTATTATTATTATTAAAAAATAGCTCTTTCCTAGATATTGAGCACTCTCCATATTATATTGCACTTGGTTCGCCACAAATCCACAAATTGATTTAGTAACAACCAACACTCATATAATATAATATATACACACACACACACACACACACATATATATATATATATATATATATATATATATATATAACTAATGTGTCTTAAAAACTTATGCTTTGCCATTATTGAGAAACAGGAACCATCCACTAGAATGGATGTTAATTAAAATTATATTTCTTTTTATTCTAGGCGCAAGCTGGTTGGATTTGTGTATTATGTTATATATGTTGAATAGGATATCATATATATCACATATAACAACAATATAATATATATATATAACATATGTAGGTATCTTACAATAACTGATGTTTATACAACAGCATTGCTTCTAACAAAGCCTTCATCAGATGATGACTCTGGGTTCAGGCATGGTTTCGGGGCTGAAGCATCATTACCACTAGCCCAGAGCGCACAAGCAGTATCTCACCACACCACCAGATTTTGTCAGATTGTTGTCACTCTATGGGATTGCCAGATCCACGCTGATGCAGTTAGAGCCTTTTCTAGGATCTTTTCCATGTATTTCCTCTTGTTTGATGGAGGAAGTCCAAGATTAGTCAAGAAAACGGAGGTTGCCAGCCACTTCTGACACATTGTTCTCACAGATCCTCATATTTTTCCAACTTACACTGATGTGCCCAGTCGAAATTTTCTCCAAAAGGGACTGTTAACTCAATAACGAAAACTTTTTTTGCTTTAATGGACCAAATGACAATATCTGGAGGCTTTGTCATTAACGCTATTTCAGTTGGAAATATAAAGTCATATTTTAAATCGGTTGCGACATGCCAATCTGTGCAGGCCTCAAGCAATGATGGTTTACACATATTTTTACGTGCAATTTTCAAAATATTTCCTTCTTTAATGAACTGAATTGCTCTGTTGTTGATAATATTTGGAGCTTTATTGGCAGTCTCACAACATATTTTTGAAACCTCAGAAAAAAATCTCCAGGACTTTGTTATGTCTCCAAGTATAGCTTCTTAGAGTGTACTCACATCCAGTGAGAATATGTTTGAGGCTCGCAGTTTTCCCTCATGCTCAGCATCAGTCAGATGTAGTTAACCCCCGAGCATGAAGGTTGACTGGTGTTGGTAATACGTTGTAGACTGCTTTTATGAGGAAATTTATTTTCTTTGGTTCCATATGCTTGAGGTCTGTCTTTTGCACTCTCCCACTTAGTCCATGCGTCCTGTTTCCTTTGTTCTACAGCTGTAGCAAAATGCCTAACTTCCCCAAGATGATGAATTTCTTCTGACACCATTCTTCTTCTGTTTGATGTGGATTCTGTGGACCACCAACGCTGTGGATGTAGGCCTAGACCTGCTTTTCCATTTGCCACAGTTCCAATTATATCTTTCATCCTGAGGGCTGATTCTGCATTCTTGACAGCTATTTTTGCCTTCCATTTCCGACTGGTTATCATAGAAGGCTGGGTGTTCTTCAGCAGTGGGTCATGAGAGTCATGCAGCATTTGGAAGAGTTGCACTTTTCCTAATTTATATTCCTCAACAAGTGACAATGTTGGAAATTTTAGTTTTGTTGATGAACTATATAGTGCCACATTTCTTAAGGAGTTAGGTACTCCCAACCATTTTTTAATAAATTTACTGATTAATAATAATAATTTACTGTATATGATATTATATACAGGGTGGAACAATAAAATTGTCGCCCTAGAAAAGATGACATGATTCCATTTCCGTTTAATGGAAACCGGTTTTCTTTTTTGTTGCAGACCATCTACTTCAACCATGAACTAATATCAACACACCCTCAAATAAAATCATTCTCTGCCATACACAACACTTTGCCTAACAATTTTTCCACGAACATCATAGGAAACAACTTAAATATAATTGGTATTAAAACTGCCACTTTATCCTCTGAAATGATCCACGATTTATCACCCTCAAGTCTTTGATGCAACATTGTTCCTAGTACTGGTGTTTACTGCATTCCTTGCAAAAATTGTAAATTAAAATATATTGGCCAAAAGTCCAGGAACATTCATAAATGTTTGAACAAACAAAGAAGAGACATTACAGTTTGTAATCTCAATAATGCACTTCTTCAACACATTTCTAAGTCAGATCATAACGTCAATTTTAATGCTGTTCCGATGCTTGTCTACATCCACAACAAAAGATTAAGACGAATTTTCAAAGCTGGTGCAATCTCACTTTATCCCTCTATCAACAATCAGTCTGGCTTTTAAGACATCTTCCTGTATTTGGGGAAACTTATTTTAAATAGCTACAATATATTCCATCTTTGATTAACTATTTTCCACACTGTTATGACCGATTATTAGGGGTCAATAGATAAATAACTCAACACGGAGATATGAGGTGCCACACAAATGTATCCAAGTCTCTGAGGAGGGTTTCCTTGGTTCAACATACATGAAGACATGCAAGGTGCAAACTGTAGCTGCTACTCTCCAACCAGCGTAGCTCTTGATTAATATACCCTTTGGATAAGTCCATTATTCTGGTCATAGGTGAGTCACATATCACAATTTCCCTGTTATCCCTTACATACTCATTTCCAGCTCACTATGTCTCTCATTCTTCGATTTCTTCCACCTCCTTCTTTTATCTCCTTTTTCCTGATTAAAAATCTTTCTTGGTTAATAAACAGAACAAATAAATTCTACAAAATGTTCCTAAACCATCTTGTGACATGGTTTTAATCATGACGCTGATTTATTAAATGGTTACCCTTTCTCTGTATATATAGTATTTCCTCCTTGTTTTTGTATCTTATTAAACATCCATTGGTGATTTAACATCACTACATATCATTCTTCCTAGTCCTGATGATGGTTCATTAGAACTGAAACGTTATAATGTCGACTGACTTTTCTTCATCTTGGATTAGCTTGTTTATCAATTTTTCTCTATATTGTTGGATTTACTTCCATTATTTACTTCCATATATATATATATATATAATGTTAGATAATATGATATAATGTTGTATTTTATATAGATCATATATATTATATTATATACATAATATATCATATATGTTATATATATATACATCATATATTATATATATATATATATATATATATATATCGTTTATCATATATATATTTAATATGCCATATATCATATTTTATATATATATCATAAGTAAAGTTGACGACGTTAGTCAAGAGTGACTCAAAGGTTCCTTTTCAATAACTAGTACATCGAGGTAGAGAAGAGGGCGCTACTCCATTCCCTGGATTAATCCACTTTACCCTTGATCCTTGCCTTATAATGCTGTGTGTTAAGCAAGGTGGTATCAAGTACCATTTTTTGAGTCTTTGGTAGGACACGACTTGGGATTGAACCCCGATCTCCCAGACCATTGGCGAACATTCTCCTCATTAGGCATCTTATATATTATATATGTATATCATATATCTTATATATATATATCATCACTATCAAGTTGAACTGACAGCACAGATTTCCCTGAGTCTCTCTTGCAATCCATCCCTATCATTCATCACTTCATCACATCCAAAACAAAATATAGCAGTTCGCATCTATTTTTTATCTCCATGCTTTTTGTTAGCATCCATGTGGTATGTCCATTTATTTCTTTTATTAGAGTGACCAAATTTCCATATGATCAATAACCAATTGATAGCAGTCCATGCCTTTGCTAAACATATGTTGACATTGCTTTCAATAGATGAGATACTACTGCCAAGGGATGTGAACTTGTCAACTAATTCAAAAGGCCTGTCACTTTAAGCGGAAATGGTTCCTTTCTATTTGAACCATATTAACTCTGTTTTATTTGCATTCATGTTGAGACCAATGCCTCCTGTGGCCTACTCTAGAATATGCAATAGAGATTTTGCTTCAGCTGGGGTATTTGTGAGAAGGGCTAGATCATCTACATAGTCTGCATCTGCTGTAGTTTCTGTGAGATATCATCCGCTTCTTGGTTTTTTAGTGTAAAGTCATTTTTTTTGTATTAGATCAATCAACATTCAAAGTACATAGTCAAGACAGATTATAAATAGATGTAGTTCTAATCTATCTCCTTGCAAAACTCCAGCGACAATGTCAAAGAAGTCAGTGTCACCATCTGTTGAGGGGTGTCCTCGTGGTGTAATGGTTAAAGCGATGAACTGCGGAATCGTAGTACGCGAGTTCGTACTCCAGTCGCGCTATTACGTTCACTTTCGGGCAAATACCCTTGGGAAAGGTATGAACCCCCCTTATTCTCCCTCCAGCTATGGGTAAATAGTGGGACGGACTAGGTTCTTCAGCCTTGGTGAGGCAACTAGTCTAGGAGAAGGAAAACTCTGAATTCAAAACCTGTTAAACTCCGCTTAAAAATTGACCTTGTGTCATATCCTGCCCGAGCGGAGGGGTTGGTAAATAATACCATCTGTTGAGTAAATCATGTTGGTTTGTTAATCATTGTTATAGCTGTAAAAGTTTATTTAAGGAAACCATATGATTGTAGTGATTTGCTCCATCTTCCCTCTGCGTATGGAATCAAATACTTTGGAGAAATCTAAAAACAGTAGGGTGGCTTCTAGACTTTTTGCATCAACTCCTTTCATGATTTAACTGATAGTCAGAATCTGTGAAGTTATGGACTGATTTCTCCAAAAACTGTTCAAATTTTCCAAAGAATTTTCTTAGCTTTAGGTTTAATATCATTAAGTGGCATAGTGATATCCTATTTACCCAACCTCTCCTGTCGGGCAGGACATGACACAAGGTCAATTTTTAAGCATAGTTTAACAGGTTTGAATTCGGAGTTTTCCTTCTCCTAGGCTAGTTGCCTCTCCAAGGCTGAAGAACCTAGTCTGCCCTACTATTTACCAGTAGCTGGAGGAGAATAATTGGATCATACCTTTCCCAAGGGTGTTAGTGTTATATGAAATGCAATCAGACTCGTCCAGGATTTGAACTCGTGTCGCCGTGTCCATTTCCTACGACAATAACCATTACACCACGGGCATAGCTCTTCCACTCCTCCATGATGTCGCAAAGCTGGCAGATATTTGAGACTTTGCACACCTCCACCTTCCACTTGAGGATCCCCCAAAGATGTTCTATTGGGTTCAAGTCAGGAGACATGTTTGGCCAGTACATCACCTTTACCTTCAGCCTCTTCAGTAAAGCAATGATTATCTTTGAGGTGTGTTTGGGGTCATTGTCATGCTGGAACACTGCCTTGCTACCCAGTTTGTGAAGGGAGGGGGGTCATGCTCTGCTGCAGTATTTCACAGTACATGTTGGAGTTCATGTTTCCCTCAATGAAATATAACTCTCCAACACCTGCAGCACTCATGCAGCCTTAGACCATGACATTCCCACCACCATGTTTGACTGTAGGGATAACACACTTACCTTTGTACACCTCTCCTGGTCGCCGCCACACATGCTTGAAGCCATCAGAACCAAACAAATTAATTTTCATCTCATCAGACCTTAGGACATGGTTCCAGTAATCCATGTACTTTGTTGACATGTTTTCAGCAAACTGTTTGGAGGCTTTCTTGTGTATCATCTTCAGAAGAGGCTTCCTCTTGGGGTGACAGCCATGCACACCAATTTGATGTAGAGTGCGGCGTATGGTCTGAGCACTCACAGGCTGACCCCCCACCTCTTCAATCTCTGCAGCAATGCTGACAGCACTCCTATGCCGATCTTTCAAAGAAGGCATTTTGGATGTAACGCTCTGCACGTGCGCTCAGCTTCTTTGGACAACGTACTCGAGGCCTGTTCTGAGTGGACCCTGCACTTTTAAAACACTGGATGATCTTAGCCACTGTGCTGCAGCTCAGTTTCAGGGTGTTGGCAATCTTCTTGTAGCCTTGGCCATCTTCATGTAGTGCAACAATATGTCCTTTAAGATCCTCAGAGAGTTCATTGCCATGTGGTGCTATGTTGGAACTTTCAGTGACCAGTATGCAAGAGTGCGAGAGCTGCGCTACAAATTTGAACACACCTGCTCCCTATGCACATGGGCCTAGTAACACATGAGCCTAGTAACACTAATGAGTCACATGACATTTTGGAGGGAAAATGACAAACAGTACATTAGGTGTGTAGTTTCTTAGGGGTGTACTCACTTTTGTTGGCAGGTGTTAAGCTTTTAATGGTTATATTTTGAGTTATTTTGAGGGGAAAATAAATTAACTCTGTTATATAAGCTGCATACAGACTACTTTTCATTGGGTCAAAGTGTCATTTTGTCAGTGTTGTCCCATAAAGAGATATACTTAAATATCTGCAGAAATATGAGGGGTGTACTCACTTTTGTGATACACTGTATATGAAACATACGTGGTGCCTTCAATAAGTTTGCAGACTTTTTTGTACTGGCATTTAAAATTGTTGTAGACTCTTGAAAATTCACTATGTTATTGCTATACATCTTATGTCATTTTTATGATTTCAGGTTCAAATTAATAGCAACAGCAGCAATTGGAATACACTCTACTAAAGCCTGATTGTCACAGCTGGTGAATTTCAAAAATCCAATCTGGACTTGAGGACACTTTAGAAGAACCATATGCAATAAAATTTTGTTTTAAACTTAGAAAAAATGCCACAGAAATGTATGGAATGCTTCAGACTGCTTTTGAAGCATCTTGCATGAATCGAGCATCAGTTTTTGAGTGGCATAAGAGATTCAAGGAAGGCAGGGAGTCTGTGAGGGATGATCAGAGGTGTGGCAGGAGTAAGGAAGTCAGTACACCACAGTTGATTGGCCAAAGGGTTAGGGTTAGG
Organism: Sepioteuthis lessoniana; assembly: GCA_963585895.1. Classification (NCBI taxonomy): domain Eukaryota; kingdom Metazoa; phylum Mollusca; class Cephalopoda; order Myopsida; family Loliginidae; genus Sepioteuthis; species Sepioteuthis lessoniana. The sequence goes on from OY757944.1 coordinate 31,520,380, forward strand.
GTTACTATGTTGAGGTTTTTAGGGAGTTCAGGAAAAGATTCCTTGGGAAGAGGCCAGCACTGTTCAAATCGGGTCAGTGGCATTTGCACCAGGACATAGCACCAGTCCACAACTCCATCCTTGTCACAGACTATTTGACCAAGATGGGCATCAAGACAGTTGCTCACCCTTCCTATAGTCCAGACGTTGCTCCCTGTGACTTTTGGTTATTCTCTAAGCTTAGAGGCTGTCGTTATGAGACAATTGAGGAGATGAAAGAGGCTGTGATGAAGGTCATTGACACGCTCACACAAGAGGATTTCTATGGGGCCTTCCAGAAGTTATTGGAATGGTACAACAAGTGCATTGCAGCCGGAGGAGATTACTTCGAAGGGGACTAGAGTTTCATGTGTGTACTATCAATAAAAGTGCCCCTACGAAAAAAGTCTGGAAACTTATTTAATGATCCTCGCAGATATAATACATATGATAAATATAATATACATATATGTTTCATATATATATATATATATATATATATATATATATATGTATACAATATATATATATATATATATATAACTGAAATATAATATATATCATTCACTGATCCTGGTAATACAATTTTGGCAAAATTTTGGAGAAACCTCAAAAATATATTGCTCAAATATCATTGGCTTGGGATAAATTACCAAGGCATATAAATTCTACAAAATCACTTGAAAGCCACAGGTATAAAACCTTTTTGCTGGGACATAAATCATTGTCCAATCTGCCCTGATTGATTTGCTTGGTGGAGAAAATATGTTGTTATAAGAAACAAAATTTTAAAAGGAGCAAAGAATATAAGCTTAACCATTTTTCTTTTAATCAAGATTCTAAGAGAATTACAGTAATTTTGGAATGATTTAACCAAAAATAGTTTCTTTTTATCTCTATAAAGAATTATCAATTAATTTGATTCATAAATAATTAGTCTTTTTTTTTAAAACAAGTTTTTACTATGCATTTCAAACTTCCAATGTTTTAAACCAAAACTCTAAATAACCTGATTAAATTCTGACTTTGTAGGTTTTTTCGTATCTCAGTCATGAAAGAATACACATCATTACTTAATCTATGGTCTCACACACCTAAAATAGAAGAACTGAAAGTGTTTATTTGATATTCAATGTTGTGGGAGTTAAGAAATAACAAAAATTATATAGTAATAGTCGAGAAAATTTGTAGTGTTTATGGCCAAGGTTTTGTTACTGACTGCCAAGTCCAAAACTGGTTTTCAAAGTTTCATTTTATTTATATATCATTGAGAGATAAATACAGAGCAGGTTGCTCATCATAATCAAGAGGTTTAAAGAGAATAAGTGGAATGTACAAAATATTTAGCATTTGACCTCAATATGATTATGAAAGGCCACATTCAACATGAATCATGCAGAAAAAAATTTTGACTTTAGCCTGGTCTGTTCGATCCCATTCACCATTTTCACAAGACTTAGTTCCAAGTGATATCTGTCTAAATCATTCTTTACAAAATGTTCTGAATGACACTGGCCCAGTCGGCTGGGACTGTAGAATATACCAACTGCATCTCTGCAGAGGAATAAGACTCCCTCAATGAGAGTCCAAGATTTGACGTAAAACAATCTGATGGTGTGGTTTCAGTTATGCTGGAGCTTTGGGGAATGTGGAGTACCCTTTTATTGCTATCACTCCTAGGTTCACTCTGGCCCAGATTAGTAGCATCTGATAGGGTCTTGTCTATGGATTAAATAGAACTAAACAATGTACTTTTGTTAAACTGAATTGTTTGAAATAGAACTGTCGCCAATGGCCCGGGAGACCTGGGTTCAATCCCAGGTCGAGTCATACCAAAGACTCAAAAAATGGTACTTGATGCTTCCTTGCTTAACACTCAGCATTATAAGGTACGGATCAAGGGTAAAGTAGAGCAATTCAGGGAAGGAGTAGCGCCCTCCCCTACACCTTGGTGTAGTAGCTATCGAAAAGGGAGCCTTCGGGTTACCCTCGACTATGGTCGCCAACTTAATACATTTAACTATGTGTAAACAAAAAACTGTACTTATACTAAAATGAATAGTTTAAAATAGAACTGTTTTGACTTTTAAACAGTGTACTTATGCTAAACTGAATTGTTTGAAATAGAATGGTTTATATGTATAAAAATGGATTTGGCATTAAATAAGCTTATTTAATAGCAAAATGGTTGATATGCCATAAAACCAAACCAAATTTGAATGACAAAATATTCTTTAAAGATTAGGTAAAAACATTTGTGGAAAACTTTTGGATTTCAAAACCAGCTGAATTTTACTTGAGAGGAATCAACAAGCTACTTGATAAATGACAAGAGGTTATTCAAAATAACGAATATAGTATTGACTGAAATTAATTCATTGAATAAATTATATTTTATGAAAATGAAAATTGTTCATGACTCAACGCAATATTATGACAGCTTTATAATAAATCATTGATGAAGGTTTATATTTAAAAATGTCAGTCTATTTGGCAGACAGATGGGAACCAAACAGATACTACTACTTTAGCTCACATGAAACAACAATAAGAGACTTACAACCAGTTATAATTAAGTGTCATATTCAGAACACTAAAAGTTTTATGAAGCCCATCTAAACTACATAAAGATTTCATTTTATAAACTAAAATCAAAAAACCTTTCTAAATTGTTAACTAATATTTGTTTTATGTGCATCTTTGATAAATTTTTCAACAGCTTTGATTTTAATTCTTAGGGACAGATGATTCCGATTTTGAATATTTTTCTTTAATAACTTTCCTATTACTGCGACATTTCATTTGGCTTGGTTTCTTTGTTTAATAACATATCAACTCTCGTGGGTTGTTTAATGTCAAAGCTTTCCTTGTAGAAGAAAGGTATTAGCCGTTATGCCATAGGGACTTCTCCTCAAGAAAGGAAATTAGAAAGAGACAGAGAAAGAGAGGAGGTTAGTAGGTAAGGTTTCTTTGTTTAAGGGCACATCAACTCTCGTGGGTTATTTAATGCAAAAGCCATCCTTGGAGAAGAACAATGCTAGCTGTTATCCCATAGGGACTGTTATCCCATAGGGACTGTTATCCCATAGGGACTTCTCCTCTAGAAAGGAAGTCAGCATATATACAATATATACACTAATATGCCCATTTACTGGGCCAGCAACTAATCACTGTCCAGGGAATGGACTCGGCCACCTTCGAATAGTGGAACGTCTCAATGTTCATATAATCTCAGTTCAACTCGTAATTCATGATTATGTATGTGAGCACTGACTTGTTGCTACTGAGCCTTACGATAGAATTCCAACAATTGATATTTAAAGAAATTTTCGGTTGATTTACTATGGCAAAGTACACAGCAAAACTAATAACAAAGCTTGTCCAATTTTCGGGTACAGCTCAACAAAGGCAGACTTGAAGCAATAAGGCGAACTGCATCATAGTCCAGTGGGGCTCGAGCTTGTGCTCATGCCCTCCCTTCCCCTCCCCTAAACCCCCACTATAATCGACCTTCAGGTCATTGACCTTGTGTTGAGTCCTGTCTGGTGGGAGGCAGTGACAAATAAAAGCTTGTCCAATTTTATTTATGAAACAAACATTCTATTTAGTTAGCACCAAGTGCATATTGCTGCGATTCTAATTTGAGAAATTATTCCAATCATCTGAATTGTCAACCAATGTTTTCAAGAGAAAGCATCTATTCCTGATATTCCAGTCAGGATAACTGCAATCTGTGAGAAATGAGGGTACTATTGAACAGGGTGGTTAAATTCAAAATTTCCTCACTTCAAGATGGTTGTCCTATAAATACTGTGTCTAACCTACTATTCAACTCATAGCATAGAGGACAGGAAATAGACTTATGTCTTTCCCAAAGGATTAGTGAAAAGTGAATACAAATACACTTGACTGGAATATGAATTCAGTTCTCTAAATCCTCTTTTACATCCTGATATTAATTACATCTCTCTCATATCCACACACAAGCAAACACGAATCTGAAAACATATGCCTGTGTGTGTATGTGTGCATATACACCAGTGTATGTATGTATGCATGCAACTGTGTGTATGTGTATGCGTGTGAGTATGCATGCACCTGTGTATAAGTGTATGTGTAAGCATGTGTCTCTGTATGTGTATATGTATGTGTGCATGTACCTGTCCATGTGTGTAAATATGCTTGTATCTGTGTATGTGTGTATACACCTATGTGTAAATTAGTGTGTGTGCATGCAACTCTGTGTGTATGTGTATGTGTGTGTATGAATGTGCTTGTGTATGAGTCTTAGTGTATATGTGCATATATGCATATGTTCATGCATGTGTGTGTGTGTGTGTGCGTGTGTGTGTGTGTGTGTGTGTGTGTAAATGCATATGCATGTGTGTGTGTATGTGTGTGTGTGTGTGTGTGAATGCATATGCATGTGTGTGTGTGCGTGTGTGTGTGTGTGTGTGTGTGTGAATGCATATGCATGTGTGTGTGTATGTGTGTGTGTGTGTGAATGCATATGCATGTGTGTGTGTATGTGTGTGTGTGTGTGTGTGAATGCATATGCATGTGTGTGTGTGTGCGTGTGTGTGTGTGTGTGTGAATGCATATGCATGTGTGTGTGTATGTGTGTGTGTGTGTGAATGCATATGCATGTGTGTGTGTATGTGTGTGTGTGTGTGTGTGTGAATGCATATGCATGTGTGTGTATGTGTGTGTGTGAATGCATATGCATGTGTGTGTATGTGTGTGTGTGTGTGTGTGTGTGAATGCATATGCATGTATGTGTGTGTGTGAATGCATATGCATGTGTGTGTGTGTGTGTGTGTGTGTGTGTGTGAATGCATATGCATGTGTGTATGTGTGTGTGTGTGTGAGAGAGTTTGTAATGTTCTATTTAGACTTCTATTTTCAATAAAAAAAAAATCTAAATCAAAAAATCCCAAGTTCACACAACGTGTCTGTGAGTGAGTCTGAAAAAACAGGAACATTGATTTCAATTTCAGTTCTGGCACAGTGCTTCTCAAACTATATGATGTGACATACCAGCAGGATATTTTTCCAATGTGTCATGAAGTGGTACCGTATTTGTGCTTTATCATTATCTGATTTAAGTTCTAAGTATTTCTATCTGTTGAATTCTATCTGTTGTGGACCAATAAAAGGTCCAGAAGAAAGACACAAGCTCAGGATTACGTGAAACATGTATATTGAATGAAAGTATAAACACAGCATAGGTAAAAGAGTGTTGAACGTCAGTCTGACTGCCAAAGTGTTAGGCGGGAGTTAACTTGACACCGAGATGAATATTCTCCCAGTATTCATAGTAATAGGAAGAGTTCATTATAGTCCGTAAGGTAGGTACGATAAGAGTATCACAGCATATGAAAAAATAATATTAAACAATATAGAAAGATATTATGTATTTTCATTTTCATATTACATATATTATGGTTATGTGAAACTTGAAACTTGTGCATATCAGAAGTCAATGACTTACATACCAGCCAAAATACATGTACCACCACTGATCAAAACAGCTGGGCACTTTGTGAAGGAATTACATATCTTCCCACATAAGATTCAGCTGATGCAAGAATTAAAACCAATGGATTATGATGAGTGTCTAATTAAATATTAGATTAATTATGGAGATATCTTATTAAAGGTAATCACATGACTTTTGATAAGGTAGTGAAAAAAAATATCAGAATCATAAGAATTATCAAAATAGTTAAAATTGTCCTCAATACAAGTTCTGGATAATTTAGTTTGAATTATTAAAACACAATAATTTTTAAAAAGTATATTGTTTTAATTTTGAGTTTGAGTGCAAGGAAATAATTTGTTTGAAAGGTCAGGGTTGAGCCAGGATTAGAATGATTGAAACTTAACAGCTTTTCTGCAAAAGGTGTGACACAAGGCCATGATACAATAATAGAATAATATTGATTGGCTCATCAATAAACAACACATTTGAGCCTGAAATTAGAACGATTGAAACTTAATAGCTTTTCGGCTAAAGGTGTGACACAAGGCCATGATACAATAACAGAAAAATATCGACTGGTGAGCCAATCAATGAAAAGAAGAGTAGAGCTTTTACCCCTCCCCAAGATGTGCAACACAAAGCCAGACAATTAACTTTTGCTATATGTTGACAGCAGTTACAAAGAATTGAATATGGATTTGTCTACAGAATAATTATATCTGATGAAGCCAATTTTCATGGAAAGGGTTTCATTAATTGGCAGAATTACAGAATTTGGATTCTGCAAATCCAAGAGTTGCACATCAACATCAGCACTGACTGGATTTGGGGGTAAATTCATCATATGGTAAATTTATCACCAGCATATTTATCGCATGGTAAATTTATCACATCAGATTAATTGTTCCTATAATATAAGGTTTACCAAAACCAAACCCTTTAGTTCTTTTCAAGCTGAAGAAGTTTTCCAAAAGATTTTTATCTGATCTTCTTAAGGAAATTTTTTTGTCATTCAGAGCATTTTGTTAAGAAGGAAAAACATGGAAATCATTTGGTGCAAGGTGGATGTGGCGGGGGGAGAAGAGACCAGCCTAAAGCCGATATTGTTTCCTGCATGATTTTTGCTAAAAGTGGCCTTGCATTATCATGAAGAAAGACAACATTTCTGTTGTTGATGAACATTGGGTATTAACTCGGAAATGTTAAAAAATATTCATTTATTTATAAATTATCATTTTTCCTTGACTATGGGTTCAAGTAAACAAGAAAGAAAGAAACAAACAAACAAATAAAAGCAAGAGAAGTGGAAAGAGAACGGAGAAAAAAGGAAGAAAACAAAGAGAGAAAGAAATAAAACAGAAAGAAAGAAAGAAAGAAAGAAAGAAAGAAGCAGATCAGGAAAGTGAGCACCAGATGTGATGTAATGACACTAGATGAAATTTATATAAAGGAAGTAAGCACTTGATGTGATTTGCAGGTACCAGATGTAATGTGTAGACCCCAGATGTAAAATTCCATCTGGTGCTTACTTCTTATATAATCTGGTATATGTATATACCAGATGTACATATACCAGATGTACACATACCAGATGTATATACCAGATGTACACAGATGTATATACAGATGTATACACCAGATGTATATACCAGATGTACACCAGATGTATATACCAGATATATGTACACCAGATGTATATACCAGATGTACACCACTGGTGTACAGGTGTACACCACTGGTGTACATCTGGTGTACTGGTGTACATCTGGTGTACATCTGGTGTACTGGTGTACACCACTGGTGTACATCTGGTGTACATCTGGTGTACAGATGGTGTACATCTGTACATCTGGTGTACAGATGGTGTACATCTGTACTGGTGTACATCTGGTGTACATCTGTACACCTGGTGTACACCTGATGTACACCTGGTGTACACCTGATGTACACCTGATGTACACCTGGTGTACACCTGGTGTACATCTGTGTACACCTGGTGTACATCTAGTGTACACAGGTGTACATCTGATGTACACTGTGTACATCTGATGTACACTGATGTACACTGATGTACACAGATGTACACAGATGTACACCAGGTGTACACTGATGTACATCAGATGTACATCAGATGTACACTGTACATTCCAAAAGATATTAATGTACAGTGTACATCTGATGTACACAGTGTACATCTGATGTACACTGTGTACACAAAAGATATTAATGTACAGTGTACAATATTAATGTACAATATTAATGTACAGTGTTAATGTTAATATTAATGTACAGTGTATAATGTTCCAAAAGATATTAATGTACAGTGTACATCTGTGTACATCTGTGTACACTGTGTACATCTGATGTACACAGTACACCAGTACACCAGTACACCAGTACTGATGTACATCAGTACACCAGTACATCAGTACATCTGATGTACACCAGTACACCAGTACATCTGATGTACACTGTGTACACCAGTACATCTGATGTACACTGTGTACATCTGATGTACACAGTGTACATCAGATGTACTGGTGTACTGATGTACTGATGTACTGGTGTACTGGTGTACATCAGATGTACAGATGTACTGGTGTACTGGTGTACATCAGATGTACTGGTGTACACAGTGTACATCAGATGTACTGGTGTACATCTGTACTGGTGTACACCAGTGTACATCTGTATACCAGTGTATATACCAGTGTATATACCAGTGTAGATATATACCAGTGTATATACCAGTGTGTATACCAGTGTATATACCAGTGTAGATATATACCAGTGTACACTGTACAGTGTATATACAGTGTATACCAGTGTATATACAGTGTATACCAGTGTACACAGTGTACAACTGTACACTGTACACTGTACACAGTGTACAACTGTACACAGTGTACAACTGATGTACACCAGATGTACACTGGTGTACATCTGTACTGGTGTACACTGGTGTACATCTGTACTGGTGTACACTGGTGTACACTGTACTGGTGTACACTGGTGTACATCTGGTGTACTGGTGTACTGGTGTACATCTGGTGTACACTGGTGTACACTGGTGTACTGGTGTACACTGGTGTACATCTGTACTGGTGTACATCTGTACTGGTGTACACTGGTGTACATCTGTACTGGTGTACACTGTGTACATCTGGTGTACATCTGGTGTACACTGGTGTACACTGGTGTACATCTGTACTGGTGTACACTGGTGTACACTGTACTGGTGTACACTGGTGTACATCTGGTGTACTGGTGTACACTGGTGTACACTGGTGTACTGGTGTACACTGTACATCTGTACTGGTTTACATCTGTACTGGTGTACATCTGTACTGGTGTACACTGGTGTACATCTGTACTGGTGTACACTGTACTGGTGTACTGGTGTACTGGTGTACATCTGTACTGGTGTACACTGGTGTACAGATGTACACTGGTGTACCAGATGTACACTGGTGTACCAGATGTACACCAGATGTACACCAGATGTACAGATGTACACCAGATGTACACCAGATGTGTACACCAGATGTACACTGGTGTACACCAGTACAGATGTACACCAGTACAGATGTACACCAGATGTACACTGGTGTACCAGATGTACACTGGTGTACCAGATGTACACCAGATGTACACCAGATGTACAGATGTACACCAGATGTACACCAGATGTGTACACCAGATGTACACCAGATGTACACCTGATCACCAGATGTACACCAGATGGACACCAGTACATCAGTACACCAGTACACCAGTGTACTGATGTACACCAGTGTACAGATGTACACCAGATGTACACCAGTGGTGTACACCAGTACACCAGTGGTGTACATCAGTACACCAGTGGTGTACATCAGTGGTGTACATCAGTACACCAGTGTACATCAGTACACCAGTGTACAGTGGTGTACATCAGTACACCAGTGGTGTACATCAGTGGTGTACACCAGATGTACACCAGTGGTGTACACCAGTACACCAGTGGTGTACATCTGGTGTACACCACTGGTGTACTGGTGTACACCACTGGTGTACATCTGGTGTACATCTGTACATCAGTACACTGGTGTACATCTGGTGGTACAGATGTACTGGTATATACCAGTGTACACTGGTATACACTGGTACATATATCATCTGATGTACATATATACCAGATGTACACCAGTGTACTGATGTACACCAGTGTACATCTGGTGTACATCCTGGTGGTACACCAGTGGTGTACATCTGGTATATATGTACATCAGATGTACACTGTACCAGTGTATACCACCACTGGTGTACATCTGGTGGTACACCAGTGGTGGTATACACTGGTACAGTGTACATCTGATGTACATATATACCAGATGTACACCACTGGTGTACCACCAGATGTACACCAGATGTACACTGGTGTACATCAGTACACTGGTGTACATCTGGTATATATGTACATCAGATGATATATGTACCAGTGTATACCAGTGTACACTGGTATATACCAGTACATCCAGTACATCTGGTATATATGTACATCAGATGATATATGTACCATTGTATACCAGTATATACAGTGTATATACAGTGTATACCAGTGTATATACAGTGTATACCAGTGTACACTGGTATATACAGTGTACACTGGTATACAATGGTAGATATATACCAGTGTACACTGTACAGTGTATATACAGTGTATACCAGTGTATATACCAGTGTAGATATATACCAGTGTACACTGTACAGTGTATATACAGTTGTATACAGTGTAAATACAGTGTATACCAGTGTACACTGGTATATAACAGTGTACACTGGTATACAATGGTAGATATATACCAGTGTACACTGATATATGTACCATTGTACCATATGTACCATATGTACCATTGTATACCAGTGTACACTGGTATATACCAGATGTACACTGGTACACTGTGTGTACACCAGTGTACTGTGTACACTGTACACTGTACACTGTGTACAGTACTGTGTACACAGTACTGTGTACACAGTACTGTGTATAGTGTATAGTGTACAGTGTACTGTGTACACAGTGTACAGTGTACTGTGTACACTGTACACTGTACACTGATACACTGTACACTGTACACTGGTGTGTACACTAGTGTGTACACTGTGTGTAAACTAGTGTGTACACACTAGTGTGTACACACTAGTGTGTACACACTGTGTGTATCTGGTATATATCACATCTGGTACATCAGTACGTCAGTGTACATCAGTACATCAGAACTGATGTACACCAGTACACTGGTGTACATCAGTACTGGTGTACATGCTGGTGTACATGCTGGTATACATCTGGTGTACATATATGGAATGCTTCAGACTGCTTTTGAAGCATCTTGCATGAATCGAGCATCAATTTTTGAGTGGCATAAGAGACTTCCTTACTCCTCCCACACCTCTCATCATCCCTCACAGACTCCGTGCCTTCCTTGAATGGAAGGCACGGAGTCTGTGAGGGATGATGAGAGGTGTTGGAGGAGTAAGGAAGTCTATACACCAGATTTGATTGGTTAAAGGGTTAGGGTTAGGGTTACTATGTCGAGGTTTTAAGGGAGTTCAGGAAGAGATTCCTTGGGAAGAGGCCAGCACTCTTCAAATTGGGTCAGTGGCATTTCCACCAGGACAATACACAGTCCACAACTCCATCCTTGTCACAGACTATTTGAACAAGATGGGCATCAAGACAGTTGCTCACCCTCTCTGTGACTTTTGGTTATTCCCTAAGCTCAGAGGCTATCGTTATGAGACAATTGAGGAAATAAGAGAAGCTGTAACGAAGGTCATTGACACGCTCACACAAGAGGACTTTCATGGGGCCTTCCAAAAGTTGTTGGAACAGTACAAGTGCATTGCTGTCGGAGGAGATTACTTCAAAGAGGACTAGAATTTCATGTGTGTACTATCAATAAAAAGCCCATACGAAAAAAGTCTGGAAACTTATCGTATGCCCCTTGTATATATATATATATATATATATATATATATATATATATATATATATATATATATGTTCTAATTTCTTAATACTTCTAACACCTTATTGTTTTGATCCTCTTTGGCCTCGCCTGATAATTAAAATTTATATAGGTCTTCCTTTTCTTGTTTTTTTCCTACACATTTAAACTGCAATCCTCGTTCGTTGTTCTGCAACCTCAAGTCTAACATGTATAAAGTCATCTGACGAGACGGAGAGTCTGATAATATTCTCCAGGTGCCTGTGGTGTAATTGTTATCGTCGTAGGAAATGAACACGGCGACACAAGTTCAAATCCTGGATGAGACTGATTGCATTTCACATAGCACTAATACCCTTGGGAAAGGTATGAATCCAATTATTCTCCCTCCAGCTATGGGTAAATAGTAGGACAGACTAAGTTCTTCAGCCTTGGTTAGGCAACTAGTCTAGGAGAAGGAAAACTCTGAATTCAAACCTGTTAAACTCTGCTTAAAAAATTGACCTTGTGTCATATCCTACCCGAGCGGAGGGTTGGGTAAATAGGATAATAATATTCTCCAGTGAAATAAATTTATAATGACAATTAATCAGTTTTCAATTTCCATTCAATTGCACTGTATATATATAGTTGGGATTAGGTACCCTGATGAGCTGCTTAGGTGAAACTGTAGTAGGTTAGTTCCTGATACATGAAATAATTTTTGTCACTATTTCGCTCGACTTAGTATTGAGCCCTTTTTTGCACTTGAAGCTTAGCAGCAATTACAGTGGTTTTTTTCTTTTGACCAATCTATTGCGCATCTGTTGATTTTTTTCTATTGGTATGACAAGGTTGGCCTTTTCTTTTTTTCCCGATATATATATATTTGTTTCCCTAGGCTGTGATTCGTTGTATATTTTTATCTTCGAATTACTTGAGGTTTTTTTTCCCTTACCGTAAGTGCTAGTATTCAATAAGTTATTTAGTTATATATATATATGTATATATATATATATATATATATATGTATATATATATATATATGTATATTTATATCCGTGCTGATAGAGCAACATGATGATTATGATATATATATATATATATATATATATATATATGTATATGTACCTATATATATATGTATATATATATATCTGTTATTTCATACATACATACATATATATATAAAATTAACCTAAATCGCGAGTCGAAAATCTTCTACTAAAGTTTCACCTTAACGGATCATCAGGAAGCCTAACTTCGACTCGAAGTGTTGAGCACTTTAGTAATTGTAGCATTGCAGGATTCGCGGAGGGTTCTTTGGTTTTCTTTTGACCACTGACTGCGTATCCCTTGATTTTTTTCAAGGGTCAGACGAGGTTGGCCTTTTCTTTCTTTTTGACCCAAAATTTTTTTCTTTTTCCCCTGGGCGGTGATTCGAGATACTTTTTTTTCTCTTGTTCCTGGCCAGGGTTTTTTTTGTTTTTTCTGGTACCGTGAATACTGGTAGATATTAGATTAGTAAATACATATATATATATATATATATATATATATATATATATATATATATATATATTTATATATATATATCCATGTGTAAGTGTTTGCATGTATATGTATATATGTTTTTTTTATTATATTATATTACTTTGTTTGCAAAATATATGTGTGTACATGTATATATATATATATATATATCTTATTTTATTATATATATAATACTACTTTTTATATATGTATAATATATATCCATGTGTATGTGTGTACATGTATATATATATCTTATTTTATTATACATATTACTTTTTATGTGTATAATATCTATATTACTCTGTGTGTGTGTGTGAATATATATCTGCAGCATGTACATCACATACACACAGCACCATGTATACCAGATATCATCACTAGATATATCACATATACATATATACCAGATCGTATATATGTACATACCTGGTATATATCACATCTGGTGTACATCTGGTATATATCATATCTGGTGTACATCTGGTGAACATCTGCAACACAATCTGGAGAACATCTGGTGTGACCAATGCAGATATATCAGATGTACACCAGATGTGTTGCAGATGTACACATTGTGTTGCAGATACAGATATATATACCAGATGTATGTACCAGATATATACCATCAGATATTCACCAGATGTGTTGCAGATTGGGATGTACACCAGATGTGATATATACCAGATGTGATATATACATCTGGTGTACATCTGTATCTGCAACACAATGTGTACATCTGCAACACATCTGCTGTGACTGCATATATATATGCATATATATAGCATATATATCTGCATATATATAGCAGATGTGTTGCAGATACATCTGGTGTACATATATCATCTGATGTACATATACATCTGGTGTACATCTGGTGTACATCTACATCTGGTGTACATCTGTGTACACCTGGTATATATATATATCACATCTGGTATATATATATGTATATATATATGTATATACCAGATGTACACCTGATGTATATACCAGATGTACACCAGATGTACATCTGGTATATACCAGATGTACATATATACCAGATGTACATATATACCAGATATACATATATACCAGATATATATATATATACCAGATATATATACCAGATATACATATATACATGTATATATACCAGATGTACATATATATACATATATATAGATGTACATATGTATAGATGTACATATGTATAGATGTACATATATGTATAGATGTACATATATATAGATGTACATATATATAGATGTATAACCCTAACCCTTTAACCAATCAAATCTGGTGTATAGACTTCCTTACTCCTCCCACACCTCTCATCATCCCTCACAGACTCCGTGCCTTCCTTGAATCTCTTATGCCACTCAAAAACTGATGCTCGATTCATGCAAGATGCTTCAAAAGCAGTCTGAAGCATTCCATATATTTCTGTGGCATTTTTTCCAAGTCTAAAACAGAATTTTATTGCATATGGTTCTTCTAAAGTATCCTCACGTCCAGATTGCATTTTTGAAATTCACCAGCTGTATCAATCAGGCTTTAATAGGGTGTATTCCAATTCATGCTGTAGCTGTTGATTTGAACCTGAAATCATAAAAATTGGTCAGTCATCTCATAAGAAGTATAGCAATAACATAGTGAATTTTCAAGAGTCTACGACAATTTTAAATGCCCCCACAAAAAAAAGTCTGGAAACTTTTCATATGCCCCTTGTATATATATATATATATATATATATATATATATATATATATATATATATATATATATAGTAATATTATTTGCATAATAAGATATACCTATACACATGCATGCACACACACATATGTATATATGCACAAACATACATATATATTTTATATATAAACACGGTAATATCATATAATTAATAAAATAAGAAATATATGCACACATGTATATATATATATATTATAACAATGTTAGTTGTCACTATCTCACTCTGGGAAATAAGTTTCCTTCCAATTGCACTATATATATATATATATATATATATATTTCATTGTATATATCATATTACTTGGTTTACATATATAATATATATTTATATAAATCATTCGTTTTTCATTGTTTTATTTCAATTTACTGATTAACAAATGATATACTAAAATAAGATATGTCTCAATAATAATTTTTTTTGTATATAAATGTTTGAATGTTTAGTCATATTTTTGTAGCTGTAAATATTTCCTCTCTTAAACTTGAAGCATGAAGAAAATGGAGGTTTCTTTACACGCCAAAATAAGTTGATACCTATTGCTACTTAAATTGGAAGGGTTACTTTTATATAGGACGGATAAGGTTGTTGTTTTTTTAAGTCTGGTTGTAAATGTGTAAGAGTTATTTTAATACATTTTCTTGTTTGATCTGAAGAAGTCCTGTTAATGTTTTAGAGCATTGATTTATTTCAATGCTTTTTTACAGGATGGAAATAAATTTATTATCTTAACGTGTTTTCTTTTTATAAAATATATATATATATTGTCATCCACAGACAGACTGTTTCATTCTATCAGAACTCTTCAATGTGGCTAGAAACGCAGGACGCTCGAAGCCGGGATCGAAACCCGTCCAACTTTACGTTAGACTAAGCTTCAAACCTGTCGGCCAACCAAGCGGACTATGTTGGCTTAGGGAATTTTAAGGTATTTATTTTAGCAACAGCAGCAGTGTGTGTGTGTGTGTGTGTGTGTGTGTGTGTGTGTGTGTGTGTGTGTGTGTGTGTGTGTGTGTGTGTGTGTGTGCATATATATGTATATATCTTTTTTTATTGTATATCTATGTATGCGTGTATATCTATGTATATGTGTGTATATATATATATATATATATATATATATATATATATATATATATACAATATCACTTTTCATATATATGTATCTATATTACTGTGTATGTGTGAATATATATATTCAAATAGATATATGTATGCATGTGCCTGTGTGCATGTATGTATCTTCTTTTATTATATATATATATAGAATTAACTTAAATCGCTAGTCGAAAATCTCAAGACGAAACTTCCTGATGATCCGTTAAGGTGAAACTTTAGTAGAAGATTTTCGACTAGCGATTTAAGTTAATTCTATAATTGGTTCCATTGTTTTATGTTGAGCATTTTAGTAATTATAGCATTGCAGTATTCGCGGAGGGTTTTTTGGTTTTCTTTTGGCCCCTGACTAAGTACCCCTTGATTTTTTTCAAGGAGTAGGACGAGGTTAGTCTTTTCTTTCTTTTTTACCCAAAAAACTTTTTTCTTTTTCCTCTGAACCGTGATTCGAGATATTCTTTTTCTCTAATTCCTGGCCAGGGGTTTTTTGTTTTTTTCTGGTACCGTGAATACTGGTAGATATTTGATTAGTAAATATATATATATATATATATATTACTTAATCATATCAGATTATAATATATATAAATGCAATTATCAAATTACTTTATTATTATGTATATATTGAACAAACCATTTACACATGGTGGATGTGACACAAGGCTAACTTTTAACCCGAATGATCTCTGCATTCACTCTATCTGAACCCCCCCCCCCCAATATTTTTATCTGTGGGGGTTCTTGAAGGACAACATGTATGAGAACAATCCACAATCCATTGCTGAACTCAAAAGGACCATCAATCGGAAGATTCGTGCCATACCAAAAAAAGTTTGGGCGATTGATAGACTTTGCTCAACGAATTCAAGTGTGCCATCAACACATTGATGGTCATTTGGAATACATCCAGCAAAAAATGCATCCTTTGAGTTAGAGACATCAAATCAATGCTTTTTTGTTATGATATCAGCTTCCAGGACATGCCACCGTTTTTTGAGTTTTTTTATCTCAGTAAAAAATCATTATCATATTAATGAGTAGCATCTATTTTGAGACACCTTTTATATATACATATATAAGTAATTAAGTTGGCGACCATAGTTGAGGGCAACCAGAAGGTTCCCTTTCCAATAGCTACAACACCAGGGTGTAGGGGAGGGCTCTACTCCTTTTCCTGGATTGCTCCACTTTACCCTTGATACGTACCTTATATTGCTGAGTGTTTAGCAAGGAAGTATCAAGTATGACGCGACCTAGGTTTGAACACAGGTCTCCCGGACCATTAGTGCACACTCTACCCACTAGGCCAATGAACCGGTTTTATATATATATATACATTTATATATAAGTAAAGAAAAACACTGTTACCTACTTTAGATACTACTGATGGCAGTTCCATGCTATATATACATATATAAATGTGTTAGCGTAAGTGTTTGTTTACATAACAATAAAGTGTTACTTGATTTTGTTTGATAACCAATCCAAATAACTATTCAAATTTTGAATATTTATGAATTCTCTTATATTCAAGTTTATTCTGAATATTTGCATAATCTAAAAGCCACTGTATCCAATCTACTTAAAACTAAATTTAACATCAAACACTCTGATATATATATATATATATATATATATATATATATATATATATATATATATATATATATATATACACGAGGGGAGCCAATTATAAAATCAACTTAAATCGCGAGTCGGAAATCTCCTACTAAAGTTTCACCTTAACGGTTCATCAGGAAGTCCTATACCGACTGGTATAGGACTTCCTGATGATCCTATACCGATCGGTATAGGACTTCCTGATGATCCGTTAAGGTGAAACTTTAGTAGGTGATTTCCGACTCACGATCTAAGTTAATTTTATATATATATATATATATATATATATATATATGTGTGTGTGTGTGTGTGTGTGTGTGTGTGTGTGAGTTTGTGTGCATGTATCTTAATATCAATGCACTCAGAGGAATATAAAACATCAAAAAATTACCAGTAAGTCATTTTTAACCTATTTATATCTCACGCCCATATCAACTGAACTAAAAAAAAAAAAATGCTTCCCTTGACCAGGACTCTCTCTCTTTCTATCTGTCTGTTTGTCTCTCTCTCTTTCTCTATCTGTCTATCTATCTACCTATCTCAGCTTGTCCCTATATATATCCCTTTCTATCTATCTATCTATCTATCTATCTATCTATCTCATTCTGTTCATATCTATCTATCTATCTATCTATCTATCTATCTATCTCATTCTGTTCATATCTATCTATCTATCTATCTCATTCTGTTCATATCTATCTATCTATCTATCTATTTCAGTCTGTTCATATCTATCTATCTATCTATCTATCTATCTATCTATCTATCTCAGTCTGTTCATATCTATCTATCTATCTATCTATCTATCTATCTATCTCAATCTGTTCATATTTATCTATCTATCTATCAAAGCCCAGTCAGCAGGGACTGTAGAATATGTCAGTTGCATCTCTGCCAAGAGGTAAGACCTCCCCCAATGAGTGTCCTGATTATAACATTAAACCATCCGATGGTGAGGCTCCAGGACTGGAGCTTTGGGGAATGTGGAGTACTCCTTCATTGCCATTTCTCCCAGGTCCACTCTGACTTAGAGCGGTAGTAATAGACAGGGTCACATCTATGGGTCAAATAGAATGAACTGCATGCAAATAAATGACTGATGTTAAATTGAATTGTTTGTGCTAAATAGCAATACTTGAAACCATTTAACTGTGTGCAAACAAATGATTAATACTAAATAGAACTATTTGTGTTTGGAATACTTGAAACTATTTAACTGTCTCTGTGCAAACAAATGAATAATATTAAATAGAGTTTGTAGTATTAGATAGAAATACTTGAAACCATTTAACTCGATGTCAACAAATGAGGTCTTGCTTATTTTAAAAATGTTATCTACAAACTCTACATTTTCAGATCATATATATCTAAAATGTATAAACAAGATTTGGCATTACATAACCTACAAGGGTTGATATACCATAAAAACCAACCAAACAACCTATCTATCAATCTATCTCAGTCTGTTCATATCTATCTATCAATCTATCTCAGTCTGTTCATATCTATCTATCTATCTATCTCAGTCTGTTCATATCTATCTATCTATCTATCTATCTCAGTTCCTATTTTCTCTCAATCTATCTGAGTATGCCCATATATATACGTATATGTATATATATATATATGGATACATACATACAGTAGCGTCCAAAACTAAGGGACAAAATTTTAAAACCTAATATTTGTTAGAAATAACAACTGGCAAAAGCTGAAATTTTGACAACTGGTAGTTGTTATCATCCATAATAATATACTAAAATTTGAATCATTTGCAAAGGATAGAAAAAGAATTATTTATATTTATTATTATATATGAAAATTAGGCAAAAGTATTTTTCAGTGATGAAAGCAAGTTTAATTTATTTGGAAATGATGGAAAAAACAATGTAAAGAGATGTATTGGTGAAAGATTAAGTGCAAAGTGTACTAAGAAAACTGTCAAGTTTGGAGGCGGAAGCGTCATGGTATTTGGAATGTTTTCTAGCCAAGGTACAATGCCTCTTGTCCGGTAACAAACTCGTGTAAACGTGCAGATCTATAAAAACATTGTTCAAGATCATGTTGTGCCAATCATACAGAATTCAGGTTTCGATAGGGCTACCTTTATGCAAGATAATGCCCCATGTCACAAGGCAAACGTGGTAATGAGTTAACTTAGCAAGCAAGATTTCGAAATTATGGATTGGCCACCGCAAAGTCCTGACTTAAATCCAATAGAAAATCTTTGGAAGACCTTAGGAGTGAAAGTTATGGAAAGAAATCCCACTAACACGGAAGATTTGTGGGTGAAGCTTCAAGAAGAATGGTCTTAGTATCGAGGATTGTCAAGAACTGATTCCTTCTTGTTGTCGAAGATGTGCAGCTGTCATTGAGAGCAAGGGCTCATTTACTAATTATTGATTGTACATGTATTTTTATTGTTTTTTGACTGCTTACATTGTTTTTCTCAATTTTGTCCCTTACTTTTGGACGATCCTATTTTGAAAATAAATAAATAATTGTTATAATTCTTTTTCTATCCTTTGCAAATGATTCAAATTTGTTATTTCTAACAAATATTAGGTTTTAAAACTTTGTCCCTTAGTTTTGGACGCTACTATATATATATATATATATATAGCTATCTATCTCAGTCTTTCCTTTACTATCGATCTATTCATCTCAGTATGTCCCTATCTCTATCTCCCCATTGATTAATCTATTCATCTCTCTATCAATTTGTTCATGTCTACCTACTTAACAAAAGAAATACCTCAGTCCAATGAATAGTCTTTTTTTTAAATGCTTTTAGCTTTTCCAATAATTGCAATAATCACGCTACCACTTACAAAAATCAATACAAAATATATAGACATTTTGTCAGTTTACTGAAAATAGATGTATCCAAGTTTTGCAGGTGAATATTTTTAATAAAAGATCTTCCGATTGATTTTGTATTCTCTATAAAATATATTAACAAACTAAAACAGGTCTTTATGTATATATACTGTCTCACCCATAAACAACTCTGTCTTCACCAATTTCTTGATAAAAAGTAAATTTTCTTTTAAACCAAAAATAATCATCATCATCATCATCAACATCAAGGCATGCTAGCAGCAGGGATTTCCTTGAATTTCTCACGATCTGTCCCTATCATTTATTGTTCCTGGTAAGTCCTCTTCATAGCATCCACTGTCCACATAGAGCTGTTGAATGTAAGTTTTTGCTTGTTGGTCAGTCAACATTGTTGTGTCCATGTGTAGAAGTCCAGGAATTATATGGCATTATGTATTAGCTTTAGCTTAAATGTCTTGCGAGATAAGAAGGTAAGAGGTCATATGGCTGCTATTTTGTCGGGTGCTGGTTTCAGGATTTGTTTTGAGGAACACAGAGTATTCTTGTGTAGTTATCGTCTAGCTTTTTCTCCGGGAAATTTGGTGCTACCATACAGTAGTACTGATAGGGCTCAAAGTTTAAAGAATTCCCATTCTATTTCATCTGACAGATCAAATATCCATAAACAACTACCTCTCAACTAATTTCAGAATAAAAATGTTTATTTAAATCTAAACCAATTGTACCATAGCCATATACAGCTATGTGTGCAACATACATAGACTGTTCATAACATATATACATAGAACATAGGAATCCTAAAACACGAAAAACACGACTTCTTAGTTCAGGTACAAAACTTTTTATTACCTTTGAGTTTAAAGGTTTTTCGACATAAGAAGAGAGATACACATTCTTTCTATTCTGGCTTTTCCATCTGCCCCCCAACATGTGTGGCACCCACCACAAAGGCTACTGGCCTGGCTTCGATAAGCAAGCAAAAGCCAACCATCTTCTCCCGAGGCAGAACTCAACTCAACTGACTGACTTCAAAATCCCCAAAATCCTCCGCGCACTTCTGGTGCGTGACGTCATTCGCACTCTCTATCCCCGTTTCCATCTAGGCTATTGTGACATCTCTGAGTGACATCTCCGCACCGCACGCGCACGTGAATATCTGTGTTAATGTTGCACCAAAGTAACCCATGCACTGAGCCGAAAGGTTCTCAGCCTAACTAAACCCAAAGGCATAAAACGAAATCCCTCGGCCATTATATTACACAATAATAGCAGAACTGTATAATTTTTTTATGGAACTTTAAAACATTGATCTCATTAGGGGTTATTTATGATGAAACTCATGAAATACAATATTGCTAGCACAATGAATATTGCATTGAAAGGAAATGGAAAAGACCTTTCTATAGTGATGAAGGTAAAAATGGAAAATATTTGCTTATATGTTTAAGAAGTATCAAGACTGAATTGAGCTGTATTTATCAAGACAGATTTAAACATTTGAGGTGTGTCAAAAAGTATCAAGACTGAATTGAGCTGTATTTATCAAGACAGATTTAAACATTTGAGGTGTGTCAAAAAGTATCAAGAATGAAATGAGCTGTATTTATCAAGACAGATTTAAACATTTGAGGTGTGTCAAAAAGTATCAAGACTGAACTGCGCTGTATTTATCAAGACAGATTTAAACATTTGAGGTGTGTCAAAAAGTATCAAGACTGAATTGAGCTGTATTTATCAAGACAGATTTAAACATTTGAGGTGTGTCAAAAAGTATCAAGAATGAAATGAGCTGTCTTTATCAAGACAGATATAAACTTTATAGGTGCGTCAAAAAGTATCAAGACTGAACTGCGCTGTATTTAGCAAGACAGATATGAACTTTATAGGTGCATCAAAAAGTATCAAGACTGAATTGAGTTGTATTTATCAAGACAGATTGAAACATTTGAGGTGTGTCAAAAAGTATCAAGAATGAAATGAGCTTTATTTATCAAGACAGATATAAATTTTATAGGTGTGTCAAAAAGTATCAAGACTGAATTGAGCTGTATTTATCAAGATAGATATAAACTTTATAGGTGCGTCAAAAAGTATCAAGACTGAATTGAGCTGTATTTATCAAGATAGATATAAACTTTATAGGTGCGTCAAAAAGTATCAAGACTGAATTGAGCTGTATTTATCAAGATAGATATAAACTTTATAGGTGCGTCAAAAAGTATCAAGACTGAATTGAGCTGTATTTATCAAGACAGATATAAACTTTATAGGTGCGTCAAAAAGTATCAAGACTGAATTGAGCTGTATTTATCAAGACAGATATAAACTTTATAGGTGCGTCAAAAAGTATCAAGACTGAATTGAGCTGTATTTATCAAGATAGATATAAACTTTATTGGTGCGTCAAAAAGTATCAAGACTGAATTGAGCTGTATTTATCAAGACAGATATAAACTTTATAGGTGCGTCAAAAAGTATCAAGACTGAATTGAGCTGTATTTATCAAGATAGATATAAACTTTATAGGTGCGTCAAAAAGTATCAAGACTGAATTGAGCTGTATTTATCAAGACAGATATAAACTTTATAGGTGCGTCAAAAAGTATCAAGACTGAATTGAGCTGTATTTATCAAGATAGATATAAACTTTATAGGTGCGTCAAAAAGTATCAAGACTGAATTGAGCTGTATTTATCAAGACAGATATAAACTTTATAGGTGCGTCAAAAAGTATCAAGATTGAATTGAGCTGTATTTATCAAGACAGATATAAACTTTATAGGTGCGTCAAAAAGTATCAAGACTGAATTGAGCTGTATTTATCAAGATAGATATAAACTTTATAGATGCGTCAAAAAGTATCAAGACTGAATTGAGCTGTATTTATCAAGACAGATATAAACTTTATAGGTGCGTCAAAAAGTATCAAGACTGAATTGAGCTGTATTTATCAAGATAGATATAAACTTTATAGGTGCGTCAAAAAGTATCAAGACTGAATTGAGCTGTATTTATCAAGATAGATAAGAGGTGTAACCACTAATATCAAGATTGAATGGATTTGGTTTGTTTTTATGATATATCAACTATTGTACGTTATTTAATGCCAAATCTTGTTTTTACACATACATTAAATATGTGATTTACAAACTATTTCATAGTTAAACACAATAAAATGATCAAACAGTTCTATTTCTAACAATTCAGTTTAGAATAAAGTAAAGTAAAGTTGGTGACTATAGTCGAAGATGACCCAAAGTCTCCCTTTTCAATAGCTACAACACCAAAGTGTAGGGGAGGGCGCTACTCCATTTCCTGGATTACTCCACTTTACCCTTGACCCTTACATTATAATGCTGAGGGTTAAGCATGGAGGTATCAATTACCGTTTTTTGAGTCTTTGGTATGACTTGACCTGGGATTAAACCCCAGTCTCCTGGACCATTGGTGAACACACTACTCATTAGGCCAATGGCCTGGTCAATTAAATGGTTCCAAGTATTGCTGTGTCACTAACAATTCAATTAAATATCACACATTTCTTTACACACAGTTAAATGATCTAACAGTTCTATTTCAAATAATTCAATTCAGCATAAGTCATTTGTTTGCACACAGTTTAAATATCAAACTCTTCCATTTGACCTATGTTTAGTTCTATTTAACCCATAGATAGGACCCTATCAGATGCTTCAACTCCAGACCAGAATGGACCTGAGAGCAATGGCAATGAAGGAGTACTCTGCATTCCCCAAAGCTCCAGCATTACTGGAGCCTCGCCATCAGATTGTTTCATGCCATATCCAGGACACTCACCCCTCTGCAGAGATGCAGTCGGTGTAATGTACTGCCCCAGCTGACTTAGCTAGATTGAATTGAGTTATATTTATCAAGATAGATATAAACATCAGAGGTGTGTCTAAAACGTATAAAGACCAAAGCTTTTGTTTATCAAAACAGAAATGAATAATAAATGAAATTATGATTGTCTTCAAAATTGTCCCCTCAGCAATCAACACACTACAGTGAGTTTCCCATTCTTCAAAGCACCTTTTCTGAAACGGTAAGAACAGTATTTCTTGAAACTTGGTTCATCCATATCCTGAAATCTTAATCTTGAGATGAATTTTCAGTTTAATCTGGTCAATATGGAAAATGCTAGAACTTGTTAAAGTCAATTCTATTTATTGATCAGATCTGTCAGCAAATTATTTGTATTAGATAGGAATACTTGATATCATATAACCATGTGCAAAAGCTCTTACGAAACAGCTCCATAAAAAATGTAAGTATGAATGTACAATGAACACTATTCCCTAACCTCTAAAGGCATAAAATAATCCCAGACAGTTTGACATGCTGTTAAAATCAATCATATACTGAATGTTGGTTGGTTGGTTGGTTGGTTGATTGGTTGGTTGTGTTTTATGGCATGTCAACACTTGTGTATTATTTAATGCCAAATCCTGTTTTTAGATATATTAAATATACATGATTTGTAAACAAATAGTTTGCAGTGTTATATAGCAAAATTTAGATCTCTCCAGATTTACAATTCCACTCAACAAACATACACATGGCTGGAGAAGGGTAGCATTCAACAGGATGTTGACCAGACAGCTGCCACCAAGACAATGAATATAATGGGTCTTTGAGCAAGAGACTCCAAGCAGAATTTCCAGGTGAGAATGCAAAAAATAAATTCCCATTAGCAAAATACCCTTTTTCAGCCAATCATAAATCTTCCCCCTCAAAAAAATTCCCAGAACTGACTTGATCCAAAGGGTAATTATTTAAGCAGCTAAAATCTTCAAAGGCTGCAGACTAGCCTACCAAGGGACTAAGGGAAGAAAAAGCTTGAACTCTGACAGGTTTATGATGTACCACCCGCTGTGAACAACTGCTGACTTAGCCACAATGCCACCCTGTCCATGAATGCTACCACCTACCAAGATCATCTGACACCCTTACCACCCTTATACCACCATACCAACCTAGTGAATTCCTTAACATATAACATACATGACCATCCAAGAACTCTGTCTTCACACACACATCACAATTTACTCCTTCACTTGATAGTCTTACACTACCAATTTGTACAGTTTGATTCTTTGCCTTATCAGCTTGTTTTTTTTTCTTTTTTTGTTTAATATATTTGTTTAAAAACTTTCAACTTGTGTTTGTCTTTTCCTTGTTACCATATACTAAATATAACAGTCGTAATTTACAAAGCTCTTTGCTTCGATGTGGCACAAGGCCAAATAAATGGGGCGCCCAATGAGACTCGATTTTTGCACACAGTTAAATGGTTTCAAGTATTGCTATCAAACATTAATAGCTTTATTTGCACACAGTTAAATGGTTTCAAGTATCCCTATCAAACATTAATAGCTTTATTTGCACACAGTTAAATGGTTTCAAGTATTGCTATCAAACATTAATAGCTTTATTTGCACACAGTTAAATGGTTTCAAGTATCGCTATCAAACATTAATAGCTTTATTTGCACACAGTTAAATGGTTTCAAGTATTGCTATCAAACATTAATAGCTTTATTTGCACGCAGTTAAATAGTTTCAAGTATCCCTATCAAACATTAATAGCTTTATTTGCACACAGTTTAATGGTTTCAAGTATCTCTATCAAACATTAATAGCTTTATTTGCACACAGTTAAATTGTTTCAAGTATTGCTATCAAACATTAATAGCTTTATTTGCACTCAGTTAAATGGTTTCAAGTATCGCTATCAAACATTAATAGCTTTATTTGCACACAGTTAAATGGTTTCAAGTATTGCTATCAAACATTAATAGCTTTATTTGCACACAGTTAAATGATTTCAAGTATTTCTATCTGAAACTAATCACTTTATTTGCCACCATAAAAATGTTTTTCTATATAGTAAAGGATTAATTATTCTATTTGACCCATTGATGAGACCCTAACAAGTACTACCACTCCAAATCAAAGTGGACCTGGGAGTAATGGAAATGCAGAGATACTCCAGATTCCTCAGAGCTCCAGGACAGGAGTCTCACCATCAGATGTAGATTAGTGTGATAAATAGGAAACTTGTTGGGAGAGTCTTACCCCTCTGAGGAGATGTAGTCAACATATCTTACAAGCCCAGCCGAGCTTTTAAATTTGAAAGTTATATTATGAATGAATTGTTAACTTGGAATTTGTTTCTCAGTTTCATTTTTTAATCCACATGAAGCCAGAAGCCATTATCGAAATTATCTAAATTATTAGATATTAAATATCCTTCTACATATGCATTTATTTTTCTTATTGTAAGTTTTACAACTTTGTTTTTGTTTTTTGTTTGTAATAAGTAAAAAAAAAGAAAAATTGAAATGAAAAAATGGTTGCACTTTAATCTTAAAACCATTAAAGAGTCTTTTAACTCTGCATGAAGTCATTTTTCACAACACCCGTTAGAAAGAAATTCTTTTTTTCTGGAATCTATTCCTCCCCACCCAAAAAAAAAACAACTGAAAAATAAAACGCAAATCTTTTATCAATATGAATGTGTAATTATGATTTAGAATTGTTCTTCATACAACTGAGCTGCATATTTGACCTTTAACTTTTTACCCTGCAAAAAACAAAACTTGAGAGATATTACAAGCATTATCATCAAGGTATACTGGCAGCATGGATTCTCTCGATTCTCTCTCACCATCCATCCCTATCAGCCATCCCTCTTGATAAGTCCTCCTGACAGCATCAAGTCTCAGCACAAAGCTGACAAATGTAAGCTTTTTGCTGGTGTATCCATGTGTGGTTGTCCATTGGAGAACATTGCTTATGAATTCATCTTTACTTCTCCAACACTGACCAACATATCCTGCACATTTTATTTTGGGATAGATTGTGAGATGGAAAGGGAGTAGCCATATAGCAGCTGCTTTTTATTATGGTGCTTTCAGGATTGGGTTGGGTTTTATGGCATATCAAACCTTGTAGGTTATACAATGCCAAATACTCTTTATACATATATATTAGATATATATGATTTGCTTTGGTTGGCTTTTATGGCACATCAACCATTGCAGGTTATTTAATGCCAAATCCTCTTTATACATATATATTAGATATATAGGATTTGGTTTGGTTGGCTTTTATGGCACATCAACCATTGCAGGTTTTTTAATGCCAAATCCTCTTTATACATATATATTAGATATATATGATTTGCTTTGGTTGGCTTTTATGGCACATCAACCATTGCAGGTTATTTAATGCCAAATCCTCTTTATACATATATATTAGATATATAGGATTTGGTTTGGTTGGCTTTTGTGGCACATCAACCATTGCAGGTTATTTAATGCCAAATCCTCTTTATACATATATATTAGATATATATGATTTGCTTTGGTTGGCTTTTATGGCACATCAACCATTGCAGGTTATTTAAAGCCAAATCCTCTTTATACATATATATTAGATATATAGGATTTGGTTTGGTTGGCTTTTATGGCACATCAACCATTGCAGGTTATTTAATGCCAAATCCTCTTTATACATATATATTAGATATATATGATTTGCTTTGGTTGGCTTTTATGGCACATCAACCATTGCAGGTTATTTAATGCCAAATCCTCTTTATACATATATATTAGATATATAGGATTTGGTTTGGTTGGCTTTTATGGCACATCAACCATTGCAGGTTATTTAATGCCAAATCCTCTTTATACATATATATTAGATATATATGATTTGCTTTGGTTGGCTTTTATGGCACATCAACCATTGCAGGTTATTTAATGCCAAATCCTCTTTATACATATATATTAGATATATAGGATTTGGTTTGGTTGGCTTTTATGGCACATCAACAATTGCAGGTTATTTAATGCCAAATCCTCTTTATACATATATATTAGATATATATGATTTGCTTTGGTTGGCTTTTATGGCACATCAACCATTGCAGGTTATTAAATGCCAAATCCTCTTTATACATATATATTAAATATATATGATTTGGTTTGGTTGGCTTTTATGGCATATCAACCATTGTAGGTTATTTAATACCAAATCCCCTTTATACATATATATAAAATATATATGATTTGGTTTGGTTTGGTTTGGTTTTATGGCATATCAACCATTGTAGGTTATAGAATGCCATATCCTCTTTAAACATATATATTAAATATATATATATATATGATTTAGTTTGGTTAGGTTTTATGGCATATCAACCATTGATGGTTATTTAATGCCAAATCCTCTTTATACATATATATTGAATATATATGATTTGGTTTGGTTTGGTTTGGTTTTATGGCATATCAACCCTTGTAGGTTATACAATGCCATATCCTCTTTATACATATGTATCAAATATATATATGATTTGTGAACACATTTTGCTGATAACATTTTAACTGAGCCTAAGCTTATTTTTTTGCACACAGTTAAATGGTTCCAAGTATCACAATGTATAACTACCAATTCGATTAAACATGAGTCATTTGTTTACACACAGTTAAGTGACCAAACAGTTCTATTTCAAACAATTCAGTTTTGCATTTGTCATTTGTTTGCACTCACTTTGAATGTCAAAGTTCTATTCAACCCATAGATAGGACCCTTTCAGGTGCTATCACTACAGGCCAGAGTGGACCTGGGTGTGATGGCAATGAAGAGATACTCTGCATTCACCAAATCTCCAGCATTATTGGAGCCTCACCATGATAATGTTTAAGTAGGTGCCTGTGGTGTAGTTGTTATCGTCGTAGGAAATGGACACGGCGACACGAGTTCAAATCCTGGACGAGACTGATTGCATTTCACATAGCACTAATACCCTTGGGAAAGGTATGAATCCAATTATTCTCCCTCCAGCTATGGGTAAATAGTAGGACAGACTGGGTTCTTCAGCCTTGGTTAGGCAACTAGTCTAGGAGAAGGAAAACTCTGAATTCAAACCTGTTAAACTCCGCTTAAAAATTGACCTTGTGTCATATCCTGCCCGAGCGGAGGGGTTGGGTAAATAGGACTATGATAATGTTTAATGTCATATCAATGACACTAGTGGGGGGAGGGGGTCTTACCCCCTCTGCAGAGATGCTGCCGCTGTATTGTACAGCCCCGCCAACTAGGCTGTGCTTTCAGGAGTCATAAAGACATTTGGATTTTTTTCTTTTGCTGCCTACAAATCCAGTTTTAATATCAATGACATCATTAAAAAAATGTTTAATTATTTAAAAGAACAATCAATGTGACATTTTACAGGAACAAAAAATAATATCAAGTAATTATCTTCCATAATTCATAAATATTACTTCGAACCTACATACAGCAGCTCTGTGAGGATACAAGGTGTAGCCCTGGGGACCTACCGGAAGCGATGAACGATAGGGAGGGGTGGCATTAGAGGATCAGGGATATCCGTGCTGGTGGCACAAGATGATGATGATTTTATTCCCTATCAGTAAAGCATAAAATATGCTGACTGGATTCACTGCAGAGGGGTAAGACCCTTCTCTAAAAAAGGAATGTCCTGGGTATAACACTAAACTGCATTTGATAGTGAGACTCCAGTTCTGGAAATCTGAGGAGTGTTAGATATTACTCCCAAGTCTACTCTGACCTCAACTTGTAATACTTGTTAGGATCCCATCAGTTGGTCCCGTAGATCTGTTTAAAAAGTGTTACTATTATTGATGATATTGATGAGTATTATCCATCATCTCATTTATTGTTTTTAATGGCATATCAACTCTTTTTAGGTTATTTAATGCCAAAACCATTCTCCTAGAAGAACAGTAGTGGTTCTATTTAACCCATAGCTGGGAGGATAAGGGGGTTCATACCTTTCCCGAGGGTATTTGCCTGAAAGTGAACGTAATAGCGCGACTGGAGTTCGAACTCGCGTACTGCGATCCCGCAGTTCATCGCTTTAACAATTACACCACGAGGACACCCCCATCATTATTGATAATGATATGTTTAGTAGTATCCTTCATCTACCTATTTATGTAAGTATATGATTTGATATATTTTATTTATCAATATTATATAAATTTGTTAGGTTTTCCTCTTGGGCTGATGATCACATAAGTGAGGAACTGACTATCACCAAGCACTGTTGACTCTGTGTCTACACTCTTCTATCTTAGATGTACACATGCTCTATCACCAATATTGAGCACTCTTTCTTTATAAATATTGCAAACTAAGTTATTAATATTATGTGTGTGTGTGTGTGTGTGTGTGTGTGTGTGTGTGTGTGTGTGTGTGTGTGTGTGTGTGTGCATTGTAAGTCGTCTGGAAAGAGTTGTAGTGGTAAGACCAACATACACACTATTTGCTTTGGAGACACACACACATACACACACACACACACACACACACACACATATATATATATATGTATATATGTGTGTGTGTATATATATATATATATATATATGGAGAGGTAGAGAGGAAGTCTTTATGGCTAACATGCTGGACTGTGACTTTGAACTCCAGTCATGCTATTATATTCATTTTCTGACTAATACCCTGAGAAAGGCATGAACTTACTTATCCTGCCAGCTATGGGTTAAATAGAACAACTACTATTTTTCTAGAAGGATGGTTTTGGCATTAAATAACCCAAGAAGGTTCATGTACCATTAAACAAACAAACCAAACCAAACCATATATATATATATATATATATATATACAAGGATCATGAAATAAGTTTCCAGACTTTTTTTTCATATGGGCACTTTTATTGATTGTACACACAGAAAACTCTAGTTCCCTTCAAGGTAATCTCTTCCAGCCGCAATGCACTTGTACCATTCCAACAACTTCTGGAAGGCCCCATGGAAGTCCTCTTGAGTGAGCGTGTCAATGACCTTCATCACAGCCTCTTTCATCTCCTCAATTGTTTCATAACAACAGCCCCTGAGCTTAGGGAATAAGCAAAAGTCATATGGAGCAAGGTCTGGACTATAGGGAGGGTGAGCAACTTTCTAGATGCCCATCTTGTTCAAATAGTCTGTGACAAGGATGGAGTTGTGGACTGGTACATTGTCCTGGTGGAAATGCCACTGACCCAATTTGAAGAGTGCTGGCCTCTTCCCAAGGAATCTCTTCCTGAACTCCCTTAAAACCTCGACATAGTAACCCTAACCCTAACCCTTTGGCCAATCAACTCTAGTGTATTGACTTTCTTACTCCTCCCACACCTCTCATCATCCCTTACAGACTCCCTGCCTTCCTTGAATCTCTTATGCCACTCAAAAACTGATGCTCGATTCATGCAAGATGCTTCAAAAGCAGTCTGAAGCATTCCATACGTTTCTGTGGCATTTTTTCACAGTTTAAAACCGAATTTTATTGCATATGGTTCTTCTAAAGTGTCCTCACGTCCAGATTGCATTTTTGAAATTCACCAGCTGTATCAAACAGGCTTTAGTAGGGTGTATTCCAATTGCTGCTGTAGGTGTTGATTTGAACCTGAAATCATAAAAATTGGCCAGTCATCTCATAAGATGTATAGAAATAACATAGTGAATTTTCAAGAGTCTTCAATAATTTTAAATGCCTGTACAATCATTTAAAAAATGTTTCAGAAATCAAAAGTGCTCAAATGCTAGCCAGCAGAGCAATACACAAACTAAACAGAATTTAAATCTCTCGTTCTTGGGTTTATTTTGTGTTTTCCATAAAATAAAAACACAATTGTCACTTTTGTTAAACTCTATATCAGTGAAACTCTGTACCTAAAAATACAAATATGGAGGAGTCTCAGAATAGGTACACCCACTAATATATATATATATATATATATATGTGTGTGTGTGTGTGTGTGTGTGTGTGTGTGTGTGTGCGTGAATCAGTCCACAAAGAGATTAATATTCTTTTAAAAATTGTTCATTTACTTCTTACACTTATTTTCAGTTTCTTCCTGTCTTCAGAGAACTTTTAATGTTTTTCTGATATGATTTTTTAAGTGGTGGGGGGGCATTTTCATTTTAGATGAGGATGTCTAAAAAAAAATTACTCTAATATAAAACAAAAACAACACAGGAAAAATCATTTAAAGTTCTCAAAAGAAAGCAAGAAACTGGAAACATGTAAAAACTAAATAAATAAATTTTAAAAGAATATCAATCTCTTTGTGGACCTATTCATTTTGATATATATATATATATATATATATATATATATATATATATATATATATATATTGTCATCCACAGACAGACTGTTTCGTTCTATCAGAACTCTTCAGTGTGGCTAGACACGTAGGACGCTTGAAGCCGGAATCGAAACCCATCCAACTTTAACGTTAGACTTAGTATCAGACCATTCGGCCAACAAGCGTACCACATTGGCTAAGGGAATTATAAGGCATTATGTAGCAACAGCAGCAGCAGCAGCAGCATCCATTTGTTTACATTTTTTATACCCTATCGGCTACCAGAGTGCTCAATTCTTTTGAAGAGCATTGCATTATGCAAGCGGCGGCCGAAAATTCCTTTGCCAGAGTGCTCAACCCCCATAGGGGAGCGTATAAAATACTTATATATATATATATATATATATAAAAGCAATTTTATTTTTGGTGACTTGTTAAGTTTGTTAATAAATAATATCTAATAATAATTTATTTCACTTGTAGGATCTTCTGTTAGAAATAATAAAATCCTGGAATCTTTGGTTTTGAAGAAAATTAACATTTTATTTTTAGAAATTTTAAGAGTGTACTTATTTATGGGCAATACAGTTGTTGTGGACCAGTAAAACGCCCGGAAGAAAGACACAAACTCGGGATTACGTGAAACAAGTATATTGAATGAAAGTATAAATACAGCATAGGTAAAAGAGTGTTGAACGTCAGTCTGACTGCCAAAGTGTTAGGCTGGAGTCAACTTAGTAATTTACAAAGCTCTTTGCTTCGATGTGGCACAAGGCCGAATGAATTGGGCGCCCAATGAGACTCGAACCCACTCGTGTAGGTTTGCTAGTCCAGCTTGCTAACCGTTACACTACCAGAGGTGCCCAGGCTGGAGTTAACTTAGTAATTTACAAAGCTCTTTGCTTCGATGTGGCACAAAGCCATATGAAAGGGGCACCCAATGAGACTCGAACTCACTCGTGTAGGTTTGCTAGTCCAGCTTGCTAACCGTTACACCACCAGAGGTGCCTAGGCTGGAATTAACCGAGATGAATATTCTCCTGGTATTCATAGTAATAGGAAGAGTTCATTATTGTCCGTAAGGTAGGTACCATAAGACTACCTTCATGTAGGACTCCACTATTTTCATAGCTTAAAAAAATGAAATGTTTCTTTTATATTAGATTCTATTATTTCCCTCTCTTTTTTGTATAAGTCACAAGATCTTGAAAATGCGAGATGAACATTCTCCCAGTATTCATAATAATAGGAAGAGTTCATTATAGTGCGTAAGGTAGGTACCAGAACAACAGTACATATATGTTGTATGTGTGTGTGTGTGTGTGTGTGTGTGTGTGTGTGCAACTTGGCAGCATTTTCTTTTTTTAAATTGACTCAACTATTACAACCCTGACAAGACATTTACCACTTCACCTATCCATCAAACTATTTCCATCTCTAAAGACACATTTGCTCCCCTCCTTCAAATACCAAAAACTTCTGACTTAAAACACCTCCATATTACACAAAAAAAAAACCTAACAAAAACTCCAAACTCTTGAAACTTTATATATAAAGATTAACAAACTTTCTTTGAAGAAGATCAACTTTGAAAATAGCAGTCACATTCTAAGGTGCCTTTAACACTTTTCCCACCAAGTCTTCCTCTTACCTCTAGTCAAATTCTTTTCTTCCTTAAATTCCCTTCACACTTGTTCTTCCTTCTACGCTTTATATAGATGTATGACTTTTCATGATATTTGTTATCTTATTATTAATTTCCTTGGGGCCAAA
The DNA here is from genome assembly GCA_963585895.1 of Sepioteuthis lessoniana. Taxonomy (NCBI): domain Eukaryota; kingdom Metazoa; phylum Mollusca; class Cephalopoda; order Myopsida; family Loliginidae; genus Sepioteuthis; species Sepioteuthis lessoniana. Next base: position 31,554,634 of record OY757944.1, read on the forward strand.
AGTACTTAGGAAAAATATGGCACCTTCCTAAATTCATTCAGTCCAAAAGTCAAATGACTCAGACAAAGACTTGAACAGATCAAAGATAAAATAGGCAGACACAAAGTGGCTGTCCTATATATATATATATATATATATATATATATATATATATATGGTTACAGGGCTTCAATTTTACAGACTTTGGTAATAAACAATACCAAATAATATACTAGTACAGTTGGTTGGGACTGTAGAATACACCTACTGCATCTCTACAGAGGAGTAAGTCCCCACTGATTGAGTGTCCTGAATATGCCATTAAACAATCTGATGGTGAGGCTGATGGTGAGGCTCTTGTAATGCTTGAGTTTGGGGAATGTGGAGTACCCTTTTATTACCATTGCTCCCAGGTCCACATCTATGGGTCATATAGAACTGTTTTTACATTTAACTGTGGGTAAACAAAAAACGTGTCTTCTCTGAAGGTTTCCAATTACAAAGAATAACATAATTTGAAGAAAGAAGTGTCAGTTATTTTGCCTGAATATTTACAGAATTACCTCCCCTGACAAGCAAACTAAATTCCTGAAAGAATTTAGTCTTTTCTTTCTATCTGCATATTTCTTAAGCTTATCGAAGTCTGTCACAAGGCCACAATTTTGAAGCACTAGAGAGGATTGAGTTCATTACAATAGAAAGTTCCTTGAGAATAAATTAATAAAAGGAAATAAATATAACTATGAACAGTAAAATAAATAAAGTTCAAGTGGCCCAGCGGTTAGAGTGTTTGCCAATGGCCCGGGAGACCTGGGTTCAATCCCAGGTTGAGTCATACCAAAGACTTTAAAAATGGAACTTGATACCACCTTGCTTAACACTCAGCATTATAAGGTACGGTTCAAGGGTAAAGTGGAGCAATCCTGGGAATGGAGTAGCGCCCTCCCCTACACCTTGGTGTAGTAGCTATCGAAAAGGGAGCCTTCGGGTCACCCTCGACTATGGTCGCTAACTTTACTTACTTATATATACATAAATATTTTTGTAAGTTCAATTAGAGAAAAGTAAATATCTATTTTAAAATAAATAGGTCCGCAGACAAATTCCCATGTGGTATTTTAGGGTTTATTTTCTTGACACGTGTTTTCAACGCTGTGATTCTTTTGCAAGAGATTAATAATGTGTTTATTTTGACTGGGGGTGGGATTTTTTAAAATTCAAATTTATTTATTTGTTTATTTCTTATATGTTTTTAACCAGAAAATATTTTATGTGTTTGTGCATTTGTATACAATGCATGTAAATCTGGTTGTTGTTTTTTCATGCATGTATACAAAATGTGTTCAAATACACAAACACACAAAATATTTTCTGGTTTAAAAATATCTTTGAAAAATTTTTAAATAAATAAATAGATAAATAAATTTGAATTCAAAAGAATCACACCCTAGTCAAAGCAAACATATTATCAAGCTCTTGAAAAGGACCATCATGTCTGAAACACATGTCAAGAAAAGGAAACCCCAAAATATCACATTTAAATTCCTTTGCTGACTTATTCATTTATATATATATATATATATATATATATATATATATATATATATATATATATATATATATATATTATCGTATTGTATTTATTTACAGGGTTATTGCAATGCAAAATAATTATTCGGGTCTAATTAATTTCAAAGTAAAAACTTCATCATCAGAGACGTTTTAAAAATGAACTTGGTGTTGTATGTTTAAATTTTTCATACAACAAAGTTCATCGGTGGCCGTTGAACGGATGTATGTAAACAATAATAATTGTGATTCATAACCATTTAAAATGTACTTCGTAGCTAATATCTCCTCGTAGCTAAATGGTTAGAAGCTTTGGCTTGGCATTTGAGTCAACCGGGTTTTGATCCCAGCTACAAGGAGATACTGTCTAGCCACACTGATGAGTTCTGATAGAACGAAACAGATCTGTCTGTGGATGACTATATATATATATATATATATATATTGTGATATGGTGGCCAACTGAGCCACATCTCTTTATCACACTTCTTGCACATTGTTATACCTTTTCCTCTTTGCTCACATGAATATGCTTACTGTTTGCCACTACTACTACCATGTTAACATAACAGCAGCAAATGTAGCAGCAAATGCAGATATTCAAAGCTATTGAGGAGTGCTGATTGGACAATGGCAATCAATCAGATGTTAATATTATGATACCAAAAAGAAATGGTTGATCTAAAGCACAAAGCAACTGAAGAACATTACTGGGTGCTGTAGCCTGATACAAATTGGATGCAAATGAACTTTCATGTGAAAAACATTTTGTTGAAGGAGAATCTGGGGATATCTTCATTATTCCTTGTATGTTGTGCTGTCTTATTTCAACTCCTCATTTCAAATACCTACTGAAGAGCTTCTTTAATCAAATGAAAATATTTACAAACGACTTCACTTAACCAAACAGAAGCAATGAGGTTAAAAAGGAGGAAAAGAAGTGAAAGAGTGAATGGAAAGAATATGAAAAAAAAACTACAATTCTTAATAGAATTATGAATGACTGAAAAAAGAATTAACAATCAAGATAAGTTTGTTATCCCCCATTCCGATTTCTATAAACATGCATTCATATATCAAGAAAGAATTCCGTACATATTGCTATTTCTTTGGGAGATGATGCATCACGCAAAGAAATATCAAAATCTCAAAATGTTTGTGATCATGTTTGCTCATTTGAAACTTAACTTAATGACCATTCTTTTAGCAGTCAGACCTTCTCTGCTAATTATGTTTTTTTTTTAACTGTTGATTTTAAACGTTTGTTAAACTAATGCCCGTCTTGCTTTATTCCTGTTAACCCTTCTGTGGCATTTGTCTTTTATTCTCCTATATCTTAAGCAAAAAGATATTCTATACCCTTCTGATTTCTTTTAAAAAGAATACCTTTTATTTTACTTTCGTCTACCTTCACGAGATATTGAAGTCAAAGGGAGGTAACCCTGACCCGTCTTCCACTCAAAGGCCGTAAACTTCTATAATGGCTCCATTCTACTTCCGAATAATGTTGATGAATTCCTACACATCTCCGACCATGAACAAACTCACACAACCACAGAAAGATTTTCTCAACTTGGGCCCATCCAGTCATCTTTTTAATGGATTCAACCATGTACAAAAACAAACTGAAATTTATATATATATATATATATATATATATATATATATATATATATATATATATATATATATATTGAATTTTATCTATCTTAAGGATCAGTTAAATAATAAAATTCAAGGTTCTATTGATATACACACACTTACACACACACACATAAATATATATATATATATATATATATATATATATTGATTCTTTTTATTCTAATGATAAGTAAA
>OY757944.1:31560520-31668020 GCA_963585895.1 Sepioteuthis lessoniana
CACATTACCACTTTTCACAAATATTTTCAATTCTTTAAAGTGTATGCAAATGATTTTTATATCAAAATGTTCTTTAATCTTTCTTCTTAATTAATAACACCAAGACTATTAAAATAGTATATGATTCAATGCTCTCAAAATAGTATTAAATTGTATACAGGACTTATGCAGATTTTATGCCGAGTCGTGCCTATTGCTACAAATTCCTAAAATACCGAGAGCTATAGATATACTTGAAAGCATCTTTTAATCAAAGCATAAATTAAACCCAAACAATTAGGATCAATATTCGATTAAATATACCGTCATAATTTGCATTTTGAAGGCAATTTCACAACCCCCCTCCCCCAGCAAAGTAGAAATATAGTTACCTCCCTTGAAAAGTTACTTCCCTTGCTTAGCTTACTATAATTTGAAAGTAGTTATTAGTAAGCTTAGCTTAGGAAAATATAAGAAAGGTTTTGTTGGTGACACAGCAATTGTTTTGTTTTTGTTTTTGCTTTTTGCAACAACTAGTATATAATATTATAAAATAGAATCTTTTTAAAAATACTAAAATGCTGCAACATATTTGATCAATGGGTTTATATGAGGACTTGCAGGCATTTAAGAAAATAAACAAACAGATTTAAAATACAAATATGAGGGGATTGGGGTTTCATTTAACATTTATAGCCCTTCCCACGATCAGGTTATTTCTAAAGTTTCATATGAATTCAGGCTTTATTTATATTTACTGAGAAGAGTGACATTTAATTTAAGGGCCATTGCAGCATTTGAACTCCACTAACCAAAAAAACCCAAATCAGAACCTTGATCTCAGAAGATGTAAAGTATTTTTTTAAATATTTTTGAAAGAAAAAGTCCGTCTAATATCGTAATAATGTAATTCGAAATTATTGACAGATTTATTTCACTTTTCAAGTCCTTCAACGTTTTAATTCTTTTAAAATGTAAAGATGTAAACAATACTTATTTTAAAAGTTACCTCCCTTTGAATAAAGAAAAGCTTTTTCTATATCATACCGAGCTGTATTTGTCTCTGCCTCTCACCAGACAGGACTTGACACAAGATCAATGACCTGAAGGTCAGCTTAAAGTGGGGATCAGGAGAGGGAAAGTTCGGGCTCGAGCCAAGGCTAGAACTCTGCTTGACTTTGCTGATCATCGGTTCACTTAGTGCTATGTGAGCCTGATGAGCCTGGCTGGACATGGACCCAAACATGGGTCCAGGCACAGATGCCTGATTACAGCTTAAACTGGACTGAGAGGTCCAGTGCTGTACTTGATGGTCAATGAACGCCCACCTAACCTAAAGGCCAAGTAGTAGAATTTATTTAATTTCACATTTCTCTTATTGTAAAATGATTTTTATTTTTTCATTTCTCATTTCATTAACGGACATAAATGTGCTGAAGAAATTTAAGCTGAAATTTATACCATTTATTTAATATAAGAGATTGTTTAATATTTGGTGCCATATTAAAGAAATTATGTTTTAAGTTTTTTTGTGGAAAAAGTATAATTTGTTCTTTGAGAAAACTGCATGAAGCTATGGAGCCATCTTCAACTAATAAAATCACAAATCTTAAAACAATTACTACAAGGTGTAAAAGCAGGAGAAATAAGATGAAAGAAATACTAGTCAAAAATTAATAATAATTGACAATGCTTGATCTAAGAAATTCACACAACTTAACACTATTACTACGAGGTGTAAAAGCAAGAGAAATAAGATGAAAGAAATACTAGTCAAAAATTAATAATAATTGACAATGCTTGATCTAAGAAATTCACTCAACTTAACACTATTACTACGAGGTGTAAAAGCAAGAGAAATAAGATGAAAGAAATACTAGTCAAAAATTAATAATAATTGACAATGCTTGATCTAAGAAATTCACTCAACTTAACACTATTACTACGAGGTGTAAAAGCAAGAGAAATAAGATGAAAGAAATACTAGTCAAAAATTAATAATAATTGACAATGCTTGATCTAAGAAATTCACACAACTTAACACTATTACTACGAGGTGTAAAAGCAAGAGAAATAAGATGAAAGAAATACGAGACAAAAATCAATAATAATTGACAATGCTTGATCTAAGAAATTCACACAACTTAACACTATTACTATGAGGTGTAAAAGCAAGAGAAATAAGATGAAAGAAATACGAGTCAAAAATTAATAATAATTGACAATGCTTGATCTAAGAAATTCACACAACTTAACACTATTACTATGAGGTGCAAAAGCAAGAGAAATAGAATAAAACAAATACTAAACAAAAAAATTGACAATACATAATAAAAACAGCATATAGCATTCTTATGTAGTTTCTATCTAGCTTTTTCTCCACGTGTTTCATTCGAGTTCAGGTGGTGCATCCATACAGTATTCCCTACATGATCACTTGTTGGATAAAATCCCATTTTACTTTTTCATATATTAAGTGTTCTTGTATGTGTAATTGAATTGCTTTTGTCTTTCCTTCCATTGTGTTTAGTGTTAGTATATCATGGATACACTAATTCTATTATTAAATGTAATCTCGGTCTCTTTTTTCTTTGTTCTTTGAATTGTAGAGACTTTGATTCCTCTTCTGGTGATGGATGTTACTAAATGTAAAGCCCTCATAGCTACAACCAGTAAACTCAAGTAAGACTTTTTACTCTTTTTACCCTTTTTCATATTTTAATTGTTCATAAAATAATCTGCATATTTTATCTTTTGAGACTCATTTGTGTATTCTGGTCAATACTTCTTGTATGGTACGCGTGTATTAAATGTTTCAATCAGAGTAAATGAGCTTGTTTTTCCTTCTATTTTTTCAGTGTTAATTTATCATTGAATGTACAAAGGTTAATATTGGATCTTGGTGAGTACAGAACCAACCAAATACAACAGCATATGATAGATACAGTTTTTTAAGTGCCGAAAAAAAATTTCCTGCATCATGATTAGCTAATTTGGATTTGTGATCCATCCACGAAGATCCTTTTCAACCAATCATACTTGCTTCATCACTCACTTTACACTTGTTTAGTGTTTTTGTATTTTTGTGGAAATTCTTCCAAGCTGTCAATACTACTGTATGGCTGCACTACTGAGGCTCTAAAAAAGCAGTTGCTGTTTTAAACAAGTCTTAGAAGCAGCATCCTATTAAAAAGCAGCTGTGAAACCACTTACCTCACATCATACAATCTATCCAAGTAAGATGAGCAAGACATACGGGACAGAGCTGGAGAAGTAAGAACAAATTTGCAAGCAATGTTTTCTTATGAACTCCAACGCATGGACAAACCAGTGGTGGCTGACCAGCAAAGACCTACATTCATCAGTTCAGTGCAGACACTGGGTGCTGTCTAGAGAGCCTACCAGGAGTGAGTATTGACTGTTAGGGATGGATGGTGAGAGAGTCTCAAAGGAATCTGTACTGTCAGCATGCCTCGATAATGATGAATGCGAGCATTCGTACCACCAAGTGATCAATACACAACATCACAGATTCTGATTATCTGTCAAATCATCAAAGGAGTATGGGCAAAAAAACCTTGAGGCAACACTATTGTCTGAGTCATCTTAAGGTACCCCAACTTGTGCTGACCAAGAAAATAGTAACAATGGAGATAAAACATGTTTGAAACATGCTGCTGATGTCTGTCCACAATTCATATATTACTTGTATAACAGTCTCACCCCCACCTCAAAAAATAAAACCAAGAGAAGTTGTCACCTTGGAGTTAGTGTGCTCCAATCTTCAGACTCCAACAATCATTATGTGATCAAATGGCATTAAATCCTGTCTGCGGTTAACATTGGCAACAAATACATTACCACAGCTACACTACCAGGCTGTAATGCCACATTTTTACAACCTCTTTACCAATTACATCAGAGATATGTCATTCAGCGAAATCCTTTTTTAAAAAAGGGGAAGAGTGAAACCATTCTGTCCATTCATATCTAATTTTGCAACACTTAAGTTTATAGATAGATAGATAGATAGATGTGTGTGTGTGTGTGCGTGTGTGTGTGTGTGAGTGTGTGTATTTATACATGTGTTATATACTCGTATGCAGATTCATGCAGAAAGAACCACAATGACACAACGATAAAGGATGAGCGAAGACTTCTTTTAAAAAATATACCTCTCACTTTATTTGTAACGTTTGTGTGTGAGAAGAAGTTGTAGACTGAACAAAGATTGCAATATATTGACTCCCACTCTTATGGCCATCAGCGTTGTGTCTTTCTCGTTCTCCAGGGCTGCTCAACTGGAGACCCAGGGGCCCAGCTCTCAGCTGGATGATGGCTTTCTTTACTGCATCTTATCACCAACTGGTCTCCAAAACTCCATCGGGGGTCCCGAGGGCCCCTTCGGCCGGGTGTGGCTTTCCCTACCACATTTCGTCTCTAACTCATCTGATCTCCAACTCGCTGACTTCCTGTCTCCACCGAGTTATATAATAGTTCAATCGCCCACTCAATCACCCACTCAATCTTTGGAATGGTATGTTTGATCGTCATCAAGCGGAAATAACTGTCATGCAGTTCAGAGATCACTCTCTTCCGGTGCATCAGTCTATGAGTGTATCATGGGCTTTTACCTAGTCCCATTTCGTCAGCCAAATCCGCCTACACGATTTCTTTTGATTACTGGCCATTGGAATGTGTCACTTCCTTCTGGTGCATCACTTTGGAATAGCATATTTACCCGGGCCGAAGGTCAATATACAACACATGGAAGGAAAAGCATCTCAAGAGCAAAACTAAAAACTACCTGCCTAGAAGAAAGACGTAAGAAATGGAAAGAACATTTCAAAAATCTGCTTGTGAACACTTCTGGGATTACTGATTAACCTATAAAAAAATTATTAAACACCAACTAAATATCAAACAAGGACATTTTATCAAGGAAGAACTTAATGCAGCACTGAAAAAAATCAAAAGTAGAATAGGTTTGGTTTGGTTTGGTTTCTTTGTTTAATGGCATATCAACCTTTGTGGGTTATTTGATGCCAAAGCTGTTCTCCTAGAAGAACAGTAGTGGTACTATTTAACCCATAGCTGGGAGGATAAGGAGGTTCATACCTTTCCCAAGGGTATTTGCCTGAAAGTGAATGTAATAGCGCGACTGGAGTACAAACTCGCTTACTACGATTCCACAGTCCATCACTTTAACCATTACGCCACGAGGACAACCCCCAAAAGTAAAATAGCTACAAGCCTCAATGAAATACTTCCTGAAGTATAGAAGACAAGGAAATTTGTCAACATATTTCCTTGATTATGCAATGTTGTGTATAAACAAAATTCAATAGAAAAAGGAAAAAAAAAGCTGCATCCTCCCCTTCTCCAAGAAAGGTGACCTCAGAATCATTAAAAATGATAGAAATATAACTCTTACTGCTTCCCAATTGAATCGAACCTGAAGTCAAGAAAATTCTCAGAAAAAATCAGCTTTCAGAGGAATTAATACATAACATCACAGATTCTGACAATTTGTTGAATCATCGAATGTATATTTGCAAATGATCTTGAGGTAACACAATTGTTTGTAGATTTCTCCAAGGCATTTGATTCCATACACAGAGAAAAGATGGAGCAAAGACAACTAGCATATGGTTTCTCTAAGGAAACTGTTACTGCTTTAATGATGCCTTACAAAAATACCTAGGCAATGGTCCACTCACTTGATGGTGACACCAACTTCCTTTACTTTGCCACTGGAGTCTTGCAAGGAGATTCATTAGCATCATATCAGTTTATTATCAGCCTAAATTACATACTTTGAACATCAATTGAACTAATAAAAAAATGATTTCACATTTAAAATACGAGAAGCATATAATATCCCACAGAAAATATGACAGATGCTGACAACGAAGATGATCTATCTGTACCATAGGACCAACGTTTTGTGCTGTAAAGAAAGAAGTCCGCAGAAAAAGAAATACTCAAACTCGAAGGTAAGAGAAGAAAATATAGCAGTCGTTTATTATTCAGCTATGATTGCTGCAACTCGAAAAGTTCATTTTAGTTGCGTCCTTCTTCTCTCTTCCTCTCGGGGGTGACAGGGTGTGGGTGAGAGCTGGCTATTGACACACGCCTGTCATAGCAGACTGGGTAGCACGGGTTGGGGCCTTGGAACCTTTTGACACGCCTGTTTTGAAAGCTGCCTTCAACTCTGCCAAAATCTCGTTACTTGTTTTCTTATATAGAGATTTTGGAGAACAAATCGAAGATCCTTGAATGTTCGATGTCACCAGTGAAACACGTGATAATACATCTGTGATTATTTTAAAATCACGTCTAACTTTGCAGGTCATTCTGCCCACACGCGCTAGTCTCATGACACCTTTACTGATTGACAACAGCGCCTGTCCGTAATATTACATATCAATTTTTATCAATAAACCTGCTCAAGACAAATCTTTATTTCATAGTCTGTGAATGCAGATAAAACATTTTTAAGAAGATTAAATGGCAGGCCTCTGAAATTAGTTGAGCAGTTCATATACCTCTTGCCCAGTTGGCTGGTGGGGGGACTATAGAATACACCGATTGCTTCTCTGCAGAGAGGTATGATCCCCCCTCCAACAAGTGTCCTGAATATGACACTAAACAATCTGATGTCGAAATTCCAGTAATGCTGGAGCTTTAGGGAATGCAAAGTACCCCTTCATTTCCATCACTCCCAGATCCACTCTATCTATCTATGGGTCAAATAGAACTAAACTGTGTACTTATGCTAAACTAAATTGTTTGAAATGGAACTGTTTTGACCTTTAAACTGCATACTTATGCTAAACTGAGTTGTTTGAAATGGAACTGCTTTTGTATACTAAACTGAATTGTTTTAAATAGAACTGTTTTTGACATTGAAAGTCTATTTACGCTAAATTGAATTGTGTGAAATAGAACTGTTTTGGCATTAAACTGTGTGTAAACAAAAAAACTATACTAATACTAAGCTGAATTGTTTGAAATAGAACTATTTATATGTTTAAAAATGGATTTGGCATTATATAACCCACGATGATTGATATGCCATAAAACCGAACCAAAAGAAACCAAATCCCATACCTCGGCAACAATATCTCATCTACTGAAAGCAATGTCAACATAGGTATGGGAAGACATGAACTGCTATTAACATGCTGTCGATCATAGTAAAATTTTATCTCACTGATAAACTAAAACGAGATTTCTTCAAACCTGTGACCGTATCAGTACTACTGTATGGTAAAACCACCTGGTCCAAAATGCATTAAGAAAAAACTTGATGGAAACTACTCAAGAATGTTACGTGTTGTTTTGAATAAATGTTACCAGCAGCACTCCACGAATTATTACCTATATGGCTACTTGCTTCCTATCTTGCAAATCATCAAAGACAAACGAGACACTAAGCACTACTAGAGAAGTAAGGAGGAACTCATAACCGACATTCTCATATGGACTCCAACACATGGGCATACCCGTGTTGGCCGACCAAGAAAGACATAAGTACTGTGTGGACACCAGATGCAATCTAGATGAACTTGCCAGTAGGAACAAGCAGTGGGGACGGGTGGTCAGAGAGAGAGAGAGAGAGAGAGAGAGAGAGAGAGCGAGAGAGAGTTAAGGGACTCCATGCTCTCAGCATGACTTGATATATATATATATACTTCCCTAAATTATTATTAAATCTGGAGTTTTAAGATGAAATGTATTTAGAATTTAAAAATTAAAAAAATTTAATTTACTATAATTCCAACCGGTAATAAAACCAAAAAACCGGAAGTGGGCGAAATGGGGGGGAACCCTTCACCCCTCTTCTACCCCCTCCAACCCTTCCTTCCTGTGTCTATTCTGAATTATTTTATCCATTAAATCTGAAGAAGTCCAGTTATTTTTGGTGTTATTGATTCATATCAATACCCATAACAGGATGGAAATAAATTTGTAATCTTAATGTGAACGGTTTTTGTTTTTCTTATACATATATATATATATATATATATATATATAATTTGTTTTTAGGAAGAATATTTTCTTGAAGGCATATTTTATTAAAGGTGGCAATGACAGACTCGAGTTTGTTCAGTTTTTGTGCCCGTGTGGGGTGGAGTAAGTGTGAGTCGAATGTGTAAGTGTGTGTTAAAGGGTTAAAAATGTATAGAAACCTATATGTCATTCCAGGGTTCCGTGTGAAATTCTTAGGGATCCTGGAAAAATATCATAATTTTGTTAATTGCCTATTGTGAAAGACACAAATCCATTGATTGAGCTCTCTGTGCATAGTGGGCAACCAGTCTAGGAGAAGAACCACACTGAATTCAAATTACGGAAAAGGCACAGGAAATAACTCCACTATCTCTCTCAAGAAGAATTACAGTTATTTACAGTTTACCAATAAAGGAAGATGTGAAGAGCCATGATCACCCAAATCCTGAGAAGATATGAAATAGGAGAGTTTGACATTAAAGTTTACTGTAGAGTTTAGTCACAAATAAAACTTGACGATATCCGTTTTGAGTGTATAATGTTTAACTGCAATAAAATCCAGGTATCTTTCCATTTTGCCACTTTAGAAAATCATCATTTCAGATCCTGGTTTTTAATATTTATAAAGCTTAGTTAAATACGTCTACATAAACGAGAAAGAAATAAAGTAGAAGAAGATCATGTTGCACCAAACTTTCGAATTGGGAATATCTCTCTATCCGCTGTGAGGATCTACATTCGAAGTCCTGGTGTTTTTACCGGGGATCGAACATCACCGGCTTGTATAATTGGTTAGACACCATTATTTCAACCTCAGAGTAGTTTGGTCTTTTTTTAATTCCTGTTTTGAAATATCTAAGTATTTGATTGGAATAACAGGCTTAATGATTACAAGACTGATCGTCAGAGTGATGGTACCTGGATATATTGCTATTTCGAGACTCCAAATACAACAGATCTTAAGTAAGAATGGATGACAGTCAAACGTGTCTCACTCTATACATCAGAAAGAAAATGGCGACTTCAGCGTTGATAGTAGTAATTCCAAGGTTGTCCGCCATATTTCAAATGCAGCATTTTTTTTTATTTGGTCTCCTCCCTTTGATGACTTTGTTTGCTTCCTATTCTGTGTGTCGTGTGAAGAATTCATAAAACATAATTGCTTTTTTTCACGCAAGGGAACGTCATCTATTTCCTTTCTATTAACTCACTACGTTTCTCATGATTCGTTGCAGCCATTTTCTTTGTGAGAGGCGGGGGGTTATACATGGTTTAAAAATTCTTACTTTGATCCTTATTTTCCCTGAATTTCAATGTATAAATCCGGGGGTTTTTTATGGGGGGGTATCTATTTGACTTTTTTTTATTGGCTTTCATAACTGATTATTCTTTTTTCATAGATTTCATTCATTGGCGCTTTCATTTTGAAACCAATGCTGCTTCAATTTACAGCAATCTTTCTTTCTTTCTTCTCTCTTTCTTTCTTTCTTTTTTCTTTCTTTCTTTCTTTTTTCTTTCTTTCTTTTTTCCATCTTTCTTTCTTTTTTCTTTCTTTCTTTCTTTCTTTTTTTCTTTCTTTCTTTCTTTCTTTTTTCTTTCTTTCTTTCTTTCTTTCTTTCTTTCTTTCTTTTCCTAAGTTACTTTTCTTCCTTTCTTTCGCGCTTTCTTTCTATCTTTCTCTCAGTCTTTCCTTTTATGTCGTTCTTTTCTTCACGTCCTTTTCTCTTTCTCTTTCTCCTTTTTTCTTCCTTCATTGGTTTCATTTTATCTTCTCTGAACAATACTCCCGAAAACGGTTATTATTCATCACCAAATTCTTGTCGTGGGTACATGGAATTGTTTAGTGGATATGGAACTCTCCAATTTGTAGAGAGGGAGTTCCCATCCGTATTTTACGGGTATTACTTTCACGTTCAGTTCCACCCCGAATACAACACAAATCTTTACAAACACGTAAACAAATGAAATATGACAACAGCGATTATTTAGAAACAAACAATTTAATAATCATAACAAAACAGGAATGAAAATTAATGAGAAATACAGTTATGGCCAGTTGAATGAAATAGGATTGTTCGCCCGTGTGTGTGTGTTTACATGTTAGTAAAGTCTATCAAATAAATGGGTCCATAGTTGGCCAAAGTAAGGAAGATAAAAATTTTGTCTTTACTTACATACATAGGTACATGTGTGTGTATATGAGTGATGGACCCTAAGTATGGGTCTTTGCTTTCATTAATTACACACGTGTGTTTTCTTATGATTTTGGCGACAACGTGTCGCATTGATAAAAGAAAGTCTCATACCTTTTCCCTTTAAGTCTTATGGAGTGGTTCTCTGCTGTCCGTTCATGACCTCGTAGGGTAAAGTCTTTTGGGGAGTAGACGGAATGAACTTTTGGCCGTGGATGAAATGAATTGAATGACTTAGTTGATTAAATTCGTTATTTATCCTTTTTGGGGTCACTAGAGTGGATCAAAAATAGTTTTATTGCGGGTCCTAAAATTCAAGCGCGTAGACATTTCTTGACCAATCAGATTTGTATATTTACTTATTTGTTTTAGAGCCTAAAAATTTTCTGTTAATTAGTTTCTGATCTGGATTTTCTAAGATGTTCTTTATTTTGTGTTTTTAGTTGATTGGTTGAAAAATATAACTTTGATATTAATGCTTTTTTGATCAGAAATTTTTAGAATATTCTTATGTATGTTTTGGGGGTTGATTTTTTAAGGCTAAAAATGTGTATACCATTGAAACTTGGTCGCAAAAAGTAAAATCACATCACCTTTGTAAACAAAAATAAATTTGCGTGAATTAGTACACCTCATATATATATATATATAAGTGTGTGTGTGTGTGTGTGTGTGTGATATTTAATAATTTTTGGACTGCTACATATTGATATCTTTCATATGTTCATATGTTGATATCACTTTCAGGAGATGAGATAATGCTGCTGGGATATTCCAAGCTGTAGCTGTGTTAGTACTACATTATAGTTGCACTACTTGGACTCTGACGAAACGTTTAGAGAAAAAAATCTAGATGGCAAAGAAACAAGAATGCTGTATGCTGTTTTGAACAAATCCTGAAAGCAGCATTCGACAAAACAGCAGCTGCATGGCCACTTACCTCCCATCTTATAATCTCTTCAAGTAAAACGAACAAAACATGCGGGGCACGGCTGGTGAAGTAAGGACGAACTCATAAGCGACGTTCTTTTATAGACTACTACACATGGACACACTAGAGCTGGTCGGCTAGGAAAGACTTACAAATATCAGCTCTGTGCGGACACCGGATGCAGTCTAGAGGACCTGCCTGGAGTGATGAACGATAGTGATAGGTAGAGAGAGAAAGAGAAATGGAGAGAGAGAGAGAGAGAGAATCATGATGATGGATGGAGATAGAGAAAGAGAAAGAGAGTTAAGATGATGGATGGAAAAAGAAAGAGAAAGAGAGAGAGAGAGAGAGAGTCAAAATGATGGATGGTGAGAGAGAAAGTGAAAGAGAATCAAGATGATGGATAGAGACGAAAGAGTCACGATGAAGAATGGAGAGAGAGAGAGAGAGAGAGAGAGAGTCAAGACGATGGATGGAGAAAGAGCAAGAGAGTCAAGATGATTGATGGAGGGAAAGAAAGAGAAAGAGAGTCAAGATGATGGATGGAGAGAGAAAGAGTCAAGATGATGGATGGAGAGAGAGAGAGAGAGAGAGAGAGAGAATGAGAAATAGAAAGAATCAAGATACTCCGTGCTATTAGCACGATGGGATGATGATGATGATGTCTGCCATTTCAGTCCTTCTACAAGGCTGGGTTTAGCATTAAATAACGCATGAAGGTTGATGTGCCATTAAACAAAGAACTAAAACCATTTATCATAGCAGATAATAATAATAGTGATCTTCTAGACCTTGGTATAATGGTTAGGGTGTTCGCCAATGGTCTGGATGATCAGGGTTTAATCCTAGGTCGAGTCATACCACAGACTCAAAAAATGGTACTTGATGCCTCCTTACTTAACACTCAGCATTATAAGATAAGTATCAAAGGTAAAGTGAAACAATCTAAGGAAAGGGCTATACCTCAGTGTAGTAGCTATTGAAAAGGAAGCCTTAACTTAGAGCTTAAGGTGACAATTTCCTTAAGAATTTGAACGTATATTTATATTGAATGGACCCTCTCGTTGATCTTGATGTACGTGGACCCAACAATTCAAAGATGGGAGTGATTGGATAAGCAATACTGGTGATTGGTTTTTAGTGGTGAACGTTTGTGTAGAACCAGCCATCATTTTTGAATAAGATGATAACAGAAGAATGGTGCACCAATGTGCCACTGATTCTCTTGAACAAGATTCTTAGGTTTTGAATTCAGAGTTTTTCCTTCTTCTAGACTGGTTGCCCTACCAAGGCTATAAAACCAAATGTCCCCTACTATGTTGCTTGTAGCTGGGTATATATATATATATATATATATATATATATATATATTGGAGGTGCCCGTGGTGTAGTCATTATCGTCGTAGGAAATGGACACGGCGACACGAGTTAAAATCCTGGACGAGACTGATTGCATTTCACATAGCACTAATACCCTTGGGGAAGGTATGAATCCAATTATTCTCCCTCCAGCTATGGGTAAATAGTAGGATAGACTAGGTTCTTCAGCCTTGGTTAGGCAACTAGTCTAGGAGAAGGAAAACTCTGAATTCAAACCTGTTAAACTCCGCTTAAAATTGACCTTGTGTCATATCCTGCCCGAGCGGAGGGGTTGGTAAATAGTATATATATATATATATATATATATATATATACATCCATGCACATCAATACACACATCTATATAATGGTCTATCTCATTGATCTAAGTATGAGGACCAACAGTTCAGTTATTGAGATGAATTGTTGGAATGACCTACACAGGAGATTTGTTTCTAGTGGTGAAAGTTTGTGTAGAACCAGACACACTTCTTGGATGAGCTGATAATAGAAGAATGGTGCACCAATGTGACACAGATTTTCTTGAACAAGATTCTTCAAGTTTTGAATTCAGAGTTTTTCCTTCTTCTACACTGGTTGCCCTACCAAAGCTAGAAAACCATATCTCCCCTGCTATGTTACTCGTAACTGGGTATATATATATATATATATATATATATATATTCACCCACACACACACATCGATGCATATTTGCACACACATCTATATAATGGTCTCTCCCGTTGATCTAAGTATGAGGACCAACAGTTCAGTTATTGAGATAAATTGTTGGAATGACATACACAGGAGATTTGTTTCTAGTGGTGAAAGTTTGTGTAGAACCAGCCACCATTTTTGAATAAGCTGATAAAAGAAGAATAGTGAACCGATGTGTCACAGATTCTGAAGGCATGTGTCATTCTTCTTTCATCTCTTCTTTTTCTTCCCTTCTTTCTTCCCTTCTAAATACAGAAAGATAGAAAAAAGAGAAGAATAAAGAAGGAAAGAAAAAGAGGGGGAGAATGAAGAAGGTAAGAAAACGAAAAGGAAAAAACAAAAGAAAAAGAGGAAGGGAATAAAAAAAGGAAGAAAAAGAAGAGAAGAATACAGAAGAGAGGAAAAAGAAAAAAGAAATAAGGAAGAGAAGAAAAAGAAGAGGAAAATAAAGAAGGAAAGAAAAGAAGAGTGGAATAAAGAAAGAGGGGAAGAGGAGGGAAATACAGAAGGGAAGAAAAAGAAAAGGGAAATAAAGAAAGTAAGAAAACGAAGAAGAAAATACAGAAGAAAAAGAAGAAGAGAATAAAGAAGGAAAGAAAAAGAGGAGAGAAATAAAGAAAAGAATAAAAAGAAGGGGAGAATACAGAAGGGAAGAGAATGAAGAGGAGATTGAAAAAAAGGGAAGAAAAGGAGAGGAGAAAGCAGAAGGAAAGAAAATGAAGAGGAGAAAACAAGAGAAGAAAAAGAAGAAGGGAATAAAGAAGAGAAGAAAAAGAAGTGGAAAATACAGAAAAGAAGAAAAAGAAGAGGAGGATAAAGAAGGAAAGAAAAGGAAAGGGGTAATAAAGAAGGAAAAAAAAAGAAGTGAATGAAGGAGGGAAGGAAAAGAAGAGGAAATTCCAGAAAAGAAAAAAAAGAAGAGAATACAGAAGGGAAGAAAAAGAAGAGTAGAAAAAAAAGAAAGGCAGAAAGAAGAGGAGAAGAAAGAGAGGAAGAAAGAGAAAAGGAGAATAATGAAGAGAAGAAAAAGTAGGGGAGATCAAAAAAGGGAGAAAAAAGGAGAGGAGAAAGCAGAAGGAAAGAAAAAATAGGGGGGAATACAGAAGGAAAAAAAGGAGAGAATAAAGAAGGGAAGAAAAAGAAGAGGAGAATAAAGAACAGAAGAAAAAGAAGAGGGCAATAAAGAAGGAAAGAAAAGGAATTTACAATCACACTTGGCCCTAGATTAATTCTACTGCATGCCCTTTCGAAACCATTCTCTGTAAAGCGTTCTATCTTAGGTATTGTCTGTACGCACACACACACACACACACTTATATATATATATATATATATATATATATATATATATATATATATATATATTCCTTCTTGCAACGGCATTTCCATCCTATTTTTCCATTTATCTCTTTTTCGCTTTGGCATAAGTTCCTGCAATGCCACTCATACAAAATTGTCAAATCATGTTTTATCTCTCACTGTTTATTCCTGTCTAAAGATTTTGCATTTCGCTCAGCAAGCTAGATTATCAAACCTTTGTAAGTGAGTTCGAGTCTCATTGGGTGCACAATCCATACGGCCTTGTGCCGCCTCTAAGCAAAAATGCTTAGTAAATTCCAACTTCAGCAATAAAAAGTTTTTCACTTCTTTCACTATAAGGGAAAGAAGTGAAAAAATATAATTGCTTTTTAGCTTATATATATATCAGTGGCGACTCTAGCCTATTTTTGCTACTCGTGACCCCCCCCCCCGCCCTCTGTCAACTTCAGTTCCCAACCCGTGGTCCGTGGACCCAAAGTAAGTCATCATACTTGCTATTGCGTGATTCTCCATTGTATAGCACAGATTGACTAACGTACCTTGCATGGTGGTTTTTTTTGTAAACAATCAAGATACTATATAATTTGTAGTCTTGTTAATACAGTAGATAAGATAATTTTTTTTCCTTTCAAAAGTATAGAAGAAAAGAGAAGATGTTCATTACTATGACGAGAAAAATATGTTTATTAGAATAAAGAAACTGATGACAATATACACAGACACAGTAGTTTTAATTTCGCTTAAAATAAAGATTATTTGTTGAAAATGTTTTCAAATAAACAAATTTTAGTTACAGAATGTAATATATGCAACATTCATTAAAGAAATAGAGATCTGTTAGTGAAAAAACGAATTAAAACACGCCGTTTAACCAACATTTACCATAGCGATGATGATGACGTCGGCGACGTCTATAATCTGCTATCCCCCCCTCTCTCTCTCTCTCTCTCTCTCTCTCGGTCCCTCTCCCTCTTCCCAAGACAGCTGTCAGCAGTCAGAATGTGCTAATATTTTTGAGCACGGTGTTTTGAGTTGCTCTTGCTATTGGCTACAGCCAAAAGCGGATTTCTCTAACATTACTGTTATTATTAGGGTCTACTGCTCGGTACGGATTGCGCGTGTTCAACATTATAGCCGATTTTATGGGATGTTCAATGAATCTGACGGTGGCTGGACAAAGACCATCCGTTCAAAACAGCATCGTTGTATTATTCCCAGATATATTTATGAACTTTTGGCTACTTAGTTATCGAAACTTGAATAGATACGTAATTTAATTGATATCAGACTAAGTATGTTTGCTTGAAATTAATGTATGATTTTTAATCCATTTTGAATAACATTGACCGAGTTATTGGTCGTGCCGGGCACGAGTATAGCTAGTCCCGTGTCCAGAGACGATGTGTTTGGAATTAGTAAATAATAGAATATATGAGTAGTTTCATATGATTCTACAGGAGAGTTCGATGTTTGCAGGTTTGATTCTTTTATTTGATAATATTTTTTCCCTATATAACAATATTTTTGTATCTCTTTGCATTCTATAAGTAGCCATCTTATGAGGCGAGTCGAATCTATGACTTGTCGAAATAAATGTATAATGGCATAGTAACTGTCCGTTGAGTTTTCTTTCATTGATATTACAGTGTAACCCGGATATAAGAGAGTTGTCGGGCCGGAGAATAAGTATCTTATATCCGGGTTTTGTCTATTTTGTTTAGGTAACACAAGGCTCTAATTTGGGACCAGATAAAATCTCTGTTATATCCGGGTTACACTGTACCAATATGAAGCATGATAAAAATTTTACGTTTTTGACTCACAGGTAAACTCGTTTCGACTCGTCTGACTTTTTCAATCTTACTAGCTCACCTGAGAATCGGAAGCATTTATCTCGTGAGTTTTATCCTGTTTTATTTTCTTATTTTATACTTGATATATACTAGGATATTGCTCGGCAGTTTTGTGCATAGAGCACTGTAAAGATTTTACGGATTAAAAACGCTTTCAACGTTTAAATTTAATCATACCTACCCACACACACTTATATATATATACATATATATACAGTGTAACCCGGATATAAGAGAGTTATCGGGACCGGAGAGGGTTTCTCTTATATTCGGTTTTGGTCTATTTTGTTTACATTAATACAGGCTCTAATTTGGAACTAGATAAAAAAATCTCTCTTATATCAGGGGTATCTTATATCAGGGTTACACTGTATATATATATATATATATATATATATTCAAAGCCTTTGAGATATTAAAAACAAATCACTCGACCGGTGGGTCGAGAGTGAGGAAATATTTACTCGCACCCAAATCATTTTACTCGACTGACTCTATTTTCAGTCAATAATTTTACAAGTCCAGGAATTACTTCTCCTAAGCGGTGAGCGAATATAGATGTTGAGTCAAGGGTAATGTTTTTCCAAATGAATTTCTAAAAATCTGTGAGCTTCTTCAATCTGGACAACAGAGATATTTTGGCCCCACTGTGGAAGCATTAATTATACGAATGTTATCAATGACTGGACGTCCAAGAGAGAGAGAGAGAGAGAGAGAGAGAGAGGATATGGTCATTCAAAATTCTATTTGTCAGATATTATTTTGATGATTGCGGTATATTTCGGGGACGCGAGTCCCTTTTCTTCTTCAGGCGCCAGGCACAAGATCAAAGAATTCACTAATGTCATTATCGTTCATTCTAAGTAACTTATGAATCTTCAATGGCATTACTTTTGGGTTGTAAAAAGAATCAGTTTTCCTTTTTCTATATTTGAAAAGACACGTTTCATTGTGATTTTTGATTGACCGCCAGGCGACTAGAAAAATAACTTGAATCGCTCGAATAAGTTTTTACTCGACGGAGTCGATCGGAATCTCAAAGGCTGTAGTGTAACCCGAATATAAGAGACCCGAATATAACATACCCTGATATAAGAGAGATTTTCACTGGTTCCAAATTAGAGACTGTGTTACCTAAACAAAATAGATCAAAAACCGGTTATAAGAGAAACTCGGATATAAGATCCCGATAACTCTCTTAGATCCGGGTTACACTAAAAAGGTTCTTTTTTTTCCTCGCCGATTGAATATAAATTCAACGGAATAAATATGTATATTTTTAACGTCCATTCTGTAAGTAAAATAAAGTTGGCGACAGTAGTCGAGGATGACCCGAAGGCTCCCTTTTCAATAGCTACTACACCGAGGTGTTGGGGAGGGCGCTACTTATACAGTAGAAATTCCTCCTTAAGCTCTCTTTCATAAGTATTGTTATATACAAGCGTGTGGTTGCAAGAAAAATAAGACTGACGAGAAGATTTAGTTTATTTTGTTTATTGAATAAATAAAATAAACAAGTGGATGAAATATTTGGCCGGCTGGCAGGGGGTTGTCTATTCGGCGACAAACGGTTGCTTTGATCTGGTCGGACGGTGTTGTCGGGTGACGCTCACGGGACAGCCGGGATTCAACTGGCGTGTGACCTCTGTTTGGCTTATTTATGTGTTCCCGATTTCAAACAGAAAATACTACTTATTGAAAAAATATGATTGGTTGAAAAATAGACTTTTTTTTATAATTGAGAATTTTCTGGGGATTTTGGATAGACTATGCGCGGAACCTATGCGTAGAAGCCATGATTTTCTCAGTTTGACACTGGCCGTTGTTGGATCAACATCCGGTAGCTGTTATTTTCTTCTATAGTGTGGATGTCTGTGGGTCTGTGTTTTGTGTGTTTTAGTAGTTAGGTGTGTGAAGTGTTAAGTGGGTGAATCAGAAGAGATTTGATGTATTTTACTATAACAGTATACTTTATTTTTACATATATCGAAGTTTCAAAAGTATATACCATAAGTATTTGTATAAACGTAAGTTTAAAATCATAGACATTCTAGTCATGAATATTGTGAGTTGAAATAAGAGGATCATTAAATAAGTTTCCAGACTTTTTTCGTATGGGCACTCTTATTGATAGCACACACATGAAACTCTAGTCCCCTTCGAAGTAATCTCCTCTGGCTGCAATGCACTTGTTGTACCGTTCCAGCAACATCTGGAAGGCCCCATGGAAGTCCTCTTGTGTGAGCGTGTCAATGACCTTCATCACAGCCTCTTTCATCTCCTCAATTGTCTCATAACGACAGCCTCTGAGCTTAGGGAATAAGCAAAAGTCACAGGGAGCAAGGTCTGGACTATAGGGAGGGTGAGCAACTGTCTTGATGCCCATCTTGGTCAAATAGTCTGTGACAAGGATGGAGTTGAATTATTCAAAGTTTAACGAGCTATTACATTGTCCTCTTCCCGACAATTGCCCAGTCGGTTGGCGTTATAAAATACACCGACTGCACCTCTGCAGAGGAGTAAGACCCCCACCCGCTAACGAGTGTCCTAGATATGGCACTAAACAATCTGATGGTGAGGTTCGAGTAACGCTGGAACTTTAAAGAATGCGGAATACCCCTTCATTGCCATCGCTCCCAGGTCCACTCTGACCCGGAGTGGTAGCATCTGATCATATTTACCCAACCCCTCCGCTCGGGCAGGATATGACACAAGGTCAATTTTTTTAAGCGGAGTTTAACAGGTTTGAATTGAGAGTTTTCCTTTTCCTAGACTAGTTGCCTCACCAAGGCTGAAGAACCTAGTCTGCCCTACTATTTGCCCATAGCTGGAGGGAGAATAATTGGATTCATACCTTTCCCAAGGGTATTAGTGCAATGTGAAATGCAATCAGTCCAGGATTTGAACTCGTGTCGC
Source organism: Sepioteuthis lessoniana (assembly GCA_963585895.1). Classification (NCBI taxonomy): domain Eukaryota; kingdom Metazoa; phylum Mollusca; class Cephalopoda; order Myopsida; family Loliginidae; genus Sepioteuthis; species Sepioteuthis lessoniana. The sequence goes on from OY757944.1 coordinate 31,579,805, forward strand.
CGTGTCCAATTCCCGCGACGATAACCATTACACCACGGGCATCTGATAGGTTGGTTGGTTGGTTGGGTTTAATGGCATATCAACCTCTATAGGTTATTTAATGCCAAAGCCTGTTTACACGTATGTACGGTGCATCTGATAGGGTCTTATATATGGGTAAAATAGAACTAAACTGTGTACTGATGCTTAACTGAACTGCTTGAAATAGATCTGTTTTGACATGCAAACTGCGTACTTATACTAAGCTGAATTGTTTGAAATAGAACTGTTTTTGTATGCTAAATTGAATTGTTAGAAATAGACTGATTGACTAAATTGAATTGCTTGAAATAGAAATGTTTTGACTGATAAATTTTGTACTTATGCTAAACTGAATTGTATTAAATAGAACTGTTTATTTGTATGAAAATAGATTTGGCATTAGATAACCTAAAAAGGTTGATATACCATAAAACCTAAACAAACAAACAAATAATCTTCCCGACACAGACACTAAGTATGATGACGTCACTGTACAATGGTCACATTTGATGATCACATTTTAGTGTAATCTGTTGATGGTAGAGGAAGTCACCAACGACGAGTTCGAACTACAATCGCGCTATTACGTTTATTTTCAGATCAATACCCTTGGGAAAGGCATGCACCTCCTTATCCTCACCAGTTCTGGGTAAAATAGTACTACTAGTGTCCTTTTATAAGGATGTCTTTGGCATTGAATGACACTCGGAAGTTGAAATGCCATTAAACAAAGAAATCGAATCGAGCCGACAAACTCATATTTCACAAGAAAATAATTATATTGCTCGATCATAGAAAAAAAAATTTGTAAAATATTTGTAAAATAAAAACGTTATCTTCTTAAGATTATCATGATTTATATTAACTAGGTAATGAATCTACCGCCCCCCCTCCAAAACACAAAACACAAAAACAGTAAGAAAAGAATATTAGAATTCCATAAGAAGTGAAGCATGAAGAGATATGTCTTTGTAAGAAGTACGACCTCGTATCACTCACATTCATCAAGTTGTCGCAAACAACACCCCAACCATCGCCATCGCCTCCAAGAATTAAGAATCAGATGTGATATAATGGGAATCAGCCAGCGAAAATCTGATTGGCTAACGTTCTACCAATCAAATCAAAGGACGTAATAATAAATTGAACTATTAATGGTGTGAGTCAGTCTCTCTATCATCATCATCACTGAATTGGTCCTTGTCCGTCCTAAAACACACACACACACACACACACACACACACACACACACACACAGATACATTGACATGCACACAGATATATACAAGACACAGAGACACGCACAAAGACAAACGAATACAGAGACATAGAGAAAACACACGCAAACGCGCACACTGACACATACACATACGCACACACGCATATACATTCATGCATATGAAGACATACACGAATTTTCATTCGTGTTTTTGTGCAATCTAAGCTAAGCTTATCGAATGTCTATCTTGGAAATTAAAGTCCTGCTCTGCCGAGCCGTTTAGTGATGTTTATCACCACTGTGTGCCTTTCAAAATAAAATATTCTGAAGTCTTCACTGTTTAATAATCATCTCTAAATCATTAGTTATTTAATAAGCGTAGTTTAGCTATGGCGTAAAGCCAGAAGTATGGACCACCCCCTGAGAACTTAACCCACTAACAATGGTCGGGTAATCTAATTTGTTGACCATTACATCATGTGTTGTGCTAATCTCTAAACTATTAACTATTGTAAATATATCCAAAGGATGAGATTTGAGGTCAATTTTTAAGCGAAGTTTAACGGATTTGAATTCAGTTTTTCCTTCTCTTAGACCAGTAGCCATACCAAGGTTAAAGAGCTCAGTCTTCCCTACTATTTTACCCATGGAGAGAGGATAGTTAGAAGCACACCCTTCTCCAAGCGTATTAGCGCTACGGGAAATACAGCCAGCCTTATCTAAGATTTGAACTCGGGTCCATTTCCTATGCAAATAACCATTTCTCTTAAATTTTTATATTTAGTACAAACATTCTTGTTGTTAGTAAAGTTGACGACCGTAGTCGAGGGTGACCCGAAGGCACCCTTTTCGATAGCTACAACAACGAGGCGTAGGGGAGGGCGCTACTCCTTTCTCTGGATTGCTCTTTAAGAATGGTACTTGATACGTCCTTGCTTAACACTCAGCAATCTAAGGTACGCATCAAGGGTAAAGTAGGGCAATCCAGGGAAAGGAGTAGCGCCCTCCCATACACCTTGGTGTAGTAGCTATTGAAAAGGGACCCTTCTGGTAGCCTTCGACTACGGACGCCAACTTTACTTACTTTTTATTTGTCATCCAGAAAGAATATCACATCATAGCGAGATTTCAATTAGAGCAATACGTGTAAAATTTTCTAAGAAAGTAAAGTCATTTCCAATGCAAGGAAAGAGTTATTTTGAGGATTTTACAAATATTCTCCTTACATTTGAATGTAATAATTACTCGGGGCAAACGGCACTTCTCAGCGTGGTTTTTATTAGAGCAATACACTTAAAATGCTCTTAGATAATTAAGTAATTTCCTGTGTAATTTGCAGCTAAATAATTTTCTAAGGTCTGAATTTGTATTGAAAGTCATTTTTCCAACAATATTCTCGAAATAACGGATATAACTGAAATACTCATTAGAATTCTTCGCTCCTACCTGAATAGAAGCATCAGCATCATTATGGACAGCTGTTAACAGTTAAATACCCATTAGAATTCTTCACTCCTCCCTAAATAGAAGCATCAGTATCATTATGGACAGCTGTTGACTGTTAAATACCCATTAGAATTCTTCACTCCTCCCTAAATAGAAGCCTCAGTATCATTATGGACAGCTGTTAACAGTTAAATACCCATTAGAATTCTTCACTCCTCCCTAAATAGAAGCATCAGTATCATTATGGACAGCTGTTAACTGTTAAATACCCATTAGAATTCTTCACTCCTCCCTAAATAGAAGCATCAGTATCATTATGGACAGCTGTTGACTGTTAAATACCCATTAGAATTCTTCACTCCTCCCTAAATAGAAGCCTCAGTATCATTATGGACAGCTGTTAACAGTTAAATACCCATTAGAATTCTTCACTCCTCCCTAAATAGAAGCATCAGTATCATTATGGACAGCTGTTAACTGTTAAATACCCATTAGAATTCTTCACTCCTCCCTAAATAGAAGCATCAGTATCATTATGGACAGCTGTTAACTGTTAAATACCCATTAGAATTCTTCACTCCTCCCTAAATAGAAGCATCAGTATCATTATGGACAGCTGTTAACTGTTAAATACCCATTAGAATTCTTCACTCCTTCCTAAATAAAAGCATCAGTATCATTATGGACAGCTGTTAACTGTTAAATACCCATTAGAATTCTTCACTCCTCCCTAAATAGAAGCATCAGTATCATTATGGACAGCTGTTAACTGTTAAATACCCATTAGAATTCTTCACTCCTCCCTAAATAGAAGCATCAGTATCATTATGGACAGCTGTTAACTGTTAAAAAACCCATTAGAATTCTTCACTCCTCCCTAAATAGAAGCATCAGTATCATTATGGACAGCTGTTAACTGTTAAATACCCATTAGAATTCTTCACTCCTCCCTCAGTCTATATGATTTTGATGAGTGAAGCGTTAAAAAACAACCAGTTCCCTTTCACTAATAAATTTGTCGTCAATTTGATTATCCACTCTTAACATTTGACTCATAACCAAAAGAAATACCCTCAGGTACGAAGTTATCATTGATAAAAAGCGTTTTCTCTTTTTTATAATAATAACAATGATACGAATAATTGAATCAACGAGTTAAAAAAAGTCCATGGAATATGAAAGTAAAAGTGATACCAGTAAGATTTAGCGCGCTAGGAACAATCTATAACGGCTTGGTAAAGAGACTGGCAGAATAAGAAATCAGAAAAAGAACCGAGGCCATACATATCACAGAATTATTAAGATAGATGAGAATACTGAGGGCAGTCCCAGAGACTTGCTGTCACTCAATCTCCAGTAAAAAAAAAAAAACAACAGTTGATGCTCTGATAAAAAATCTGCAAAGAGTGAAATAATAATAATAATATGGAACATGAAGGTGACAATTATACCAATTGTGATTGGTGCTTTTGACACAGCAACTAAAAGATTATTAAAAGGCCTGGATGAATTAGAAGTTGGCGGACGAGTGGCGACCATCCAAACGAAAACATTATTTAGAACGGCCAGAATACTGAGAAGAGTCCTGGAGACTTGAGGAGACTTGCTGTCGCTCAAACTCCAGTGAAAAACCATCAGCTAACGTTGATGTGAAGAACTCTAATGAGTAAAATAATAATAGAACCTGCTAAACAGTGAAAATCAAAGAAAACGAAAAGAAAGACAAGTTCTTAGACCTTGCCAGAGAAACTAAAAAAGCCGTGGAATATGACGATGATGGTAATACCCATTGTGATTGGTGCACTGGGAACAATCCCAAAAGGCTTGATAAGGGGACCGGAAGAGGTAGAAATCGGAGGACGTGAAGAGACCATCCAAAGTACAGCATTATTGAGATCGATCAGAATACTGAGAAGAGTCCTGGAGACTTGCTGTCACTCAATCTCCAGTGAAAGATCATCAGCTAACGCTGGTATGAAAAACTCGCAAGCAATTATAATACTAATACTAATACTGCTAATAATAATAAATAAATAAAAACATCATGGTGCTTAACTTGTATCATTGTAAATAACATTTCTAAAATGAGAAATAAATTTTTTTGAGAATGGCCAAATACTTTTGACTGGTAGTATATATATATATATATATGTGTGTGTGTGTGTGGAGAGAGAGAGAGAGAGAGAGAGAGAAGTGTGAAATTTAAGGCTATTAGATTCAACAAAAACTTCAAGGAAGGGAATTTTAAACCGAGTTACGCCGAAAAGCATCTTTAAGGCTTTTTATTTCGTCAATTGTTTTTAACAAGAATAAATATCTCATCAATATTTCGGATAGGCATCATCGGTTTAGTACACGTGTTTTCGAAATGGGTCATGAAATAATTAGCAAAATATGATCCCAGCAGAAACCCCATCGCTATCTTGTCAGTCTGTGTATAGATGTTACCATGATGATTGTAGAAGGGGATTTGTGTTGTACAAGTTAAAAGAATTTTTTCGTCGAACAATGAGTTTGATTTTAGAAGGGGTGTTATATAAGTAAGGAATGATTTTTTTTTATATAATCGTTTTTCGTTAATAATATTTTACCATTCAGTTTGGTTGGGCTTTAAACTATTCGGCTCTTAGTTCAGGTGCACAGACATTGGGTACAGTTTACGCTCGCGCGCAAAGGATATGACAATCACGATTGTCATAATAAACCCCAGATAGAAAATGAGGGGTGGAGTGTGAATGACGTCATGCCCAGAAGGGATGGTCCTGAGAATTTAAAAATTTTGAAAAAGAGGCAGTTGGGAGTTGACTTTGGACCATGTAGGCAGACAGTTGGGTTGTCTGCTTCAATGGCAGACAGTTGAAGTTGAGGTCCGACCATGATGGTGAGAAGTTGGGGTCCGACCATGATGGTGAGAAGTTGGGGCCCGACCATGATGGTGAGAAGTTGGGGTCCGACCATGATGGTGAGAAGTTGGGGCCCGACCATGATGGTGAGAAGTTGGGGTCCGACCATGATGGTGAGAAGTTGGGGCCCGACCATGATGGTGAGAAATTGAGATTGAACCACGACATGTGCCGAGCGTTTGGGTGTTTTTAGCATAGTATGATTACGAAAGACTTTTAAGAATTGTGCCTCTCTCCTCGTGTCGACGAACCGAAGTCAAGTAATTAATGAACGGTTCGTACCTGAAGCAAAAGATTCCGCCTGTGTATTTGTTTTCACCTGTGTATTTGTGTATTAGAGTCCCGCCCGCTTGTGTATTTGTATTACGGCTATATAACAGGGGAACGTGAGGAACGTTTGTACACATTGTCTCGTATTATGTCACTTTGACGGGAATTTTCAAGAACCAGGATGTCATTGATAGGTCTGTTAGAGGGAAAAATTGGTAGAAATTCATCAGTGGAACTAACACTGTAAATACGGTAGGATCAATTAGATAATAATTTTTGACAATTGATATACGGTAGTGAGAATTTGAGAAGTGATTGGACGCAAAAGAAACCCGGGTTTGTGTATTGGTACTCTTCCATATAATGATCAGTCATGAGTGCTCGTGGTGTAATGGTTACCGGCGGGGAAAATGGACACGGCGACCCGAGTTCATATCTTGGACGAGGCTGTTTTCATTTCACACTGCGTTAATACATTTAGGAAAGGTATAAATCCTTCTATTCTCCTTCCAGCTGTAGTTAAATAGTTGGTCAGACTGACTCTTTAATATTGGTATATCTAGTGAGTCATACCAAGGATTCAGAAAATGGTACTTGATGCCGCTTTGCTTAAAACTCCGCATTATAAAGTAAGGATCAAGGGTAAAGTCGAGCAATCGAGAGAAAGGAGTAGCGCCCTCCCCTACACCTCGGTGTAGTAGCTATGAAAAGAGAACTTTCAGGTCACTTTCGACTACAGCCGCCGAAAAGAAAAAAGATGGCAACCAAATTGACTTTATATCAGATTCTACTGGTGCAGACAGGTTAGGTAGATATGTATGAAGTAAAAGTAAAGTTGGAGACCGCAGTTCAATCCCAGGTCGAGTCATACCAAAGATTCAAAAAATGATACTTGATACTGACGATTATAAGGTCCAGTGGGTAAAGTGTTTGCCAATGGTCCAGGAGACCTGGGTTCAATCCCAGGTCGCGTCATACCAAAGACTTTAAAAATGGTACTTGATACCTCCTTGCTTAACACTCAGCGATATAAGGTACGCATCAAGGGTAAAGTAGGGCAATCCAGGGAAAGGAGTAGCGCCCCCCCTACACCTCGGTGTAGTAGCTATTGAAAAGGGAGCCTTCTGGTCGCCCTCGACTAAAGGGAGATAACTTTATCAAGAGTAAAGTGGAGCAATCCAAGGAAAGGAGTAAAGCCCTCCCCTACATTTCAGTGTAGTAGCTAATGAAAAAGGAGCCTTCGGCTCACTATCGACCACGGTTGGTCAACTTTACGAATATGTATAATCACCAACAATTTTGTGACATTTGATGAAGCCTATTTCAGCATTATTAGTAGCTTGTTTCTTGGTGTTCTTTTTCTTTTTAAATTAATGTGATCATCAACAATGGCCACTAATTTGGAATTCTAATCTGACCGGTTTAAAATGACGAACGTGTTAGTTTTATCCAAATCCAACAGTCTTGGTGGATTCACAGTCACATGATACTTAGCTGCTATCTCTGCACTTTTAAAGCAACAGCAATGGTCAATGCGTTCACACATGACGTCACCTGCACGGAATGGACACGCCCACTTACAAATTCTTTGAGAAGAGAACAAATTCAGCAGTCTGCAATGCAGGAGCACTAACATCTTCAACAATGACAAAGATGGTCGAAAGTAATCGAACTTTGACGACATAGACAGAGACTTGGGGCAGTTCTTAAACAACCACAGTCGCGATATCTGGTTCGCCAACAAAAAAGTTAAACATTAAATCCTTGTCAGTTATTTTCAATAAAATACATACCTACCAGTGAATCTGTCGCCAAAACAAACACACACACACACACACACACACACACACACACACACACACACAGATTTGAAATATTTCAGGAGATAATACATCATAATGGTAAAGGATGGCCCTTTTTCTGTTAGCTAAAGATGGACATTTTTTACAAACGTTTGCTCGAGACTAAAAATTAGAGCCCCCAATGAGAACCGAACTCACTAGTTACGGTCTGATAGTCTATCTCGCTAATAATTACACTACGTAAGGTGACTATAATCTAGAAAGTTTAATTTAGTGGAAGACTAGAAGTCTGTGACTACCGGTGCTATTCTAACTTACTAACAATGGTCTTCTAGCTTGATTCACTTGCTACGCGGTTCATTTGAAAAGTTCTAAGCCTCACCAAGAAAGAAAAGCCATAGCTGAACATTTTCATAGTTGCAATACTATTATTTCTAATAAAACTAGAAAAACTAATTCAGAAATTTATCTTAATTTCTGATCAGATGAGACCCATTCAAAAGTGACAAATCTAAACTCTGGATGATCCAAAGAACTTTTGAAGAACTCTCGTATTACACTCCCCTCGCCCCGTACAAATTCCCGTCCCCCAACCAAACAGGCAGACTATCTCCATGACACTATTTTAATATTACTTCTGAATAACAATGTCAATAGAAATATCAGTTTACATCAAAAGGTCGTCCTCGAATAGAAATACTCGCAGTTTACCGCCGAAAAATACAATAGAGATTTGCGCAAAGTGCAATTTTCTGCGCTAAGGGAGGTAATCAATAATGACGACTTATCAAATCAGTTAAGATATGAAGTGTAGACATTATGCTTATTGTACCAATGTACACATGATTGCTTTGACGTAGACACACACGAACACAGACACACAAAACCCAATGGAATAACAAGATAATCTTTAATGCATGCATTTATCTAACTCCTCCACCACAATCAAGTTGTGACACAAGGTCAATTTTAAGCGGATTACAGAAGGTTTGAATTCAGGTTTCCAACTCCTAGACTGGTTGTCACACCAAAGTTAAAGAACCCAGTCTGTATTTACCCAACCCCTCCGCCACGCGCAGGACGCGACACAAAGTCTATTTTCAAGAGAATTCATTGATTTTAATGGTATGTCAACCCATTTAGGAGTATTTTAAGCGTTGCGGTCAGGGAAGGTATGTTCATATTCATATATTTTGTGTACTTGTTTCTTAAAAGTCTTTTCACACGGTTATATGATATCAAGTATTCCTATCTAATATAAATAATTTGCACACAGTTGTTCTATGGGGTTCTAAGTATTCCAGTCTAATACTAATAATTTATACACAAGTGGCATGATGGTTAGAGTGTTCACCAAAGGCCTGGGAAACCTGGGTTCAATCTCAGGTTGTGTCATACCAAAGACCCCAAAAAATGGCACTTGTTGCCTCCTTGCTTAACACTCAGCATTATAAGGTACAGATCAAGGGTAAAGTGGAACAAGGTGGAAAGGAGTAGCGCCCTACCCTACACCTTGGTGTAGTAGCTATCGAAAAGGGAGCCTTCGGGTCACCCTCGACTATGGTCACCAATTTTACTTTTATATGGCTTCAAGAAATCATTTCTATTTAAATAGTTACAAAGGATTATTATCAGTTACTTGAAACCCGATAACTGTGTGAATACAAATGACTATTATAAGATGGAAATAATTATATGAAAGCATATAGATATGTTTAGAAATTATTAATATTAGATGAGAATACTTGATATCATATAATTGTGTGTAAGTTATTTATATTAAGAATAATTACTTGAAGATATTATTGTTTTCTAACGATTATCGTTATTAGTTACTTGAAACCAATGTGTGCTAACAAAGAATTATTAGTAAATAGAAATAATTACTTGAAACCATAAGATTATTTACATTAGATAAGAATACTTGAACAGATACAAATGTATGGAAATTTGTTGCATTAGATAGACACTTAAGAAACAAGTACACGAAAAATGTAAATATAAATGTACAAGGAACACGATTCTCTAACCTCTTGGCACAAAATAACCCTCGACGGGTTAAAATGATGTTAAAAATCAATCAACTTCAAACCATTATTTCTAACAGTCACCATCATATGCTGGACTCGAAAGGGGACCAGATCCAAAAGTAGTATCTCTTATTTTATGTTGTTCTACAGCGTTAGAGTGGAATGTTGGTAGTATGGTAATCGAGGTTGAACTTTCCTGCCAATTATTCATCACTTTTGGTTGCCTTGTTACAGTTAAAATAAAAACGGAGGTGTATCATTAAATTCCTTCATGCAGAAAAAATAGCACTCACTAAAATTCATTGACACTTGCTGAATGTTTACGGAGATCGAAGAATGGATGCGATTAACACTGTTATTGTGCTCCCGAGTCAGAATTTGGTCATAAGGACGAGGAAGCAACGAAAAAGATTCACAGAGCTAAAGTACAGTAAACAAATAGTTCAAGAAATTTCAATCGGTTGGCAAAAACCTCGATGATCAGGCAAAGTCTGGTAGAGCAAAAACCGTGGATTCCGAGGCCGTGCAACAAACCATTGGGCACTCGGCTTTTAGCTTTTTGCGAGGCCCCGGGGCCTGTTCTGGACTTCGGTCCGGAGCGTGGCTCTGGAAAAGGAACAATGGCAGACTTGGGGCCTTTAATTAGGCACCTAGTTTCGACTAGGCTACCTTCGGGTGGGCGAGCTGCATTTTTGTCTCCTTTGTCCCCCATGCACGGCACTAGACCAAGCGTCTAGTTTAAGCCGTTAACTGGCATACGTGCCCGGACCCACATTTGGGTTCGTGAAACTGCTTGCCTCATCAGGCTCACATTGCACTAAGTGAGCCGATGAGCAGCATTGACCAGCAGGGTTCGAGTCTCGGCTCGTTCCCGCTCTCCCCTCCCCTTTATCCCCACTTTAATCGGCCTTCGGGCTTTTGACCTTGTGTCAAGTCGTGTCTGGTGGGAGGCAGCGACAAATAAACGGCAAGTCGCATTCGGAGAGTATGAAGGGAGCTCGACGTCTGACAGTCCAAGGTGGTTCGTCATTATCACGATACCCGGAACTGCCAAATTGAACTTTACAATACCAAAATATTGCAAAACTTTTGACTCATCGTTATCCCTCATGTCAGCAAAATATTGTAAAACGTTTCATTCATCCTAGTAAAGAGGAGGCATTATTTTCAGAGAGACCCTTCCACAGCCGCCATTGTTTGAAGCAAGGAAATGGAGGACGTTGCGGCATCTGCGCTTACGTGAATCAATTTTTCTCCCTGTCAAAAGCGACAAATGTTAAATCTATCATCTTTTTTTTTTGTTTTTGTTTTTTGTTTATCAAATTATATTAAGAGAATTGCACTTAATTAGATTTACATTTAGTGTATTGACATTGTTAGTTTCCATAACACTATAAATTAATTGACAACACAAATAAATAATGAAACTTCTTTTGAAAACAAAACAACGAAAGGTTTACTATGGTAGAAGTAAATGAGTCACTATGAGAAAAGATTCTTTTTGGTGTCGCCGGTTAGTATGTTGGTCCTTGAGTTTGTAGGAAGTGCGTATCACTGTAGCAAGTAGGCGCCTCTGGTGGTGTAATGGTTAGCAAGCTCGACTAGCAAACCTACACGAGTGAGTTCGAGTCTCATTGGGCGCCCCTTTCATATGGCCTTGTGCTACATCTAAGCAAAAAGCTTAGTAAATTATCTTTATAAAATATCCATCGTTGATCTAACAACAGGCGCCTCCGGTGGTGTAATGGTTAGCAAGCTCGACTAGCAAACCTACACGAGTGAGTTCGAGTCTCATTGGGCGCCCCTTTCATATGGCCTTGTGCTACATCTAAGCAAAAAGCTTAGTAAATTATCTTTATAAAATATCCATCGTTGATCTAACAACAGGCGCCTCCGGTGGTGTAATGGTTAGCAAGCTCGACTAGCAAACCTACACGAGTGAGTTCGAGTCTCATTGGGCGCCCCTTTCATATGGCCTTGTGCTACATCTAAGCAAAAAGCTTAGTAAATTATCTTTATAAAATATCCATTGTTGATCTAACAACAGGCGCCTCCGGTGGTGTAATGGTTAGCAAGCTCGACTAGCAAACCTACACGAGTGAGTTCGAGTCTCATTGGGCGCCCCTTTCATATGGCCTTGTGCTACATCTAAGCAAAAAGCTTAGTAAATTATCTTTATAAAATATCCATCGTTGATCTAACAACAGGCGCCTCTGGTGGTGTAATGGTTAGCAAGCTCGACTAGCAAACCTACACGAGTGAGGTCGAGTCTCATTGGGCGCCCCTTTCATATGGCCTTGTGCTACATCTAAGCAAAAAGCTTAGTAAATTTCCACTGTAGCAAGTAGCTCATGTAACTGACCACAAGGTTGGTTCTTCTGTGTGTGAAGCTAGTAGCAGCGTGTTCTTTGTGAAGGGGTTCCAAGTGGAATGTCCGTAGCAGTGGACGCGAGAGAGGTCTGTCTTGGCTGCTAACTAGGTGCTCTCTGACTTGTCGTGACTTCCAAAAAAAAAGGATAGAAAAAATAGTTCTAGAGAGGAAGGAGGAATCAATGCGCTCTGCCTGGTGATTGTCAATTAGTGGCCGAATCGCTCGGCATGGTGGGGGCATTGATACGCGAGAGGAAATAGATCTGTGACTGCTACATACATATAAGCAACTTGGACTATTAAATACCATGCCTTCTCTGTGGAACATCAGTCACAGAAACATACATCCTATAATGTGGGTGTGCCGTGTTATTGTAGCAGGAAATGAATACGGCAACACAAATTCAAATCGTGGACGAGACTGTTTGCTTTTTACATAGCGCTAATAACTTTGGGAAAGGCATGAATTCGCTCTTCATGAGTAAATTGTAGGGTAGACTGGGTTCTTTTGCATTAGTTAAATAACTAGTCAAGGAAAAGAAAAACTTTGAATTCGAAACTCCACCACGCTTAAACGTTGACCTTGCATCGAATCCTGCCCGTGCCGAGGGGGTTGGTAATACGTACATTCTCTTGTAAGAAATTTGATATTATTTGAGATGTTAGTATCTGAGTAATTACACAGTCTCGGCAAACGAAACTAAAAAGGCTGTAGCAGAAGGCATTTTGGTTTGGCGCGCAATTTAATTCGACGCATAATTTCACCCAATCAGGATGACCAATCATATCCCATCCGGAATTCCTTTTCCGGGCAGCAGAAATTGGGTAAGCTGCCAAACACTCTTTTTAGCTGGACAACGCCGCCCAGTGCAGACGTCTCACTGGCGGCTCTTCAATAGCAGCAGCAGCATGAACATATGAGGGAGCCTATCTAATTTATGGATTCCTTGCAAGGAATCCCAGTTGAATATAAATTAGATACACTCAATACGCCACCACAGGAACAACTTTATGTCACCCCCAAAATTGGCTATGTCAACGCGATGCCTTTATTCCGCTATCAACACCTAGCTCTCAATTCACTTCTGGTCCACTTTAATGGAGACAACGCACGCCTCTCCACCAGAAGCACAAAACTCACGGTGACTCTAAAGTTAATTTCCTCCAACGGCAACATGGCTTTCGCTAAACTACGGCGAACACAATCCCTCCCACGTCCGACGACACACGCTGCCATCTCAACCTTCTCAACTTCTCATAAATCCATTTCGTCTCCTTACCGTCTCTTAACTCACAACCTTTCCACGAGTCCTGCAGCACAAACCCAAACTACATTTTCCATGCTGCAAATAAAAACTATTCTTAAAAACACATTTCGACCATCGGCATCTTACTTCTTCATCTTTCCTTTTATTACCTTACAAACTTAGCGAGGAAACAACACAATTAAACACCCACCCACGTTACAACCATTCCTCGCTAGCAACAAACTTTTCCTCACTAAAAACCAATAACAAGCAAATATTATCCTTCGCCCAACAACAAACCAACTTATCCTCACTAACAATAAACTATTTCACCAGAGGCTAAAATCATAATAAGATTTATACATCAAAATAGGAATGAGAAATTCAAAGATATCTGGATTTCATGAACGATTTCCCAAGTTTTCGACAATCACTTCCAATCCTTTGGCTCGGTACAGACATCCTCCATCTTTCAACTTTTTGTGCCATGTCCAAATTTACATTGCTGTTAGTGCATTTCCAGAGAATAATTTCACAAATTCGCAGTCTTGCTCGACTGTGTTCGAACATATTCTAAAACACAAAATACTTTTTTTTTCCAGTTAAGAGCATTTCTATACTCGAAAGGAAAAAAATCCACCCCCAAAACATAGAATTTTGAATTGTTTCTACACATTTGTGATCATTTGAGATGTATAGGGCAGACGGTTTCAGAAAAAATTATATTTCATAATCTAATTATCAACCTTACCAATTCTCATTCAACTGATCTCAAATTTTAACAGCATGTGTATGAACAACTTAGAATTCTATATTTAATGATTTCTTTTCCACTTAATGACCTTTTTTTTATACATGAAAAGAAAAGAAACATTAAACAGAGAATTTTGAATTGTTCCTACACATGCTGTTAAAATTTAAGATCATTTGAACGAGATTTGGTCAAGTGATAAAATTATGAAATGATATCAATTTTTTTGAAATGACATATCAATTTAGAATAGTAGTGAATGTGTAAATTCCTTTTATAAGTTTATGAAATGATTTCCGAAAAATACAGTGGATTCATTTAATTTGACGGATGACAACTTTGAGGTCATTCGAATCTCTGGTTGCGATAAATTAAAAGAAGTCACGCGATCAGACGACATTAGGAAAATAGATTTAATGTTTAGTCAATGAGAAAATGACAACGGGAGCGATTGTTATCATCTATGTTTTGCTCGCAAGCTTGCAGAGGGTGATGGAGAATTATCATCGAAAATAAAATAATGTACACATAAGAAAATTGTGTCCGTGTGGGTTTTTTTAATCCCAGAAACGAAGAAATAAGAACGTTGGGGTACAGCAACGAACAGACAGATCGACGAACAAGAACAAAAAAAATGGCGATAAGAAAAACAGATGGGACGGCGAGAGAAGGCACAGAGTAAAACGTCGAAAAAGCGAGTAAGGAGCTGGGCGCTAAATAATTGATTAGACGATTGAGTAGCAGTTAAAAGGAGAAACATATTAATATAAACCCTGAAATGGGTATCTAAGTGTTTTACTTTATGCCCAAGGTTATGGAATCGCGTTCATTTTTATATTTTTGTATGGTTGTTTCTTGTTGACGTTTTTATTGAATACCAATAATTTTTAGTGAGATAAATTTGACTCAGATGAGAGATTCAAATAGGTACTACCACTCAGGGTCAGAATGAATCTGGGAGTAACGTCATTGAAGTGGTCCTCCAGAACTGGAGCAGATGAAATTTAGTTTCGCAGCCAGGACACTCCAACAGGGAATACGGTCAGCGTATTAAAAGCCCCACCGACAGAGTGATAAGAATTATCAAGTTATTATGTCAATTTGTTAAATAGATTCAAGTTGACAAAATTTGAACCAAAAATAAAAATATAATAATATCAAAATAATACAATTAAAAAAATAATGATAAAGAAAATAATTTGGAACTAAGAGCACGAACTGAGACCGTCCAAACTACAGAATTATTGAGATCGGCCAGAATACTGAGGAGAGTCCCAGAGACTTGAGGAGACTCGCTGTCATTCAGACTCCAGTGAATGACCATCGGCTAACGCTGGTATGAAAAAATCGTAAGGGAAAACTATGGACCATGAAGGTGACAATTATATCAATTGTAATTGGAGCTTTTGGTACAGTAACTAAAGGATTATTAAAGGGATTGGAGGACTTGGAAGTTGGCGGACGATTGGAGACCATCTAAACTACAGCATTATTGAGAACAGCCAGAATACTGAGAAGAGTCCTGAAGACTTAAGGAGACTTGTTGTCACTCAAAATCCTGTGAGAAACTATCAACTAACACTCTCAAAAGAGAACAAATAATAAATAATATTTGTCTAGTTTTTATATTCACGATGTCAATAAAAAATTCTTGCTGGAGGTGCCCGTGGTGTAATGGTTATCGTCGCAGGAATTGGACACGGCGATACGAGTTCAAATCCTGGACTGATTGCATTTCACATAGCACTAATACCCTTAGGAAAGGTATGAATCCAATTATTCTCCCTCCAGCTATGGGTAAATAGTAGGACAGACTAGGTTCTTCAGCCTTGGTGAGGCAACTAGTCTAGGAGAAGGAAACCTCTGAATTCAAACCCGTTAAACTCCGCTTAAAATTGACCTTGTGTCATATCCTGCCCGAGCGGAGGGGTTGGGTAAATATGGGAACTTTGTGTTGTCCGCACAAAGATGACCACGATTCGAATTTGTGATCAATCATGCTAAATGCACCGTTTCAGAAAGATCACCGAAGTTAAGCAACAATGAGTTTGTTCAGTACATAGATGAGTGACCATTTAGTAAGGTGATTGTTTGCAACTTATTGCCAGAATGTCAGACTTAACAAAGATTAGACATACCTAAAAAAAATAGGGCAGAAAAAATCGTAAAAAGTGCTCTTATTTCCTTTTGAAAATTTATTTCCCAAATTCTACGACAAAATCATCCAAAAATAATCAGAGAAATAAGATGAAAGTGATTTTAATCAAAAATTAATTATAATTGAGGATGTCACATCAAAGAAATTTGAATGATAATGTTGAGGTTGTTGATTCGGTTCCATATCAAAAACGATCACCTGCTCTAACATCCACATAACTTAACAACTACGAGGTGTAGGGGGTGTCCTCCTCGTGGTGTAATGGTTAAAGCGATGGTCTGCAGAATCGTAATAAGCGAGTTCGTACTTCAGTGGCGCTATTACGATCATTTTCGTGCAGATGCCCTTGGGAAAGGCATGAACCCCCTTATCCTCCCAGCTATAGGTTAAATAGTACCACTACTGCTCCTTCTAGAAGAATAGCTTTGGCATTAAATAACCCACAAAGGTTGATATGCCATTAAACAAAGAAATCAAACCAAACCAATACGAGATGTAAAAGCAAGAGAAATAAGAGGAAAGAAATACTAGTCAAAAATTAATAATTATTGACAATGCTTGATCTAAGAAATTCACACAACTTAACACTATTACTACGAGGTGTAAAAGCAAGAGAAATAAGAGGAAAGAAATACTAGTCAAAAATTAATAATTATTGACAATGCTTGATCTAAGAAATTCACACAACTTAACACTATTACTATGAGGTGTAAAAGCAAGAGAAATAAGATGAAAGAAATACGAGTCAAAAATTAATAATAATTGACAATGCTTGATCTAAGAAATTCACACAACTTAACACTATTACTATGAGGTGTAAAAGCAAGAGAAATAAGATGAAAGAAATACTAGTCAAAAATTAATAATAATTGACAATGCTTGATCTAAGAAATTCACACAACTTAACACTTACTACGAGGTGTAAAAGCAAGAGAAATAAGATGAAAGAAATACTAGTCAAAAATTAATAATTATTGACAATGCTTGATCTAAGAAATTCACACAACTTAACACTATTACTACGAGGTGTAAAAGCAAGAGAAATAAGAGGAAAGAAATACTAGTCAAAAATTAATAATAATTGACAATGCTTGATCTAAGAAATTCACACAACTTAACACTATTACTACGAGGTGTAAAAGCAAGAGAAATAAGATGAAAGAAATACTAGTCAAATATTAATAATAATTGACAATGCTTGATCTAAGAAATTCACACAACTTAACACTATTACTACGAGGTGTAAAAGCAAGAGAAATAAGAGGAAAGAAATACTAGTCAATGATTAATAATTGACAGTGCTTCATCTAAGAAATATGAATAATACCACAGGCGTAAATATCTTTTATGTTAATGTACTAAATATTTACTTTCGAATTAATATGTGCGAATGAATCACTGGATACGAATATATTTTCTCATTAGCTATTTACTATTGTTAGTCAACTAAGATTGAACGTCATTAAGATGATATCTTTGTACTTTGCAAGGTTAAATTTCATAAATATCTACAGAGACCACCAAAATGTTTTTGTCCAACCATCTGAGAAAAATCTCTTTTCCGGGTGTTAGTTTGAAGGTATGAAGGCTACCCGTTTTTCTCAGTTTTTCTGTAACCACCCGTATCTACTCCCTCCCCCTTCCTCCCTCCCATCGACATTCTTAGTGAGATATGTGATGAATTCTTATTCTGATTATTCAAATGACGAACCTAACTCTCACCCCATTTCGGCTGTAATATAAATTATCTTCATTTCGGCAGCCATCATTTATTTACGTTTCATGCTTAAGAAAATTTAACACCGAAAATTCATTTCTTTCGGGGTTTTTCAAATTGTTTTTTACGATTCAGCATGATTTCGATATCCGATTTTGACGCATTAGCACACCAATTATTAATAGATGAGTGTGTCTGATTCTAGTGGATTAGTGCACTCGAAACACGGGGATTAGTAAATAAGATTCTCTTGGATTAGTGATCCCGATAATGGTGGATTAACCATCCGTATTATGTGGATTAATGCAGTCTATTTTAGTGGATTAGTGCACTCGATTTTGGTGGATTAGCCATCCTTATTCTGTGGATTAATGCAGTCTATATTAGTGGATTAGTGCACTCTATTCTGGTGGATTAGCCATCCCTATTTTGTTGCTTAATGCAGTCTATATTAGTGGATTAGTGCACACGATTCTGATGGATTAGCCATCCCTATTTTGTGAATTAATGTAGTCTATATTAGTGGATTAGTGCACTCAATTCTGGTGGATTAGCCATCCTTATTCTGTAGATTAATGCAGTCTATATTAGTGGGTGAGTGTACACGATCCTGGTAGATTAGCCATCTCTATTTTGTTGTTTAATGCAGTCTATATTAGTGGATTAGAGTATTCGATTCTGATGGATTAGCCATCCGTATTCTGTGACTTAATGCAGCCTAGATTAGAGAATTCGATTCCGGTAGATTAGTGAAACCGATGTTTGTGGATTAGTATGCTCGATTTTTGTGGATTAGAGCAATGATTCTGTGTGTGTGTGTGTGCACGCGCGCACGCGCTTATCAATCACTCACCTGTTACTCTACTGAGTAACGATAAATTCTATTGTGAATATAACACTATGAATTACCTTTCAGAGCACAAATCTCCGTGTTACCATAACAACAGGATTTCTCATTTTCCTAAGTGAGAACCTAGTTGTTAAGGCTTCGTTTTCAGAATCAGAATTGGAAGAATTTTTTATCATATTTACCCAAGCCCTCCGCTCGGGCAGGATATGACACAAGGTCAATTTTTTAAGCGGAGTTTAACAGGTTTGAATTCAGAGGTTTCCTTCTCCTAGACTAGTTGCCTCACCAAGGCTGAAGAACCTAGTCTGCCCTACATATTTATAATATGAATTATATACTAGAGAAGAAGAATCCATCGACCAAAAACAAGAATCGAAAAGATTAATTTGAAAAATTCATCGGATTCTGTCGTCATTATCTTATATATACAAGAAAAACAATGACAACAGAATCCTATATATATATATATATATATATATATATATATAGCGAATGAAGTAATCGTGTTGCCATTAGCGTTTGTGCAAGGCTCTTCATATCTCTTCGGTAGCCGTTAAGCGGATGTATGTAAACTATAGAAATTGTGATTCATAACCGTTTAAAATTTACTTCGCTGCTGCTGGTTCCCTTGTGGCTGGGGGGTAGAGTCTTGGATTGGCGTTTGAGTCAACCGGGTTTCGATCCCAGCTACGGGAAGCTAGTATGTCTAGCCATACTGATGAGTTCTGATAGAACGAAACAGATCTGTCTGTGGATGACTATATATATATATATGTACGGGATACTTATAGGGTTCTATATATGTATGAGTATCCAATAGATATATATGAATATCCCACGTATATATAAGTATTCTATGTATATACCAATTTCAGGCCAGAACTTAGTAAGCAAAAATCATTTTATACGCTTATTCTTTTCTACAATCCACCGGAGGCAAAGGAAATGAGTTTCACCCGTGCCAAATCTCCTGGTGTTTGGTAAAATATTTTTTTCTTTTCCTCCTCTCTGTTTTGCTACTGGGCACAACCCTCGTCTTTAACTCCCCGAGTACCAGTTCAGCAGTAAAAAATTTCTCTGATGAGACATAGACAAAACAAAGGGTCCATTTTTTAGAATAATCATCATCTTGCCGTGCCATCACCACGGATATCCCTGACCCTCTCTCGCCACCCCTCCCTATCGTTCATCGCTTTCGGCAGGTCCTCAGGACTACACCCCGTATACTCACAGAGTATGTAGGTTCGAGCTGGTCTCCCTATTTTATTCATTTTAAATATGAGCACGCTTTTAAAAACTCTATTCCAATTTTTCACGTACAACAATATATATATATATATATATATATATATTGTTGTATGTGAAAAATTGGAATAGAGCTTTTAAAAGTGTGCTCATATTTAAATATATATATATATATATATATATATATATATATATATATATACTTATGAGTATCTTGCCCTGTCGGTGGGATCTATATAATACACCGACTGCTTCACTGCAAAGGGGTAAGACTCCCCAACAAGTTTCCTGGATATGACACTGAACAATTTGATGGTGAGGTTCCAGTAATGCTGGAGCTTTGGGTAATGCGGAGTACCTCTTAATTGCCATCGCTCCTAGATCCACACTGGCCCGGAGTGGTATCATCTGATAGGGTCCTTTCTATGGATCAAATAGGACTAAACTGTGTACTTATTCTAAATTGAATTGTTTGAAATAGAACCGTTTTTTACATTTAACTGAACTGTTTTGATATTCAACTGTTTGTAAACAAAAACTATTCTTATATTAAACTGAATTGCGGGAAATTTAATTCGACGTTAAATAACCCGAAAAAGGTTGTTACCCCATAAAACAAACCAACCTAACAACCAACTCATGAGTATATATATATATATATATATATATATAACATACGAATTATTGTAGGTGCCCTGGATATAGCACTAAAGTGAATTCGGAGGTGGGGTTTCAGTTTTGAATGCCTGGGGAGTTTAGAGTTACCACTTCAGTGCCATTACTCCCAGATCCACCCAAACTCGGAATGGTAGTAACTGTCAATGTTCCATGTTATTGTGTACAAATTTTACAAGTATCAAATAGAAATTCTTTAAATCACATACAAACTATTTGTATTAATGATTGTTACTTGAAGTTGAAATTGTTTACAAGGAACATTATTATTTCTTCTTTGAAACTATATAATTGTTTATAAACTGTTTCCATGATATCGGAATACGTGAAACCATATAATTGCGAAAAAATAATTCATGTTAGACAGGAATACTTCAAATCATATAACTGTGTGTAAATTATTTTTATTAGATAGGAATACTTGAAACCATATAACTGTGTGAAAATTATTTTTATTAGATAGGAATACTTGAAACCATATAACTGTGTGAAAATTATTTTTATTAGATAGGAATACTTGAAACCATATAACTGTGTGAAAATTATTTGTATTAGATAGAAATACTTGAAACCATATAACTGTGTAAAAATTATTTGTTTTAGATAGGAATACTTGAAACCATATAACTGCGTGAAAATTATTTTTATTTGGTAGGAATACTTGAAACCATATAACCGTGTGAAAATTATTTTTATTAGATAGGAATACTTGAAACCATATAACTGTGTGAAAATTATTTGTATTAGATAGGAATACTTGAAACCATATAACTGTGTGAAAATTATTTGTATTAGATAGGAATACTTGAAACCATATAACTGTGTTAAAATTATTTGTATCATAACTATAACTTTATTTCAATTATTTTAGTTAAAAATAGATACTTGAAGCTAAAATTTTTTTGAAAGGTTCATTATTATTTGTTACTTGAAACCATTTGTCCAGTAAGGACACATGGTGCAGTGGTTAAGGTGTTTAGTTGGAAAGTACTTCTGGGTGAATTCATCTGGAGGTTTCAGGTTCAATCCCAACATCAGGTAAGAATAACAAAGAACTCTTACTATAACTTAACACTGATACCCGGTCATGGTTAACTGAATTGGAACCGTCTACCCCTGGGGTTCAAATAAGGAGTTCAGTTCGAGATTCTGTGTGGACTCACGAGTTGGACATGAAACACCTGAAGAAGGCTGAAGGACATGTCGGCCGAAATATTGTGAGTATAACAATAAAGATGACGTCAATAGTTCGAATATTCTAAATTATAACAATGAAACATTATAAATGCTTTTTAAAAAAAAACTGTCTTCAGTATTAAATAACTGAACATGAGTCGGTAAGACATAAGACTAATCAACCAACCCTTATTGAAGATTTTTCCCAGTAAACGGTCAAGAATAAATTTCCTGATACTGCCAAAGTAATTTGGAGGTGCTTACAGCTGCTTTTAAGCTTTTATTACTCACGTGGGAAAACATTTGGTTTAATAAATCCATTTCCGGACCAGACGGTCAGTTCAGCCTGGTAATCAGCTTTTGTCAGGTTTTCTTGTAGTATCCAATCGATTATCGATCTTGGTTCATTCAAGGACTATGAGTAATCATTACAAAGAACGTATATGGCGATGAAAGCCTTCGATTTTGTCAGGCCCGAAAACGTGACATACTCTTTATTGATTTCTTTGATTCAATATACGGATATTGATTATCTCTCATTCGTCCCTACTATTTACCAAGTTCGTTCTTTAGCCTTAAGTTAGGCAACTAGTCTAGGAGAAGAAAAATCCTGAATTCAAAACAGCTGTATTCCACTTAAAAATAGACCTTGTCACATCCTGCCCATGGAACACCAACTATAGATAAAATAATAGGGTAGACTGGGTAATTTGGCTGTGACGAAATAGATGATACGAAAAGAAAAAGGGTTAATTCGAAAGTTTATGTTATTAGTCGCCTGGAAGAGTTAACAGACAAAATAAAATCCTGTACTTAAATTGTTTAGAAGAAATATAGATCGGATCGAAAAAGGTGAAATCTCAGATTTTGGCATGGGAGATAACCGAAATCAGACAAAATGGAGCAAGATGATTCACTTAAGAGCCCGGATGTGACCGAATCGAAAACAATAGAAATGGGATTATTTATTTAAAGCTCGAAATGTACTAACGAAATATTTTACGATAAAATATGCTGCAAAAAATAACGAATCAAAAAACAAATTCGAAAATAAGAATTTATTGTAAATAAGTGGATTGCCAATTGTGCCTTACGAACATATCGTATGTCATGGCAGGATAATGTCCACGGGAGAAAAAAATGTGTTTGAAAAATAATGGCTCAAGATAGAAACGTATCGCGAATTGTTATGATAAAGACAGAAAGAAAATATTAGATGTCGTTTCGAGAAACAATGAAAAGGTGTTAATAGAAATCAGACAATAAATGCTACAGTTATACAAATTGCTTCACCGATAATGATAATTATTTTAAAGTATAATTTTGTCAAAATAAACGGATCATGACATCCATGGCGGAGTCATCTGGTTAAACAACAAGAAAGGAGAAACTAAGATTCCTTATTTGGAAAACATTATTGAGAGAGTAGGAGGATAGATTCCTAATAGACCTCTCTTTTGATGAGTGTTGGTTGTAGGTAAAGTCTAAGAGAGGTCGGAGTAAACTGGAATGGAGGAAGAAATTAACAGAGAACTTATGGATCCCCCAAAACCCGTCACACCCCTTCAGCAGTATGGCGGGGGGGGGTATTTTATAAAAACAGAGCATTTCAGCGCTGAAAAGTCTGTCAGCCGAAAAAGAACAGTCAGAAGATCAGGATTGGCATCGAAGGCTATCGCCATGATACCCACATCTGATATCATCTTTCGAACTTCTGCTCCGAAACGAATCCGAAAGAAAATAGATTCTCTGTCGCTGAGATGAAGAGAAAATTTTATGAATTGAAATTGGTTGTCTGAATTAACTATTAGAACCCACAAGAGCTTTTGATAACTATTACCACATTACTCGATATAGCAGAAAGGGGACGGGCTTTTGTTTTTCCTCAAAATTATGATATTTTTTATCATTATTTCTTTATATAAATATTATTGGAAGATAACTGTCTTCTGTTCTTTCTATTTGGAGACTGAGGTTTTTGTATAACTGTCACTTCTTCCTGTCGACGATCGAACTTCAGTTCGATCGAATTGCCTTGATCATTCTCCTAATCTGAGATCAAAAAATACACAACGTGATAGATAAGGGGTCAGATTGAAGGTAGTCGACTACGGAGGAATTTCCCGTTCACCCACCTTTCGATCTGAGGTGGCCATTTGGACGATAGTGAAGACATGATGTTGTGTTTGGGGACAGGAGGGAAACATGTGTATATATTTGGCACCGCGCCTCAATGACAAAGTTACATAGCCTTGGTAGGGCAACTAGTCTAGGAGAGGGAAAACTCTTTAAAAAACAGCAGCAGCAACTTACTTAAAAAATTGACTTTGTGTCACATCCAGCCCATGGACCCCCAACTATAGGTAAAATAGTAAGGCAGACGGAGTTATTTAAACTTGGTAAGGCAACTAGTCGAGGATAAGGAAAACGCAGGGTGTAACGTTACACCCTCACCCCCACCACATTTTCTCAGACTTCTAACCATTCTACTTACGCCGGCCGGTGATCAACTAGTGGTTCGAGGGGGTAACGCACATTTCTTTACCTACACAAGAATACGATCGAGGGAGACAGGAGAAAACAAAACAGACGAACAAACACGAACAAAGCTTGGGGTTAACCAAGAGCAGAGGAAGGTATGCAACACTTTGCATTCCTGATAGCATATATGGACTAACGCTAGCGTGGGTTACTAGTAAAAATTCCACAATGCTACTGGAATCAGACTCATCTTGACTCACTCTCGCTGGACCCTATCCCATGCTGCCTCGCCTCTCTGCTCCGGTGTCCGGTGTTGACTGCCCCTGTCCGTGTTCCACGCCAACTCTCTGCTGCTCGCTTCTCTGCTGTCCAACGCCAACTGCCCTCTGCCGAGTCGCGTCGTCAACTCCCGCCTGCTGTCCAGCGCCAACTGCCCTCTGCTGGGTCGCGTCGTCAACTCCCGCCTGCTGTCCAGCGCCAACTGCCCTCTGCTGGGTTGCGACGTCAACTCTCATTCGCGTCCCCTTACCACTTCCGGATACGGCGAGATTTCATGTCCAAGAATCCTTTGTCTGGTTTCGCGCCAAAACAGACAAAGGAATCATCTGCTTTGGTAGCCCATTCATATAGTGCTACAAGGGGTTGAGTAAATACACCCGCTCATACATAATACATAGATAACTACAACGAGGGTTATGCTTCTTACATCCCCCACCCCTCATCAAACACCTTGATTCTATTTTTACTAGTTATCTCAATGCCTCTGGATCCAAAAAATGATCCGTCAATAATGTGCCAGATACTTGGCAGTGTTTCAACAAATATAGAAAAGTAAGCTGGCGACCATAGTCGAGGATGACCCGACATTTCCCTTTTCAATAGCTACTACACTGAGGTGTAAGGGAGGGCGCTACTCCATTCCCTGGATTACTACACTTTACCCTTGATCCTTACCTTATAATGCTGAGTGTTAAGCAAGGCGGCATCAAGTACCATTTTTTAAGTCTTTGATATAACTCGACCAGGGATTGAACCCCGATCTCCCGGACCATTGGCGAACACTCTACTCTTTAGGCCATACTCCCGTAACTTGGTTTGGTCGTTGGGGTGCTACTCATGCAGCTTGTCTTGGGAAAAAACAGGCTGGCGAAGCCCATCCCTCTCCAGGTCTACAATTGGTTTCTTTCAAGACTGGTTGCCATACCAAAATGAAAGAACCTGGTCTGCACTACTCTTTACTCATAGCTGGAGGAGGAATAATTAAATGCATGCCTCTCCTAAGGAAATTAGCGCTGCAGGAAATGCAAAGAGCTTTGTTCGGGATTTGAACTTGGGTAGCAGAGTTCACCTTCCACGTTACCCGACGAACTTCTGATGATAATTTCTTTGAAAAACTGCGGGTTATAATCGAAAGCAGTGAAAGTCCACTTATGAAACAGTTCCTTCTTTTATACAAGGTGATATTTATCCGTGCCTCTCTCCAGGCAGGATTTGACACGGGGTTTTTTTTTAGAGTGGGGATTAGGGGAGGGGGAGGTTGCGCACGAGTCTTGGCTCGAGCGCTGCTGGTCAATGCTGGTCATAGATTCACTAGGCCCGAAAGCCACGTACAATGTGAACCATGCTAGCTATTGCTGAGTCTCCTGGAACGAAGCCAGGTGACCTTGCTGGTCATAGATTCACTCAACCCGGAGGTCTAGAGCTGTGTGAATCAGTGCTTATACTCAAGGCGTGTCTAAAAACCTGCAACGTCGTATATAATATTTTCCATGTGCTTAAATCTAACTCTTTAGATGGATTTTTGGTTTTGGAAACTAAAAAAGTCGCACAGACCTAGTAACGATGGGAGTGGAGAGTGCCGCACTTGCACAATCCTATTTTTCACCAAAAACATTTCGTTCAGAAAGTATCAAGACCGACTTATGTTACATAGGCAGATATGAGTATGTGAAATATTCATATATGTAAAAAAACGTTCACAATGTTCATAACGCATAGGAATCCGAAAAACACGAAATTGGTTCAGGTACGAAACTTTTTATTACCTTTTTGAGTTTAAGGTTTTTCGACATGAGGAGAGGGAGACACAATTTCTTCAACAAACGCACGGCACATTTCGTAGATCCCAACTGGTCTTGTCGAGGCGAGACCAAAAATCGACTACCTTCCTCTAGACTCGAATCTCAACTCACTGATTTTTTCAAATTCCAAAATCCTCAGTGCTTCTGGGCATGACGTCATTCACGTCCCCGGCCCCATTTTCCATCTGGGGTTTTTATTGTGACATCTCTGATTGTCACATCCGCCCCGCACGCGCGTGAACACTTGCACTCAATGTGTGCACCTAACTAACCCATCCACTAAGCCGAAAGGTTCTCAGCCTAACTAAACCGAAAGGCAAGATATATAAAACGAAAAATGATAATATAAAAAAAATCCCTCTGCAATTATATTACACATAGATTTCTTTCAAATTGGCACAGACAAATCTAAACGTCATCTCAAGAATGAGATTTAAAGATTTCAGGCACATTAAAAGATTTAGGTGGCATTAAAAGAATATGAGAGCGCTACGTCATATCAAAAGAGTGGTCTTAGGGGTATTTCGACCAGTAGAAAACTCACTGGAATCAGTGTGCTGCATCCACGTGGACTATTTCCAAAAAAAATTAAGGTTTTATTCATTAGTAAATACAGCTTCGGTCTCCATATTTTTTTAAACATTCCTCGTATTTTGAAGAAAATTAACGTTTTATTCATTGTTAATTTCTGTCTTGGTAAATACAGCTTCAGTTTTCATACTTTTTGAAAAAACGTCGGATATGCTAGACGAGACTTCGTTGGGTTCCTTTTGTAATAGTTGTCCATAATTATCTAGATGCTTTTATCTTGAAAGAAGAGAAAGATTGCAATTAACATTTCATAATTACCTCTGAGAATTTGGATGATTAAAAATAACCTTCAGCGCGAACGAAGACCGCACAAAATAATCTTATTCAGTTCCAGGCGTAATGGTAGCAAACTGTTTGCAATGTTTAACTAATGAAAGATAGAAAGATAGGTCGTCATCATTCTAAAATAATTCACACACTGAATTCAGAGTTACAACGAACTAGCTGTATGCTATTTGGTTTATGAACAAGCTGTGGCAGACAGGAACACAACAGTTGGTTGGTTGGTTGGTTGGCACATCAAGCTTTGTAGGTTATTTAATGCCAAATCCATTTTTATACAAATAATCAGTTCTATTTCAAACGATTCAGTTTAGCATGAGTACACAGTTTAATCGTCAAAAACATTTCTATTTCAAGCTATTCAGTTTAGTCAAACATTTCTAATTCAAACAATTCAGTTTAGCCTAAATACAGTTTCAATGTCAAAAACAGTTCTATTTCAAATAATACAGTTTTGTATGAATACGCTGTTTAAATATCAAAACCGTTCTATTTCAAGTAATTCAGTTTAGCATAGGTACTCAGTTTAGTTCAATTTGACCCATAGATAGGGCCCTATCAGGTGCTACCACTCCGGGCCAGAGTGGACCTGGGAGTGATGGCAATGAAGGGGTTCTCTGCATTTCTCAAAGCTCCAGCATCACTGGAACCTCACCATGAGATTGTTTAGTGTCATATAACCAGGACATTCGTTGGGGGGGTCTTACCCCTCTGCAGAGAAACAGTCGGTGTATTCTACAGCCCCAGCCGACTGAGCAAAGGAACTAGATAGATAGATAGATAGATAGATAGATAGATAGATAGATATGAACAGACTGAGATACATAGGAAACATAAAGAGATTCAGTTTCGGGTTGTTTTTTTTTTGTTTAATGGCATATCACCCTTTAATGCTAATGCCCTCACTGTAAAAAGTTCAATAGTGATACTTTTTAGCTCATAACTGAGTGGGGGATATAAGAGTTCATGCCTTCCCTAAAAGTATTTGTCTAAAAGTGAACATAATAGCGCGACATGAGTTCGAACTCGTTTACTTCGAGGTCGCAGTCCAACACTGTTTGTCATTACCTGGACTCCACCGCAATTACATACATACATACATATAAACACACACTGAGATAGATAGATAGATAGATATGAACAGACTGAGATAGATAGATAGATAATGAACAGACATAGATAGATAGATAGATAGATAGATATGAACAGACTGAGATAGATAGATAGATAGATAGATAGATAGGAACAGTGTACTAAGTCACACTTGGTTCTTTTGACGGAGGTTTTTGTTTTCGTTTTGTTTTGTTTTTCGTTTTTTTATTTGTCGTTGTTGTTTTCGCAGACTTTGTATTATCAAAGAATTACCATTATCGATAAGAAAAGAAAAGTTGCGAAATTTTATAAACTTGAAATACAACATTTTTTTTTTCAGTATCACCTGTCTAAAAAATGGTATTCGTCAAAAAAATAATTAACAACAGGATTTTTTAAAATTGTTCCTGAAGTCTGAAGTCATTAAGTTTTATTTTGTTGATTTTTTTAACCGTTCGGTCTGTAATTAAATCTATGACGTTGAATCGGAAAGAGTTCATAATTTCCAATTCGTCACGGAGAATTAAAAACAAAGAAAAACAAATCAACAAATAAACACTCTCAGTCTGAGTGTCTTAGATATGAAAGGCAGTCAAGTTATCATGGAAAGATTTCTCAAATGACAATGAGTAATAATACAAAGATTTTGTTTACGACAGGTAAAGGAACAGATTACACGAATGATTTGGTTGGGTTGGGTTTTATGGCATATCAATCATTGTAGGTTATTTAATGCCAAATCCTCTTTATACATATATATTAAATATAGATGATTTGATTGGGTTGGGTTTTATGGCATATCAATCATTGTTGGTTATTTAATGCCAAATCCTCTTTATACATATATATTAAATATACATGATTTGGTTGGGTTGGGTTTTATGGCATATCAATCATTGTAGGTTATTTAATGCCAAATCCTCTTTATACATATATATTAAATATATATGATTTGGTTGGGTTTGGTTTTATGGCATATCAACCATTGTAGGTTATTTAATGCCAAATTCTCTTTATACATATATATTAAATATATATGATTTGGTTGGGTTGGGTTTTATGGCATATCAACCATTGTAGGTTATTTAATGCCAAATCTTCTTTATACATATATATTAAATATATATGATTTGGTTGGGTTGAGTTTTATGGCATATCAACCATTGGAGGTTATTTAATGCCAAATCTTCTTTATACATATATATTAAATATACATGATTTGGTTTGGTTGGGTTTTATGGCATATCAATCATTGTAGGTTATTTAATGCCAAATCACCTTTATACATATATATTAAATATATATGATTTGGTTGGGTTGGCTTTTATGGCATATCAACCATTGTAGGTTATTTAATGCAAAATCCTCTTTATACATATATATTAAATATATATGATTTGGTTTGGTTGGGTTTTATGGCATATCAACCATCCTTTTAATACATATATTAGATATCCATGAATTGTAAACAGGTTTTGTAGATAACATTCTTAAATGAGCTTGAGTTCTTTGTTACACACAGTTAAATGGTTTCAAGTATTGATTATAATAGTCACAATTTAACATCAATCATTTGTTTGCACATATAGTTTGTTCTATTTGATCCATATTTTCTTACTCTTTTTGAAATCCTCAAATTGACCATCTCTTCCGGGCATGACGTCATCCACACTCCAGCCCCATTTCCTGTCTGTGGGTTTATTATGACAATGGTGATGGTCATATCCTTTGCGTAAACTGCACCAACTGACTATGCACCTGGACATTAAACCCGAATAGTTCAAAGCCAAACCAAACTGAATGATAAAATATAATTAACGAAAAATGATAAATATAAAAAAATCATTCCTTAATTATATAACACGTACCTTCACCCCCGAAATGACTTCATGCCAAATCTGACGATGGGAAGTTGTATGAATCTATTAATCCACATGAAGGCTAATATTTGATTACCTCTCCTCAGTGACAGTTAAGGCACAAGGTCAATTTAACGTGAGTATTTACTCGGGGTATATATGGGCTGGAGCAAAAATTTCTTGGAACGATGATTAGTGCTACTTAAGCGTCAAACTAAACTAACCCTACCCCTTTGATGGAATGGGGGAGATTCCGGCGGTCAGACTCACCACATTTTTTTCTTTTGCGAGCCCTGTTTGAAGAAAGAAAAAAAGAAAACGTCTTGTCAGCTGGGGTTATAAAATACGCTGACTGCATCCCTGTGGAGGGGTAAAACTCATCCAACAAGTGTTCTTGATATGACTCTAAATTTCATCTGATAATGAGGCTCCAGTCGTATAGTTTTGGGGATTATAGAGTAACCACTTCATTGCTATTACTCCCAGGTCCACTCTGGTCCGGAATGGTAGCACCTGTTAGGATTCCATTTAAGAGTCAACAAAAATTTCTAATTATTTACTAGATTTAAAACCATTTAACTGTGTGCAAACAAATAAACTCAGGCTTGTTTTAAAATGATATTACTTACAAACTGTTAATTTACAAATCATATGTAGAGAGAGGATCTTGTATTAAATAACCCACAAGGGCTGATGTGCCATAAAATGCAACTCAACCAAAGAAAAAAAATAGTGGGTAAAAAGAAAAAAGAAAAAGAAGAGAAATATTAAGACAGAAAGGGAAAAAGAAATTCCTGTGGAAAGAAAGAAAGAAAGAAAGAAAGAAGTATTGAGGAATAGAAAAAAGAAGTCTTATTGATTTTAACGGCATATCAACCTATTTAGCTTTATTTCATGCCAAGAGGCTAAGGAATCGCGTTCATATTTTCTCTTTTTTGTGAGCAATTGTTTTTAAAGAGGTTGTTTTTGTTTGCACGTCGTGTACGAATGATTTTTAAACAGATCTATTTGACCCATGCATGGGACCCTTACAAGTGCACAACCACTCCGGGTGAGAGTGGATCTAGAATTAATGGTAATAAAAGAGTGCTCCATTCTCCACAAATCACCAGAACTGTAACCTTACCATCAGATGCAGTATCGTGTCATACTTAACACACTCCTTTTTTCGGGGTGGGGATATCTTACCCCTTAGTGGAAGATACAGTCAGCGTGTTCTAAACCCTGTCGACAGAGCTAAGAAAGAAAGAAAGAAAGAAAGAAAGAAAGAAAGAAGTGCGATAAACCGTATGGTACAAGGCCGTTTTAAAGCGGAGGCTGCGCACGAATCGAGACTCATACGTGGTAGGTGCAAAAATTATTGATCCTGTCGACATTCCCTTTTTGGGGCTCTTCAGGCACCAAACAATAAACTTAGTCCTGCAAGCAAGCAAAGACCCGTGGGGGAGAGACTCTCCCCCGGAGGCCAACTCTTAGTTTAGTAAACACAACCACCCGGCACGAATGCCAGACTGCTGACACGAAGAAGTGCTATAAACAGATTATCTTGCTAGGAAAGAAAAGCATCATCAACAGTCTCCTCTGTAGTATCGATGGCCTTGTGCTTGAACAAAGCTACACTTAGGAAATAAACGCATTCGTAGCGTCGGTTGCTCATCAGCTATCGAGTCTGGTCCTTCTTTTTTTTTTGCATTTTGTTTTGCATCGAGTTGCTGTTCTTTTGTTGTGTTGACACGTGTGTGTTTATAGGCCCCCAGATGTAATAGCGTCAGAATAGAATTACGTGGAGGTAAGGCTTTCGTCATCTCGTCTTCTCGAAAATGGAGAACCTTCGTGGAGTCACTTTTCTAAACAGACGACATTTCGCGGCCTTGGCATTTTCTTTTCTAAAAATTGTAACGTTAAAGGTCGTCGACCGTGAAAGAGATACAAATAAACACGTTTGTCTGAATCAATAAACAAACTGACAAAATAACTTTAATTTTGAAAATAAAATGTATTATTATTTAACTCCTTACGAGTGTTTCACACCAGCTCTAACAGTTGATTATTCAAGTGACAGCAAGTCAACTAAAATCTCAAAGACGCTTCTAAGTATCCAAGCCGATTTTATTTGTGCCTGGATGGTCTCAATTCTTCTTTTCTAATCTCCAATTCATCCAGTTCTTTTCCAAATTTTCTTGCTTCATGTATCCGTACAGTTATTTTTCTTCCAATTTTCTTTTTAGATTTTATGGTTTTACTGTTTATCCTTAAGTTATTTTTACTACTAACCACTGTAATTAGTCATTCGTTGTTCTTTTTTTTTTTTGTATATTCCTCGAGACCCTGAATTTTGGCATCTACACAATCCTAAATGCCGACGAGTCTTCCTTCCCCTTCCTTCTTTCAAGATTATATATCTATGTCATCTTGTGCATCGTCATTAATTTTCTAGTCCTTTGGTTCATTTGAGTTCTTGTCCATTTTTGAAAGGGTCCAGAGTATCTTACAAGAAGGATTGTTCAGGTATTTATTCTTTTGATGACATTTCTACAGCTAAGTTGGGTTTCAAGAAGTATTTGTGTTATTCTGAGACACTCCTTTCTTCCTTTTGTTCCTTTGAGACACTCCTTTCTTTCTTTTGTTCTTCTGAGACACTCCTTTCTTCCTTTTGTTCTTCTGAGACACTCCTTCTTCCTTTTGTTCCTTTGAGACACTCCTTTCTTCCTTTTGTTCTTCTGAGATACTCCTTTCTTCCTTTTGTTCTTCTGAGACACTCCTTTTTTCCTTTTGTTCTTCTGAGATACTCCTTTCTTCCTTTTGTTCTTCTGAGATACTCCTTTCTTCCTTTTGTTCTTCTGAGACACTCCTTCTTCTTTTTGTTCCTCTGAGATACTCTTTTCTTTCTTTTGTTCTTCTGAGACACTCCTTTTTTCCTTTTGTTCTTCTGAGATACTCCTTTCTTGCTTTTGTTCTTCTGAGATACTCCTTGCTTCCTTTTGCTATTCTGAGATACTCCTTTTTTACTTTTTCTTCCTTCTCTGTTTGCATGATGGTAGCCACTTACCAGATATTTGTAGTTTTTCTTTTCTTTCAGTCTTCTGATGAATTCTGATTAGGCAATTCTATTGTTTCTATTGTTTCACCGTTACTTTTTTCATTATAATTATGGCATATTTTTCAATCCTAAATTTCCTTCCAAATTGTGACTGTGTCAGCACTACTGTATAGATGCTCTACCTGGACGCTAAAGAAAAGCCTGAAGAAAAAGCAAGATGGGAACTATACAAGAGCGTAGCGTGCAGTTTTGAACAGTCCTGGAAGCAGTACTTGTACGGCCATCTGCCTCCTATGTCAGAAATCATTTAAGTAAGACGAACAGGACATACAGGGCATTGCTACTGAAGCAAAGACGAACTCAGTTGCGACGTTCTCTTATGGACGCCCACATATGGACATACTAGTGTTGGCCAGCTAGCAAAGACTTACATACATCAGCTCTGTGCGGACACTGGATGCAGTCAAGAGGACCTGTCTGGTGTGATGAAAGATAAAGATGGATAGCTAGAGAGAGTCAGGGAATTCCGTGACATCAGCTCAGCTTGATTATTATTATTATCATCATTAGTAGAATTAGTACCCACCCGTATATAACATATACGTATGGATATTTACACGCCTTCAATGTCTTCTTCATTACCATATTAACGTTTTTAACCCTGCATTCTGCAAACTCCTCGAAAAGTATAGGACAGCAATCACATATCGTTAACCTGTCGGAAATACCCGGCATGTCGGCTGGAGCTATACAATACGCTGACTGCACTTTCTTATAAGGGTAATACCCCGCCCCAAATAAAGCCACCCGTTGGCCGTAGTTAACGCCCCGTAATTCCCCAGGAGGAGATCATGATAGCTGAGCGCTTCGTACTAAGTAGTTACATAACCAGCAACAATCTACTTCGGCTCTTACTTAGGATAGACTTGCGGTCAGAGAGACCAGATCTCATCAATCGGTTCGTCGTGTCAAGTCCTAG
This sequence comes from Sepioteuthis lessoniana, assembly GCA_963585895.1. Classification (NCBI taxonomy): domain Eukaryota; kingdom Metazoa; phylum Mollusca; class Cephalopoda; order Myopsida; family Loliginidae; genus Sepioteuthis; species Sepioteuthis lessoniana. Next base: position 31,614,090 of record OY757944.1, read on the forward strand.
CACCTATCTGATCGTCCCGACCAAATGTTACCAATTGCTCTTATGGCAAAACCCCAACACTTTTTATTCTAAAAATGATAAAAGGTGACCGTTGACACTTAGCTGCGTTATGAGAAACAGTAAATGAAAATTATTTATTCTAATTTATTAATACACATAAACCTGATGAAAAAAAATTCCTACCAATTTGTTAATACATGGGAAATCAAATTTGTCTAAATTTCTGAGTCCGGAAAGAATACGCTGTGGATAAGGCGTTTGGTTTGAAAGTGTTTCTGAGTGAAATAATCTGAAGGTTGCAGGTTCAATTCCAACAATATAATTACGGAATGGTTTTTTTTTATATTAATCATTTTTCGTTTATTATATTTTATCATTCAGTTTGGTTGGACTTTGAACTATTCGGCTCTTAGTTCAGGTGCTCAGACATTGGGTACAGATTACGCTCGCGAGCAGAGGATATGACAATCACAGTTATCATAATAAACCCCAGATAGGAAATGTGACTGGAGTGTGAATGACGTCATACCCAGAAGCAATGGGCTGAGAATTTGGGTATTTTGAAAAACACTTCAGTTGGGTATTCGACTGTAGGCGAGTCGAGTTGGTAGTTAACTGGGGGTCAGTCAGTTGAGTTTTACTGTAGGCCAGTCGATTTGGGAGTTGACTTTGGCCATGTCGAGAGTTGAAGTTGAGTTCTGGCCATGGAGCTCTGCAGATCTCAACCGACAAAAATCTTAAAGACTATGAGGTGTGCCGAGCGTTCGAGTTTTGTTAATATAAAATGATTAAGAATTGTGTGTCTCACTCTTCGTGTCGAAGAAACCAACCAGCCAACTGTCAGAGATCATTTCAAAACCCAATCGGGAGAGTTCACCTCGACAGCCACTGCTCATATAGCGAAAATAGATTGAAATTCAATCAGCTTCACGTATCCACTTCCGGGACGAATGCGAGAGAAAAATCTAAGGTTATAAAAATGTTTTCCCTCCAATCAAAAAAGCTATTCACGTGACTCTCAAAATGTTGATTCTAAGCCGATCAGAAACAAACGTGTGGAATGTAAGAGAGGCTAATTTGATCTAGCAACTGAAAGGTTCTCAGTTGCTGAGAGAGAACACTTTCAGCAAGTGGCTCAACCATCCATGACAATAGGCACTACGGGCCACCAGCAATCTCATCAAGATGACGACTAACCCCTGAGCAGCAGCAGCAGCAACCCCAGTGAAGACACAACTGACCAGAAATACCAGCAACACACACACACGTCAGTATTGGTGTCATAGTTTAAGTAGCAAGTAGGTTTTTGTCGGATTGAGTTGTTAGCTGCGAATTTCAATTCAGAGTTTTTTCCTCTCCTTGACTTGGTTTGATTGATTGGCAGATTTTAACGGCATATCAACCCTTCTAGGGTTATTTTTAGCCTGGAGGTTAGGGAATCAAATCATAGTACGTTTATATCTACATTTTTGGCTTTTCATTTAAAATATTCGATCATCAAAAATATATGTCTATATCATCTTCGTACTTTTCACATATTGTGGTCCCTTCTAGACTGTGCAATAACACACTGCGGCCATGGTGTAATGGCTAACGTGATGGACTGCGACAACGGAATAAGGGAGTTCGAATTCCAGTCGTGCTATTATATTCACTTTCATGGTTTATCTACAGCCTCGACCAGGTTTTGAATTCAGGGAATTAATTCCATTTCCCACGCTGATAACCATTACACTAAGTGCGCTTCTTAACTTTCAGATAAGACTGGGCCTTTCATATAAGATGTATTTTAAAATTTGCATCAATAGCATCTAAAAATAAAACTTGTTTGCTAATGCCAATTAGTAGTAGTAGACGAAGTATTTAATGAAATGCTTCTTGTATTTCATCGGGATATATATATATATATAAAACTTGATTAATAAAAAAAAGTTTAAGTTTTTTTCCTACCTTCATTTAGCTACTGTCACTTAAGTCTTGACGGAAAAATTCGTTGTGCCTGTCACATTCGAAAAGAAGAGCTTAAAAGATTAATTTTCTTACTTTCTTTTCTGTTTTTTATTGCTTAACTCAGACGCCTGTTGGCAGAAAATGGGAATAAGAAGAAAATTATGATGAACATTTTGGCCGAGACGGCTGAATTAATGGGAATTATTCGTAAACCTCTTTACAAACAAAGAAAGGCAAGAGAAAAAGAAGAAAGAAAGAAACAAACAAACAAATAAAAGCAAGAGAAGTGGAAAGAGAACTGAGAAAAAAGGAAGAAAACAAAGAGAGAAAGAAGTAAAATAGAAAGAAAGAAAGAAAGAAAGAAAGAAAGAAAAGCAAGAGAAGTGGAAAGACAACGGAGAAAGAAAGAAAGAAAGAAAGAAAGAAAGAAAAGCAAGAGAAGTGGAAAGAGAAAGAAAGAAAGAAAGAAAGAAAGAAAAGCAAGAGAAGTGGAAAGAGAAAGAAAGAAAGAAAGAAAGAAAGAAAAGCAAGAGAAGTGGAAAGAGAACGGAGAAAGAAAGAAAGAAAGAAAGAAAGAAAGAAAGAAAGAAAGAAAAGGAAGAGAAGTGGAAAGAGAACGGAGAAAAAAGAAAGAAAACAAAGAGAGAAAGAAGTAAAACAGAAAGAAAGAAAGAAAGAAAGAAAGAAAGAAAAGCAAGAGAAGTGGAAAGAGAACGGAGAAAGAAAGAAAGAAAGAAAGAAAGAAAGAAAGAAAGAAAAGCAAGACAAGTGGAAAGAGAAAGAAAGAAAGAAAGAAAGAAAGAAGCCATAATACCGTAATATTCTCTAATCCTATTCAATGTATAATTATCCGTCACTGAAAAGAACCAAATTGTGAAGACAAGAGCCATCAATCATCCAAAGATACGAGCACACAGGTCATGCAAGCGTATAGATCATTGCATGCTGTCGATACTGAAAATTTTACAAGTATACAAATAATGGAACAAATTTTCTATGGCTACTCTAGGGAATGTTTTCAGAATATTATTTTTTTAAAAATAAGAAAAAAATCTTAAGTTTAAGTTTCGATTTACTCTGTCAAGTAAATATCAAACTTTTACGATTAACTCAAAAAAGCTTAGGAAATTGATTTTTAAAAAATAGTGCATTTTTATGACACTATTTTAATCGAAAATCTGACCTTTTCTTGGTAAGTTAAAAGTTTAATAAAAGTAATTATATTTTCTTATGTTAGATGAAATCTTTTTTGTGATAAAATTCCAAAAGTTTAAGTGGTTCTTTATTTAAACACTATGCTAATCTAAGTATTTTATTTTTAATGAATAATAACTTTAAAATTCATACTCACCTGGCCTTTTGGCTGGGCCGTCTGGCATTCGTGTCGGATGGGGTATCGAAACCAATGGCAGATTCGAGGCCGAAAGGCCCCCAATTTCGGTTGGGCCACCCTCGGGTGGGCGAGCTGCTTTTCTGTCCCCTCTGCACCCCTTGTATAGCACTAGACCTCACGGTCTAGTTCAAGCTATATTCTGGCATACGTGCCCGGATCTAGATTTAGGTCCGTGATACTGCTTGACTCATTAGACTCACATTGCAATTAGTGGGTCAATGACTTGCAGGGTTCGAGTTTTGGCTCGTTCCCGACCTTTCCCTCCCTTTTATTCCCACTTTAATCGGCCTTCGGGCTTTTGACCTTGTGTCAAGTCCTGTCTGGTGGGAGGCAGCGACAAATACATACTCACCTGGCCTTTTGGCTAGGCAGTCTGGCATTCGTGTCGGATGGGGTATCAAGTAATGGCAGATTCGAGGTCGAAAGGCCCCCAACTTTGGTTGGGCCACCTTCGGGTGGGCGAGCTGCAAACTTTGTCCCCTATGTATAGCACTAGACCTTGCTGTCTAGTTTAAGCTATAACCCGGCATACGTGCCCGGATCCAAATTTGGACTCGTGATACTGCTTGCCTCATTAGACCCACATTGCACTTAGTGGGTCGATGAGCAGCACAGACCAGCAGGGTTCGAGTCTCGGCTCGTTCCCGACCTTCCCCTCCCCTTTATCCCCACTTTAATCGGCCTTCGAGCTTTTGACCTTGTGTCAAGTCCTGTCTGGAGGGAAGCAGCGACGAATACAATAAAAACTTTAAAATTTAAACCATCGTGATAAGTAAAAGTAAAGTTGTCTACCTTTAGTCGAGAGTGACCCGAAGGCTCCCTTCTCAATAGCTACTACACCGAGGTGTAGGGAAGGGCGCTACTCCATTCCCAGGATTGCTCCACTTTACTCTTGATTTTCACCTTATAGTGCAAGGCGGCATCAAGAACCACTTTTGAGTCTTTGGTATGACTCGATCTGGGACTGAACTCCGATCTCCCGGGCCATTGGCGAGTACATAGTGTGTATTTGTTTTTGTGTGCGTCTGTGTTTATGTTGGTGTGTGCGTTTATTTGTGTATGTGTGTGTTGTTGTATGTATGTGTGTGTCACTGTGTGCATTGGTTTGTGTGTGTCTGTGTCTGTTTTGGTGCGTGTGTTGGCTTGTGCATGTGTGTATATGTGTGTTGTTGTTTGGATAGGTATGTGTATGTGTCAGTGTGTGCATTAATTCATGTGTGAGTTTGTGTTGGTGTATGCGTTGGTTTATGCCCGTATGTGTATGTGTGTGTTGATATATGAGTGTGTGTCTGTATGTGTGTTGCTGTGTGCATTGGTTTGTGTGTGTGTCTGTGTTTGTGTTGGTGTGTGCGTTGGTTTGTGAACATGTGTGTATGAGTGTGTGTCGCTGTGTGCATTGGTTTGTGTGTGTGTGTGTGTGTGTGTGTGTGTGTGTGTGTATGTGTCCGTGTTTGTACTGGCGTGTGTATGTATGTGTCCGTGTTTGTATTGGTGTGCGTATGTATGTGTCCGTGTTTGTATTGGTGTGTGCGTTTGTTTATGCACGTGTGTGCTAGTGTGTGTGTTGTTGTGTGTATTGATTTGTGAGTGTCTCTGTGTATGTTGTTGTATGTGTGTGTGTATTGTCGTGTACATTGGTTTGCATGAGTGTGCGTGTGTGTGTTGTTGTTGTTGTTGTTGTTGTTGTGAGTGTGTTTGTATTGGTCAGTGCGTTGATGTGTGTGTGTCCCTTTACAGCTAGAGTCGCAGCGTTACGGTTATCATCGTAGGAAATGGAGGCGGCGATACGGATTCATATCCTGGACGATGTTGTCTGTATTTCACATTGCGCCAATGCCCTTGGAAAAGTTATACATGTAACTATTCTCTCTCAAACTATGGGTAATAGTCGAGCAGACTGGGCTCTTTAACCTCGGTATGGCAACCAGTCTGAATAGAAACCTGTTAAACTTCGTTTAGAAATTTACCTTGTGTTCCATCGTGTTTGTGCGGAGGGGTTAAATGAATAGATACTAAGAAGAGTCCTGAAGAGCTAAGGAAATTAGCTGTTACTCAGATTTTCGTGAAAAGCTCTCAAACATTAAAGTAACAACAGCAATAATAATGATAATAATAGAAAAAAAAAAAAAAAGAACGACAATAATATTGACTGGAAAGACGGTTACATTACCATCCTGAAGAAATGACTACTGGAAAAAAGTTAAGGTAAAAATTTTAAAAGTAAATGAATTAAAAAAATATCCCAACGGGCATCACCGAACTAAACGATCTAATTTGCACAGGTACAAAACTAGTCAGGTATCTCCAACCGAACCCAAACAGAAATATAAAAGCTGAATGGGAAATGAGACTTGATGACAAATGAAAAACTTAGAACAAGCGAAAATACTAAGGGAAGAAAAATATTCAAGGATTCAATGGAATGAAAAGACACCCCCCAAAAAAAGACAAGTCTGACAACACAACCGGAAGAAATAGATCAAAAGATTTAGGCGAAAAAAGAGAGACTCAAAAAAGATACCAGGACAGAGTCAAGCAAAACAAAGAAAACAGGACATTTTGAAATAATAAAATAAAATTCTATGAACAAGTCGGTGGAGAATGCACGAGGACAGATCAACAACGGGATGCAAAAGAAACAACATTTTGGAGTAAAATATGGGAACAGGAAGAACATAACAGAAAGGCTAAATGGATAAATAACATAAAAAAAAAGAATTACAATGATTTAAAGAAGGCACCGAGGCGAACATACACCTGGACTCACTTAGAGCAACACTCAAGAAAGCATCAGATTGGAAAATATCAGACCCTGATGGTATAGATGGATTCTGGTTTTAAAATTCCCGTTCCTCCACGACAGTTGGCTCTGTAGATGAATAAATAGCAAGAAAAAGAAAACATACTCGAATGAATGACGAAGAGGAAAACTATCCTAATCCAGAAGGACCCTCAAAAAGGAACCATCTCTATTAACGAGACCAATAACATATTTACATATGATGTGAAAAATCCTAACCGCACAGAGAAGAGAAGAAATCTGTTACTCGCTTGAACGCCGCGAATTGTTTCCAGAAGAACAGAAAGGATACCGCAAAGGAACAAGAGGAACAGATTTCCTACTATATATAGATCAACACATTCTGAAGGAGGCCAATTCAAGGCGGGAAAATGTAGCTATGTCCCGGATTAACACCAAAAAGATCTATGATATGGTCCTGTAATTTTGGATGATTGAATGTCTGAAAAGGTACAAAATATCCGACAAAGTCATAAACTTCATTACGAAAGCCATCGAAAATGGAAAGCAGAATCAGCAGCAGGAGGAAAAGCCCTAGTAGAAGAGAAAATCCAAAGAGGTATCTTCCAAGGAGACTTACTCTTACCATTACTATTCGTTATAGCAATGAGGCCATTCAATTATATACATAAGAAATACACTGGGAGCTACAAATTTACAAAATCACAAGAAAAGATTAATCAATTTATGGATGATATCAAGATATTTGTTCAAAATGAAATAGCACAGGAGACCTTGATACACAAAATAAGAATATACATCCAGGATAAAGGAATAGAATTTGACATTGTAAAATGTGCCATGTTAGAAATGAAAAGTGGGAAAAGAGAAACAACGGAAGGAATTGAACTACCAAATCAGGAAAGCATAAGAATACTTGGAAAGAAGGAAAATCACAAGTATTTGGGAATATTGGAAGCGGTCACCAAATAAACAGAGATGAAAGAAAAAAATAAGAAAAGTGCGTACCTCAGAATAACAAAAAACATCACAAAACCAAGTTCTGCTGAAGGAATCTCATCACCCGGGCAATCCCCCTTGGAAGATCTCTGGACCATTCTTAAAATGGACAATGAACGAACTCAGACACATGGATAAAAGGACATGAAAATTGACGTCTATGTACAAGGCCTTTCATTGGAGAGATAACATAGACAGACAGACAGTTAGTATCTAGTAAGAATTGTAAAGTCTAGCATACAAGCACCAGGTTGCTTACATTTCATCCTGTTTCGAAGTAGTCACTTATCTAAGAAGGAACCAGAATCATCGCTGCTTAGTATTTACAAAGATTTGTAAAGTCTCAGTGTGTGTAATTGAGTGCTTTATGCCTTAAATCTCACCAGTTATGCATGTTTTCAGGTAGTCCATAAAATTTTATTTTAATATTCCTCCTTTATTTTGTAGATGCTTCATTGACTTTCAGGTATGTATATAAGCAATCCATCCACCCAAAGTAAAATGTAACAAAAGGTTAATTTTATATCTGGTTTGAATACAGTCTTTCTTTTAGACTAGTTGCTGCTGAACCAAGGCAAAAGAGCCCAGGCTGCCTTACTTGGAGTGGTTTGGTTTTATGGTATATCAACTATTGTAGGTTATTTAATGCCAAATCCAGTTTATACATATATATCAAATATATAGGATTTGGTTTGGTTGTGTTTTATGGCATATCAACTAATGTAGGTTATTTAATGCCAAATCCTCTTTATACATATATATTAAATATATATGATTTGGTGTGTTTAGGTTTTATGGCATATCAACTATTGTAGGTTATTTAATGCCAAATCTTCTTTATACATTTATATTAAATACATAGGATTTGGTTTGGTTCTGTTTTATGGCATATCAACCGTTGTAGGTTATTTAATGCCAAATCCTCTTTATACATATATATTAAATATATACGATTTGGTTTGGTTGGCTTTTATGGCATATCAACCGTTGTAGTTTATTTAATGCCAAATCCTCTTTATACATATATATTAAATATATATGATTTGGTTGGGTTGTGTTTTATGGCATATCAACCATTGTAGGTTATTTAATGCCAAATCCTCTTTATACATATATATTAAATATATATGATTTGGTGTGTTTAGGTTCTATGGCATATCAACTATTGTAGGTTATTTAATGCCAAATCTTCTTTATACATTTATATTAAATACATAGGATTTGGTTTGGTTGTGTTTTATGGCATATCAACCGTTGTAGGTTATTTAATGCCAAATCCTCTTTATACATATATATTAAATATATACGATTTGGTTTGGTTGGCTTTTATGACATATCAACCATTGTAGGTTATTTAATGCCAAATCCAGTTTTTACACATATATCAAATATATGTGAGCGATAGGAATGAAGGAGTACTCCGCATTCCTCAAAGCTCCTGCATTACTGGAACCTCATCATCAAATTACTTATACATATACAAGACATTCGTTGGCGTGGTCTTATCTCTCTGCAAAGATGCAATCGATATGTTCTACTGTTCCAGCCGACTGGACTTGCCTTACTTGAAGCAGCGAAGGTAAATACAAACTACTGAAAGGAATTTAATCTTTACGTGATGTCTTTGTGCCAAATTAGGAAAAATCACAAAGCCAAAGGGGGTCACTTAGTGATGATTGAACTCATGATTGATTGATCCATAAGACTTACTTGTGAACGATAAGACATTGCTGGAAGAAGAGATAGGGTCATGCTTTTCCCTAGGGCCCGAAGAGACACAATAAATAAACTCCCTTAGAGAAATGACATATTAAATAGGGTGTCACATGACATTTACAGAAAGCCCTTCTCAAGCTCTTTTCATCCTTGTTACCTTTACCAAGGTTAAAGAACCCAATATGCTCCAATATTTTCCCACAGCTGGGAGGTAAAACACAAATAGACTTGTCCAAAATTAGTACTAAGGCAAAAAAAAAAATTACATGACCCACCCCGTGAGGATCAAGTTCACTAAAGTAGTGATGATTTGTGAGACTAACTTGCTAATCATAATCAATGAAATGCTCCAATCTTTATCAAGTCTGGCAAAAGGACATAAATGAAAGGCATTATGTAAGGATTAAAATCCCACAATTGTGTGCATTTAACTCCTCCCGTTGAGACCGGGGTGCGATAAAAAACAAGATTAATCTTTAAGTAGAGAACAGCTGGTTTGAGTTTTATATTTCCTTTTCCAATACTAGTTGCCTTGTCAAGGCTAAAGAACCCAGTCTTGTCTATTGCAGGGGAGAGAACAGTTGGATTCATGCTTTTTCCACGGGTATTAACGCGAATAAACACAAACAGTATCGGCCAGGGTTTTAACTTGGGTTGCCATTTTATCTGACATTAACACATTACGCCAAGCGCGCCTCTTGAGTTTCAGACTTGTGTATTTGTACGTGGGGCGTCTTTCACATCGAGAGTTTTAAAATATTTGTGTGAACTTAAATGGAACAGTGAATGCCAAAACTTTGTCGATGAAAACAAATGGAATATTTAATAATCATAATAATCCATAGATGTTTTCAAAATCACCGAAGCGTGTTCGTTTTCATACACATCAACAGGTTAGGCTATTTGGTTTAATGGTATATCAACCGTTGATTGTTATTTAATGTTATGCCAAAGCTATTCTTCTAGAAGAACAGTAGTGGTACTATTTAACCCATAGCTGGGAGGATAAGGGGGTTCATACCTTTCCCAAGGGTATTTGTCTGAAAGTGATTGTGACATATCAAGGTTTCGTTTGGTTTCTTTGCTTAATGGCAAATCAACTTTTGCAGGTTATTTAATGCCAAAGCTATTCTTCTAGAAGAACAGTAGTGGTACTATTTAACCCATAGCTGGGAGGATAAGGGGGTTCATACCTTTTCCAAAGGTATTTGTCTGAAAGTGAACGTAATAGCGCAACTGGAGTTCGAACTCGCTTACTATGATTCCGCAGTCCATCGCTTTAACCATTACACCACGAGGACACCCCCAAAATGTAAATTAAAGTTTGGTTTCTTTGTTTAATGGGATATCAACCTTTGTAGGTTATTTAATGCCAAAGCCATTCTCCTAGAAGAACAGTAGTGGTACAATTTAACCCATAGCTGGGAGGATAAGGGGATTCATACCTTTCCCGGGGGTATTTGCCCGACAGTGAACGTAATAGTGCAATTGGTGTACGAACTCACTTACTAGGATTCCCCAGTTCATCGCTTTAACTATTACACCACGAGGACACCCCCCGCCAAATCCTATCTATTCATGTATATTATATATAATTTGTAAGCAAATAGTTTGCAGGTTACTATATTTTTTAAATAAGTTATTAAAGCTGATTTGTTTGCACATAGTTAAGTAGTTTTCAGTATTGCTATTCAACGTAATCAATTCAACTTATCAATATTCCTAACTAACAAATCATTTGCTTTGCACATAACAAAATGGCTTTTAGTATTATCATTTAACACTAATAATTCTGTTTAATAATAATAATAATAATAATAATAATAATAATAATAATAATAATAATAACAATCCTAGTAAAAGATAGAACAGCTCTACCCGAACCGTTGAGTGGACCCCAACAGGTACCTCTACTCCGGGTCAAAGCAGACCAAAGATTAATAGTCATGAAGGGGTACTCCACATTCCCCAAAGCTCCGAAATCGTAGCCTGACCATCGTATGCTGTTTAATGTCATCCCCAGGGCACTAAAAGTAACACTAACTAAATTACACTAACAGAAAACAGAATTGCATGACTCACTAAGTAATATTTTTCATACATCATTCATAATTGGCCATGTGCCAGACTAGGTTAAGGTTCGTAGATATCTGCGTTGACCGTCTCATTTACAGCAATTTTGAATGATCTATACATTACAAGATGCTCAGATTAAATGACCCTGTGTCAGAATGGCCATGGTTAGTAAATACATGATTGATTGTATGATGATAATCTCAATTATCTCTTTCCGGCCATGAGTAAACAGAAGAAGGGCAGACTGAGCTTTTTTGTCTTAGTGGGAAAACCTATCTAGGAGAAGGAAAACTCTGATTTCTGCTCGTAGCGGAAGGTTTAGGTAAATACAAAAATGTTTACGTGTAAATTACATTTAGTATCATTCAACATATTAACATTCAGAATTTTCCTTCTCCTAAACTAGTTGCCATACCAAGGTTAAAGATACCAAGCTGCCCAACTGTTTACCTATAGCTAAAAAAAGTTGGATTCATACCTCCCTCATGCGTAATAGCACTATGATATATATATATATATATATATATATATATATATATATATATATATATATATATATATATATATTGTCCTTGAGAAATATATGAATTTATCTCTTCCCCTTCAAGCTCAGGTTGCAGACTCACATTTGAATTTACAGTCAGAAGCAGTTCATGAGTTACTGGATTCAAAGTCGGTAAATTCAAATGGCTATTACGCAGATGGTCTAAGAAAAAACATGAAACTAGCTTTCTAACTCTCAAATAGTAAGGCAGATTGGGTTCTTCAGTCTTGGTCTGGCAACCAGTCTCGGAGAAGGATCGGGTGAGTTAAGTTTAAATCTTGAACAAGGCTATTTGTATTTCACTTTACAATGATACCTTTGCGAATCTATGCGTAAGTAGTAGGGTAGATTGGGCTCTTCAGCCTTGGTCTGACAACTAGTCTAGGTGAAGGATCAGGTGAGCCAAGTTCAAATCCTGAGCAAGGCTATTTGCATTTCACTTTGCCGTAATACCTTTGGGAATCTATGGGTAAATAGTAGGGCAAATTGAACACTTTAGCTTCGGTAAAGCAACTAGTTTGCGAGAAGGAAAGCTCTGAATTCAAACCAGCAGCACTCAAATTAAAAATTGACATTGTGCCACACCCCGGTTGTGGCGGAGAGAAGTTAAGGGTTAGGTAAATGCAAACTAGTCGAGAGCAAGCTCACTGACCCTTAGTATTGTAGTTAATTCGATTCTTACTGAGTGTCTAGCCTTGTACCATGAAGATAATACACTTCTGAATGGCTAATAAACTTTTTTTTCGAGAGAGAATCCCCGTGTCATAATAGCTAAAGTGTTGAGTTCGACCCGCTGTGCATTAAATTGTATCACTACGGTTCAACAGGTATGCAAAAGCATTAAATAACCCACAAAGGTTGATATGCTGTTAAACAAAGAAACCAAACCAAACCTCATATTGTCACGAAAACTTTAACTATTGAAGTGAGTATGGTTTTCACTTGACGTTCCTCATTTAAAACCTTGTGCCAGACAAAAGAAAACATTGAAAACTATTAAATAAATACTGTCACGGATTGCTGATAGAAGGACTGGTAAACATCGATACATTACAGGATTTATTTAAATGGGTCGGCAAAAAAAAGTGGGAAGCGAGTGTGGGATTGAGGTGGGGGTCTTATTAGGAATACGCCTTAACACAGATTGGTATGAATGGGAGAAAACGAATCAGCGAAAGAAAAGGTTTTAACCGAGTTGAGGCTTAGAGGTCATCCAAAATCATTCTAACAATTCATTATTCAAAATGTTTTCTTTTTTTCATTTTCTCATAACAATTTGTTGAAAACGATAATTAACAAAATATTCTACGATAAACTGTTCATAAGTTCCCATATAGTTGGAATCGGCGGCGGCCATATTGGATTTTATTCTCTGTAGAAATTTATCGAGCTTTCCCAGAAGGACCGAGGGCTTATATTTTTCTAAATAGTCCAAGAACCTCAAATCCCCTTTCAAACATACCAATGCTGTCTGTTGCCATGAGGGGCCAATTTTTGACCTCTAACAAGTTAACTAAGGGCGATAAACACGCATCATAATATACAGGCGGACCTAGTTATCTGTGGTATTTGCATTTCACCCTACCCATTTTCTATCGTGAAATACGCAGATGATAATAAATTGTGTATAAGCCAATAGATTTTTTTTAATTCAACAGGAAACCAACACCCTGTATCAAAATCTTAGTGTTTGTACAAAATAACCCACCCATGAAAATCTAAGTTAATTCAACGTTAACAAACACACACACACACACACACACACACACACACACACACACATATAAATATATAAATGTGTGTGTGTGTGTGTGTGTGTGTGTGTGTGTGTGTGTGTGTGTGTGTGTGTGACTTTGGACGTAGATGAAAAATCACAAGTTCTTCAGAGGATGATTTTATCAATAGAATTACTTGCCATTTCATTTTTTAAACATTCATCACGTTTTTCGAGTTATTAAATGAAACGAAAAAGATGAGAGAAAGTTTTAAAACATTCTAATTCCATTGGTAGCGTTCAGTGTTAAATTTGTGCGATGCAATTAGCGTTCCAAAATTTATTGATAAAAAAATCTATATCACATCAATCTATCTCTCAAGGAAATTCCATATCTAAATTGTCATAAAAAATATGCGGGTGAATTTTCTCAATAAACGAATTTACGGGCTCACTAAAGATTTATAAAAAGGAAGCATAAATAACGGTTTGGTTTGATAGGATTGTGGGATAAAATGATTCTAGATTCAACAATCATCCAGCGTTTTTATCATGTATTTAAAGTAACATCTTGGAATCTTTCAAAGTGAAGTTGTTATTACTTTCTCGATTATATTTAATCATCAACTAGATCAGGGGAAAATTCAAATTTCATCATTCATTAGGCTTTACTTAGTCTGGCACAAAATTACTAAGATGAACCACTTTGTGAAGATCAAGCTCACTAAAGTATTAATAATTTGCTTAACTAGGTTGCTAACTAGAATCAGTGAAATGTTTAGATATTCATTAAGCTTTAGTTAGTCAGGCACAAGGACAGAAATGGAGGACACTCAGAATTATTAAATTCCAACAAAAGTGGGTATTTACTTAACACCTATACGACTGGCAGGATACAACAAAAAGTCAATCTTGAAGCGGAGTACAGCTTACTAAAGTAATTAGGATTTATGAGACTAACTTGCTAACGATCAGTCCTCCCTGTCAACTGGGGCTGTAGAATACACCGTCTGCTTCTCTGCAGAGGGGTAAGACCCCACCCTCCCATCCACTAACGAGTGTCCTGGTTATGATACTGAACAATCTGATGGTGAGGTTCCGGGAGTGTAGAGTACCCCTTTATTGCGATCGTTCAAAGGTCCACTCTGATCAGTCTTCCCTGTCGGCTGGTTGTCCAGTCGGCTGGGGCTGTAGAATGCACCGACTGCTTCTCTGCAGATGGGTAAGACCCCCCCCCCAACGAGTGTCTTGGACATAACACTAAACAATCTGATGGTGAGGTTCCAGCAATGCAGAAGCTTTGGGGAATTCAGAGTACCCCTTCATTGCCATCGCTCCCAGGTCCACTCTGGCCCGGAGTGGTAGCATCTGATAGGGTCCAATCAATGGGTTAAATAGAACTAACAGTATACTAATGCTAAACTGAATTGTTTGAATAAACTGAATAGCTTGAAATAGAAATGTTTTTGACAATTAAACCGTACTTACATTTAAACTGCGTTCTTATGCTTAACTGAATTATTTGAAATAGAACTGTTTTTTGACATTAAAACTGTATTTACACTTAACTGAATTGATACATATAACTGCTTGAATAAGTTAAAATAGAAATGTTTTTGACCATTAAACTGTGTACTTATGCTAAACTGAATTGTTTTGAAAAGAACAGATTATTTACATAAAAATGGATTTGGCGTTAAATAACCTACAATGGTTGATATGCCATAAAACCCAACAAACCTACCAAACAACCAACCTGTCGGCTGCGGCTGTAGAATACACCAACTGCACTTCTGCAGAGGGGTAAGACCCCACCAACGAATGTCCTGGATATGACACTAAACAATCTAGTGGTGAGGTTCCAGTGATGCTGGAACTTTGGGGAATGTGGAGCACCCCTTCATTGCCATTGCTCCCAGGTCCACTATGGCCTGGAGTGGTAGCACCTGATAGGGCCCTATCTATGGGTTAAATAGAACTAACTGCATACTTATGCTAAACTGAATTGTCTGAAATAGAACAGTTTGACTAAACTAGATAGCTTGAAATAGAAATGTTTTTGACAATTAAACTGTACATACATTCAAACTACGTGCTTATGCTAAACTGATTTTTTAAAAAATGGAACTGTTTTTGAGATTGAAACTGTACTTACACTAAACTGAATTGTTATATATAGAACTGTTTTGACATTTAACTGTGTGTAAACAAAATATGTACTTATACTAAACTGAATTAGGTGAATTAGAACTGTTTGAATAAACTGAATAGATTGAAATAGAAATGTTTTTGACAATCAAACTGTGTACTCATGTTAAACTGAATTATTTGAAATAGAACTGATTATTTGTGTAAAAATAGATTTGGCGTTAATTAACCTACAAAGGTTGATATGCCATAAAAACCAACCAACTAACCATAATCAGTGAAATGCCCAAATATCTATCAAGCTTAACCTAATCTGGCATAAGGACAGAAATGAAGGTCACTATGTAAGGATTAAATTCTCACAGTAGTATGCATTTACCCACTCCCGTTGGGAGCAGGGTGTGATAAAAGACAAGATCGATCTTTAAGTACAGCAGGTTTGAATTCTAGTTTTTCTTCTTTTAGATTAGTTGCCTTACCAAGGCAAAAGAATCCAATCTTCCCAAATATTTACTCATAGCTTGAAGAACAGTTAGATTCATGCCTTTTCTAAGGACATTAGTGTGAAAGGAAATGTAACGTAATGGCCAAAGGATTTCGGTTCATGCCTTTGAGTTTAGTTAGGCTGAGAACCTTTCGGCTCAGCACATGGATTAGTTAGGTGCAAATATTGATGCAGGTGTTAAC
Organism: Sepioteuthis lessoniana; assembly: GCA_963585895.1. Taxonomy (NCBI): domain Eukaryota; kingdom Metazoa; phylum Mollusca; class Cephalopoda; order Myopsida; family Loliginidae; genus Sepioteuthis; species Sepioteuthis lessoniana. Next base: position 31,630,078 of record OY757944.1, read on the forward strand.
GCGGGCGCGGGCGGACGAAGGTGTCACTCAGATGTCACAATAGTCCGAGACGAAACGGGTTACGGAGTCCGAGTGACGTCACGCACCGGAAGCGCGCAGAGGTTTGTGGAGAATTGAAAGAAAGTTGGGGAGTTGAAAACATGACGCCAAACGAAGAGGTTCGACTTTTGGAGCTCGCAGACCCGAGGTGAACTTGCGCTCTATGGAGGCCGCTCGAGATGGGGGCCAAATGAATAAGACAGCATAGAAGATTGTGTCTCTCCTCCTTATGTCGAAACCTTTAACTCCAAATTAATAAAAAGGTTTCGTACCTGAACAAGAAGTAGTTACGTGTTTTCGAATTTCGAGATTCCTATGTTCTTTATATGTTCGATCGTTATGAACATTATATGTCTATTTCGCATATGGCGTTAATTGTGGCTATAGTACACATACAAGGATGCCTTTAATAGCGCGACTGGAGTACGAACTCGCGCACTACGATTCCGCAGTCCATCGCTTTAACCATTACTCCACGAGGACACCCCCAATAACAGTAGTGGTACTATTTAACCCATAGCTGGGAGGATAAGGGGGTTCATACCTTTCCCAAGGGTATTTGCCCGAAAGTGAACGTAATAGCGCAACTGGAGTACGAACTCGCGCACTACGATTCCGCAGTCCATCGCTTTAACCATTACTCCACGAGGACACCCCCAATAACAGTAGTGGTACTATTTAACCCATAGCTGGGAGGATAAGGGGGTTCATACCTTTCCCAAGGGTATTTGCCCGAAAGTGAACGTAATAGCGCGACTGGAGTACGAACTCGCGCACTACGATTCCGCAGTCCATCGCTTTAACCATTACTCCACGAGGAAGACCCCCCCTATGATCATTTGTTTACACACAGTTGTATAATATAAAACATTTCAACGCTATAAAATTATTTTGCCCACGGTTGTATGATATGAAATATTCCAATCTAATAATCTATACGCTATTAAATTATTTTAAGTAATGATTCTCATTTAATCATTTGTTTGCTTACAGTTTTATGGTTCCAAGTATTCCTATCTAACACTAATAATTTGCAAGTAACTATACAGTTTAAAGTAGTGAATAATAATAATAATAATAATAGGGAGTTGAAAAAACTATGGAACATGCTTGTGACAATTATATCAATTGTAATTGGTACGTTTGGAACAGTAACTAAAAGATTACTAAAGGGACTGGAGGACTTGGAAGTTGGCGGTCGAGTGGAGACCATCCAAACTACTACATTATTGAGAACGGCCAGAATACTGAGAAGAGTCCTGAAGACTTGAGGAGACTTGCCGTCACTCAGACTCCAGTGAAAGACCATCAGTTAAGGCTGACGTGAAAAACTCTGGTGAGTAAATAATAATAATAATAATAATAATAATAATAATAATAATAATAATCCAAGACAGAATTAGAACGCTTGGAGAAAAGGAAACCTACAAATACTTGGGCATTTTGGAGGCTGATACCATCAAACAAGTGGAGATGAAAGACAAAATTAAGAAAGAATATCTCAGAAGAACTAGAAAGCTACTCGAGACAAAACTCTCTTGCAGAAACCTTATCAAAGGAATAAATACCTGGGCTGTACCCCTCATTAGATATTCGGGACCCTTTGTGAAGTGGACCAGAGAAGAACTCAAGCAAATGGACCAAAGAACAAGGAAACTAATGACCATGCTTAAGGCACAACATCCCAGAGACAACGTTGACAGACTATATATATCAAGAAAGGAGGAAGGAAGAGGACTTGCTAGCATTGAAGACTGTTGACGCATCGATACAACGACTTGAGGACTACATAGAAAAATACGAAGGAGGACTGATTACAGCCATCAAAAACGATACTGGACAACACAATGACCAACTGAATGACAATAACTAGAAAACAAAAATGGGAAGAAAAACAACTCACTGGGCACTTTAACCGACTAATAAACGACATATCACACGAGAAAACCTGGACGTGGCTAAGAAAGGGAAACTTTAAAAGAGAAACAGAATCTCTCCTAATAGCACCACAAAATAACGCCATAAGAACCAATCAAATCAAAGCGAGAATAGATAAGACGCAACAAAATAGTAAATGTAGGTTACGTGGTGATAGAGACGAAACCATCAATCACATAATAAGCGAATGCAGCAAATTAGCATAGAAGGAGTATAAAACAAGACACGACTGGGTAGGCAAGGTGATCAACTGGGAGTTGTGCAAGAAATTTAAATTTGACCATACGAATAAATGGTATATGCACAATCCAGTATCTGTCCAAGAAAATGACACGCATAAACTCCTTTGGGACTTTGACATACAGACGGATCACCTAATCTCGGCCAGAAGACCAGACCTAATAATAACACACACAAAAAAAAGAGAATTTGAAAAATTGTTGACTTTGCTGTCCCGGCTGACCACAGAATAAAACTGAAAGAGTGTGAAAAGAAGGATAAGTATCTCGACCTTGCTAGAGAATTGAAAAAAACAATGGAACATGAAGGTGACAATTATATCAATTGTGATAGGTGCTTTTGGTACAATAACTAAAGGGTTATTAAAGGGGCTGGAAGACTTGGAAGTTGGTGGACGAGTGGAGACCCTCCAAACTACAGCATTATTGAGAACGGTCAGAGTCCTGGAGACTTGAGGGGACTTGCTGTCACCCAAACTCCAGTGAAAGACCATCAGCTAATGCTGATGTGAAAAACTCTAATAATAATAATAATATGGATTTTGAGATACAAACAAATCACCTAATCCCGGCCAGCGATAGTTAACACCCCCCCCCCAAAAAAAGAAACAAGAAATAGAGAAACTGCTGAATAGTGGACTTTGCCATCTCGGTGAATCATAGAGTGAAAATCAAAACAAACGAAAAGAGAGATAAGTACTTAGACCTTGCTAGAGAACTTTAAAAAGCTATGGAACGTGAAGGTAACGTTTATACCAGTTGTAATTGGGGGACTTGGAACGATCCCCAAAGGCTTGGTAAGGGGATGGAAATAGCAGGAAATTGGAGGACGAGCCAAGATCATCCAAACTACAGAATTCTTGAAATCAGTCAGAATACTGAGAGGAGTTCTGGAGTACTGAGGAGACTTTCTGTCACTCAGATTCCAGTGAAAGACCATCAGCTAACGCTGGTAGGGAAAACTCGCGAAAAGTGAGATCATAAGAATAATTATCCTTAGTAAACAATTATAGCTTTTAGTAACAATTCTCAAAACAAATAATTTGTTTATAGACATATGGGATCAGGTGTTCCTATTTAATACCAATAGTGTTCAAACAAATCTACTTGATCAATAGATGGGACCCTAACAAATATTGTTGGGAGTAATGGCCATGAAGAAATGACTCCATCTTCCCAAGAGCTCCAGAACTTGAGCCTCGCCACTGGAAGCTAAAGATACATTTAGCGCAACGATTATCGTCGTAAGAAATAGAACCGGCGACCCAAGTTCAAATCTTGGACGAGGCTGTTTGCGCTTTAGTTCGAGCTTGTAAAAGGCATGAAACCATCTCCTTTTAAATAATGTTGTAGGGGGACATGTTATTTGGTAGTTATGCTTAGTCCCCCAAAATTTAATGTTGAAGTTTTATATAGTGTTTAGTTTATGTTTAGTTTAGTGGTATGTTTAGAAAAAGGTAGAATAGGCACATGGAGACAAATGCAGCAAATGAATGAGAATATGAAACGGCGAGGACAAAAGGAACATTCAAAACAAGGTGACAAACAAAACAAATTTATACTCATAACAAAACATGCCTTGATACAAAAATATTGCTAATTCTACATTGTTAGTAAAATAGTCCTGTGTTTATGTGTATGTGTGTGTGTGTGTGTGTGTGTGTGACTAACACAACTAAACTACAGAAAAGGTTAATGATGAAAGCATCCTATTAAGGTTGATTACATATTTAAAATGTCTATTTCTTCTGGTGGTTTGAAACAGTCGGTTTCGCCGAGACAGGAAAAAGTCTCATTGTCAAAGTGTTTTGAAGAAATGAATGTCTGCGAGGCTTATCCGTTTTTTTGGCTTTTTACTTTTGTTCGTGAATAGGAGAGTCACACTGGAGAGAGTGTGCTAGCGCTGCAATAGAAATTGGGAAAAAGAGAAAGAGTGTTTGAAGACGACGTATTTATAGAAAATACGTGTCTTGGGATCGGCTCCAAAAAACGCGGGAAGAAATTTAAACGCGGACGTAGTTTTAAGCAGGTCACGTGGTTCTCATGGCCAATGGTTTCCCGAGACTGAATATGTGGGCGTCCGCCATCTTTGTTGTGGGAACAAGTGGCATAGTGCCCAAATTAAATTATAGGAGTGTAAAGTCCTATAGTGTTAAAGATACAGGATTCCTTACAGGAATTCTTCTATTCTGTTAATCACTGGTTAAAATCAATGGTACAACTAATATGTGTACCACAAATAGATGACAACTAATAGTTCAAAATAGCTTATACTAGCTAAAATACCCATTCACAGCAAGAGTCAAGATTCAGATCAGTTAGTTATAAAAACGGTAAAATTAATTAAATGTAAATAATTTTTGTAAAATAAACTGTGATAATGCCCTTGAGAAAAGCATAAATCCAACTATACTACTCCCAACTAAAAAGGTAAATAGTAGGGCAGTAAGGTTTTTAAAGCCTTGGTAAGGCAACCAGTCAAGGAGAAAGAAAACTGAATTCAAACCAGCTGTATTCCGCTTAAAAAACTGACCTTCTATCGCATCTTGTTCATAGTGAATTGGCTGGGTAAATACTTACACAAAAAATATTTGGAAAAAGTGTGTTATGAGGGTCAGTCCAAAAAAGGTAGAATCAATCAAAGCAGAAAACACTAGAGACAATTCTTAAATACCCACAGGTAGGGTTTATCCAATATGGAAGTTTTTTACTGGTTTTCTTTTTTGTGTGTGAGGGGGGTGTTTTAGATCGGTCAATAATTCAACCCTGTCACATATGTTGACACATGTGCGTGTATGAGAGAGAGAGAGAGAGAGAGAGAGAGAGAGAGAGAGAGAGAGAGAGAGAGAATGTACTTAGGAGTCCACTTACGGATATTGACGTTAGTAGACGACACAGGATATTGTTCAAAGGCCTTATTTTGTGACAGAAAGACGACTGAACTAATTTTACACAGAAAACCAGACAAGGATATCACTCAAAACAATGTGAAGTTGAAACTAACTTCACAACAGGATCAACCACTTTGGATTTTACCAGATCGATTTGCTGATCAATTTACAGTAATCAATTGATCTAGATTGAACATATTGGATTTATTAAGATGTATAATCCATACAGAAGGAAAAAGGTTGGTGAAACTGGATTATTTATTTACTTCTGATCAGAGTATCCCTAACACTACGATGAAAAAAAAAAAATTTTAACACAAAATATATCTTTCAACATTGTTCATACACTTAATTCATATGCATTAATATCAGTCATATAGATGTACAGGTATATATATATATATATATATACACCTGTTATATATGTATACATATACACCTGTTATATATATATACATATATACCTGTTATATATATATATATATATATACATACACCTGTTATATATATATATATATATATACACCTGTTATATATATATATATACACCTGTTATATATATATATATATATATATATATATATATATATATATACACCTGTTATATATGTATACATATACACCTGTTATATATATATATATATATACACCTGTTATATATATATATATATATATATATACACCTGTTATATATGTATACATATATAACAGGTGTATATATATATATATATATATATATATATATATATACACCTGTTATATATGTATACATATACACCTGTTATATATATATACATATATACCTGTTATATATATATATATATACATACACCTGTTATATATATATATATACACCTGTTATATATATATATATACACCTGTTATATATATATATATATATATATATACACCTGTTATATATGTATACATATACACCTGTTATATATATACATATACACCTGTTATATATATATATATATATATATATATATATATATATATATATATATATACACCTGTTATATATATGTCTACATATTTTCTTCTAGATCCGTTCGAATTCCCGTATTACTTTTATCGTATTCGGGGGGAATTGATTTAGGTATTGTCCATAGTTGTATGTATCCCTAGTACTTTCTGCCCGACTTTGGGCCATCATCAGGGGAGAATCTATTACAAAAGTGATGTAACTTTTGTTTTAGCAAATTACTACTGTGTAAGGACGTCTTTGCCGTTGAAAATTATGGCGTTTGCTTTTAAATGTAATTCTGTAAATAGTGCCAGTAGCTAAAGACATTTAAGTACCTTAGCACTGGTTTGAAAATTAATTCTATTAAGTGCTGGTTGCAAGTTTCTAATATATAGTGCTTCGAGAATCTGAAGTTTTTGTTTATTATTTTGATGTTCGAGTATTGTTGTGTTGATGGCCCAAAGTCGGGCAGAAAGTCTTAGGGATACATACAACTATGGACAATACCTAAATCAATTCCCCCCGAATACGATATTTATGACACAGTTTTATCTGATTGCCTGTTCATGCCTATCTCCTATTTACAATTTATCTATCCAAGATTATTCCTATCTATCTCTATATCATATTAGGCGTGTCTTTGGTGAGCAGTCTTTTTGCACAAAGATATATATATATATATATATATATATATATATGTATATGTGTGTGTGTGTGTGTGTGTGTGTGTGTGTGTGTGTGGTTGGTGGTGGATACGATTATGATTAAAATTTAACGCTGAAAGCAATATCACTGCATATTTCGAGTAAACAATAAGATCAGAAAACAGGATTAAAAGTCAGATAGATTGATTTTAAAGGCTTGTCAAACCATCAAGTGTTATTTTAAGCCCAGAGGGTAGTGAATCGCGTTTATTGTACGTTCATGTTTATAGTTTTCGGATAGTTGTTTCTTAAGAGGTTTTTTTTGTTGCGGTTTTTTTTTTATTCGGTCCTATTGCGTACGAATAATTATCCTGAATTTTTTCAGTAATATGACCCTCAGGATGATTAACCATGTCTCGTATGACCTGGTATTTATTCGGTACCCCACGAATATCAAAATGTGGCGCAAGGCCTTTTTTACGTTGGAGCCAGTCGCAGGGCCGTAGCCCAGACACGCCCGGCAGCTCCAAAATACCTTGATCCTCGTTAATATTTCTCTTAAAAGGTGCGCCTCAGGCTTCAGGTGATAAACTTAAACCTGTCAAAGCAGTTTTGAGCCTCGGGGGACGGCCCCCGAGAAAACAATACTTACAACCGTTTAACTGTGTGCAAACAAATGATTAATACTGAATAGAATGATTAATATTACATCGGAATAATTGAGACCATTTAACTCCGAGCAAACAAATGATTGATATTAAATAAAAAATTTTAATATTTAATTGAAATACTTGAAACCATTTAAAAAATGATTAATATTAGATAGGAATACTTGAGAACATTTAACTCTAAGCAAACAAATTGTCTTTAATTGGAATCATTTTGAGATGAGGCTTCTTAATCTGAGAATTAATCTTTTATATATTGCGGACTTTTTGTCCTCAACTTGGTAGTTTTTGTGTTGTTTCTTCTTCACTACGTTTCGGCTAAATTTCACCTCTGGCCTTCTCCAGATGATTTAACCGCGACCTCGGATAGGAATGCTGAGTCTTGTAACCGTATCCCCAGTAATTACTGCCTTCCATAGTTGTTGTCTATTGCCTCACGTTTTTGACCAAGTAAACCTCTGGCCGGCTATGGAAGGCCAGATAAGGAGAACAAATAATAGGATTTATAAGACCAAAAAATCCAACCTTGATCGCCCTTCGGGGCCCGTAGCATAACGGATGGAGGCGTTGAGTCTCTACGGTTCCAGGTGAGCATTGTCAGAAGATAGCGGTTTCAATTCCTACCCAAGCCGGCCAGAGGTTTACTTGGTCAAAAACGTGGTGCGATAGACAACAACTATGGAAGGCAGTAATTACTGGGGATACGGTTACAAGACTCAGCATTCCTATCCGAGGTCGCAGTTAAATCACCTGAAGAAGGCCAGAGGTGAAATTTGGCCGAAACGTAGTGAAGAAGAAACAACACAAAAACTACCAAGATGAGGACAAAAAGGTCCGCAATAAATAAAAGATTAATTCTCAGACTAAGCAAACAAATTGTTTAAAAATAAAGTTCCTAAAAATTATTCATTTAGAACTCGTATATATAAAAAGATTTGGCATTAAATAACTCACAAGGTTTGATATGACATTAGACACGAACTAACTAACTAAACATTCTTTATGGTGAACTTGCTGGCTTGTGCTAGACTAAATTTGTCTTTAAATAGCAACACGCTGCACTGGTCTAATAAATATTAGTATAACTGCAACAACCAATACACATGCACAGAAAAGAGTGCTCACATTTTTTTTTAAAAAAAGGATGTATATATAAAAGTCAACTATACAGGCCGATTTCACTCCTAAAAAAGAATATTTGCCATCTGATGAGGCAGGAATAAAAAAAACCTGTCGAAATAAATTTATAATGGCTCTATAACTATGTTATTGTTGAGTTTTCTTCCATTTACGTTTCATATATATATATATATATATAGGAGGATCATCAAATAAGTTTCTAGACTTTTTTCGGATGGGCACTTTTATTGATTGTACACACATGAAACTCTAGTCCACTTTGAAGTAATCTCCTCCGGTTGCAATGAACTTGTTGTACCGTTCCAACAACTTCTGGAAGGTCCCATGGAAGTCCACTTGTGTGAGCGTGTCAATATGCCGCTTGGAAAGAATCCCGTTTTATTTCATCGGATAGATCAGACTTCCTTATGAACGATAGTCTATCGATAGCAGTACATGTGTTCGCTCGGTGCATATCAACTTTCAGTAGATGAGATACTACTGACGAGGTACGTGAACTTGCCAAGGGAGCCATATCCACTCTAAATGGCGGTCCTTTGAAATTTGTAAAAGTAATATAAGTTGGCGACTTCAGTCGATGGTGACCCGAGGGTTCCCTTTTTAAAAGCTACTACACCGAGGTGTAGGGGAGGGAGCTGCTCTATTCCCATGATTGCTCTACTTTACCCTTGATTCTCACCTTAAAAACCTGAGTGCAAAGTAAAGCGGCATCAAGTACCATTTTTTGACTCTTTGGTATGACTCGACCTGGGATTAAACCCCGGTAAAATATTTACTTTTCTCTAAATGATCAAGCAAAAAAATTGTGTGTGTTTATGTATATATATGTATATATAGTCGTCTATTGGTTTAACATAGACTTAAAAGGAAACACTATTTTGTCTCGTAAAAAATTGTGTCAATATTTAAACAATAGCAAAAGCTTTCTGATCAGATTTCAACTTGAATTCCATTCAAACGATCACGTTATATCAAATGTAACTTCGGGAATTACTAGCCATGTGTTTACAAGTAAATGCCGATATCTCTAAGTAAAAAAAAAAAAATCGTGTGCACACAATATGTAAATTTTGGGGTCATTTCTCGTAATGCTTAGTGAGCTAGACTAGCAAATCATTGTTGTTAGTGAGTTCGATTCTCTGTGGGTTAAGAAGAGATGGGTTCATGCCTTTCTTAAGTTTATTAGCGCAAAGTAAAACGCGAACAGCCTCGTTAAGAATCTGATCTTGGGTTGCGGATTCCATTTACCTACGATGATAACCGCTCTGATAAGCGCGCCTCCAGATCCAGAGTGACTCCTTGAATTATTATTTATGAGTCAAATAGATATGTTTGAAAATGATAACTTAAAAATAGTTGTAGAAACAGTTGTAGAAATAGTATAAATAACAAGCAAATTAGCTTGTCGACTGTGATATTAATTTTTTCAATGCTTCGTGAGATACAATGGCTTCGGCGTTTGGTTAATAGCGAGTGCCATACTCACTGAGTGCTTCATAATTTTGTCCCTGTGAGAATCTAAGATAAGTAATTTCGGAAATTTTTCTTTTTAAATCTTTATAGACTAATTTTCCTGGGGTGGAAAAAAAAGATATCTTTATAGTAAACAGTTTAACAAACGTATTCGATTTTCAAAGATATATGTACACATTGATTCGCGGTAAATTCATCGTCAATAAATTAATCGTATGAGATTAATTGCTTTTTATAATAAAGGGATTTCCCATCTCTAACTTTTCTATTAAATTCTTCATATAAAACATACGACTGACAATAAGTTCTTTGGATATTTTTAATGGAATCTTCTAATAAAACACACGACTTGGATATTTTTTCAATACTATCTTTTGATATAATATGTGACTGACTGTATTTTCAACGTTTCATATCATTTCTAATTGCAATTTAATTTCTCGTGGTGTAATGGTTAAAGCGATCCTATTTACCCAACCCCTCCGCTCGGGCAGGATATGACACAAGGTCAATTTTTAAAGCGGGGTTTAGCAGGTTTGAATTCAGAGTTTTCCTTCTCCTAGACTAGTTGCCTCACCAAGGCTGAAGAACCTAGTCTGCCCTACTATTTACCCATAGCTGGAGGGAGAATAATTGGATTCATACCTTTCCCAAGGGTATTAGTGCTATGTGAAATGCAATCAGTCTCGTCCAGGATTTGAACTCGTATCGCCGTGTCCAATTCCTACGACGATAACCATTACACCACGGGCACCTCCTAAATGGTTAAAGCGATGGACTATGGAATCGTAGTAAGTGAGTTCGAACTCCAGTCGTGCTATTTCGTTCACTTTCGGGCAAATACCCTTGCGAAAGGTATGAACCCCCTTTTCCTCTCAGCTATGGGTTAAATAGTACCTCTACTGTTCTTCTAGGAGAATGGCATATCAACTTTTGTAGGTTATTTAAAATAACCTACAAAAGTTGATATGCCATTAAACAAAGAAACCAAACCAAACCCGTTAGTATCGAATACTGATGCTGAATAAATATATTAAGCACTCATTCTTCTCTGTATATCATTCAATTCGACGATACAACACAACTCATATTGATTTGATATGTAGGTATAAAGAGGATTTGGCATTAGATGACCAACAATGGTTGATATGCCATAAAAACAAACCAACCAACATCCTATCAAACGTAGATAATTAGCACAGTTTTATGATATCAAGTACTTCAATCAAATGCAAATAATTTGCACACAGCTGTATGGTATCAAGTATTCCTATCTAATACGAATAATTGTCAAATAGATCGATTTGACCCAGAGATGGGACCCCAACAGGTACACTTGCCCTGTTGGCTAGGGCTGTAGAATACACCGACTGATTCTCTGCAGAGGGTAAGACTCCCCCCCCAATAAAGAGTGTCCAGTATATGACACTAAACGATCTGATGGTGAAGTTCCAGTAATGCTGGAGCTTAGGGAAACATGGAGTACCCTTTCATTGCCATCGCTCGCAGGTCAACTCTGGCCTGGAGTGGTAGCACCTGATAGGGTCCTATCTATGGATCAAATAGAACTAAACTGTGTACTTATGCTAAACTAAATTGCTTGAAACAGGACTGTTTTGACATTTAACTGTGTGTAAACAAAACCATACTTATACTAAACTGAATTGTTTGAATTAGAACTGTTTGAATAAACTGAATAGTTTGAAATAGAAATGTTTTTTGACAATTAAACTGTGTACTTATGCTAAAGTGAATTGTTTGAAATAGAACTATTTATTTGTATAAAAATGGATTTGGCATTAAATAACCTCCAATGGTTGATATGCCATAAAACCAAAATAGACAAATCCAACAGGTACTACCCCTCTGTGCAGTGTAGACATGGAAATAATGGCAATGAAGGGGTGACTCTCCAGAGCTCCAGAAATGGAGCGTCACTCCCAGGTACACTCTTGGGGTGGTCTGAGGGTTTTACCATTCTATATGGCATGACGTGTTTGTAAATCTGCTTTATATTATTTGTTCAATTTGTTTCTTTGTTTTTTGGGGTTTTTTTTCAAAACTAAAAGTAGCGTAGTAACTATATGGTTCTTAGGAATAATTTCTTCTAGCTTTCCTTGTTTAATGGCATATCAACCTTCATGGGTTATATAATACCAAAGCTATCCTTGTAGAAAGACAATAGTGGTACTATCTGACCAACAGCTCGCGGAATAAGGGGGTTCGTACCTTTCCCAAGACTCTTCGTCCGAAAGTGAACGTAATAGCCAAACTGGAGTTCGAACTCACTTACTACGATGTACCTGTCAAGAACTTTAGCCACTACGCTACATGAACTCTCCCAGCCCTAAGACACAATGTGTCACCACACATTCTAAAAGGGAACGTAACATCCGAAAAGTACAGAAATTATTATAAAGAAGAATATTATTGATAAAAATACAACTTTTTTTAAAAATGAAAAGCATAGATATTTCGGGTGGATTATTTCAAGGAAAAAATGTGCTCTATTTTTGACAAATAAAGGTATGTGAAGTATGCCCACCCGTGAACCTAAATGCAGTTACTATCGTTTTTATTTATTTATTTATTTATTTTTCCTCATTTGAATAAATGAAACGGTTTACTGATAGGGAGACACTCACATTTTTTAACGTGGCTTTTCTTATCAGAAGTAACTTGATGACATTACAACTCAAGCAATGGCGTCTTTTAATGTATTTTGGGAGGCATATTAGTCTGCACTCATTGCAAGATAAAATTATCACCCAGGAAATATGGAGACGACGAGGAATCTCTTTTTGGAAGTTCACAAACTGATCTTTATAGATATGCATGCGCGTGAACAACTCTGTGTGTGTGTGTGTGTGTGTGTGTGTGTGTGTGTGTGTGTGTGTGTGTGTGTGTGTGTGTGTGTATTTCGTGTATTCGTGCATGTATTTGTATAAAACTATTCTTGTATGTAATAAATATCTGATTGATTATTTCTGAATAGTATCAAGCTGTAGAAATTTACAGTATCATTTTCGTGAGTATTACTTTTACGGAACAAGCAGATACGTCCCCAAGATCCTATATGATCTTCTAGCTGAAATACTCATCTACGCCAGGTAACAAAAATCAAAGAAACTTCCGCCTTATCACCTAAGGTAGCAAAATACGCCAATTGCAGAGAAGTACCCCCCTCCTTAATGAGTGTTCTGGATATGACTCTAAACTGCATCTGATTATGAGGCTCCAGGCCTGGAGCTTTGAGGAATGTGGAGTATCTTTTCATTGGTATTACTCCCAGGTCCACTCTGTTCCAGATCGAATCAAATAGAACTGTTCTATCATTTAATAAAGATTATTATTGGTTGTTAGAAACTATACAGCTATGTGCAAATTATTTATATTTCATTGGAATATTTGATAAATAAAATTACTCATGTTAAATAGCAGTACTTGAAATCATTTAACAATGTGCAAACAAATGACTGATATTAAAGAGAATTATTAGTGCTAGATAGGAATACTTGAAATCATTTAACTGTTTGAAAAAAAAATGAATTCTTTACAATTCGTTAAAAAATCAAGTTATCAACAGGCTATTTATTAACAAACCATTATATATTATATTCTAAGAGTGTTGGTTGTCACAAAATCACTTTGTGGGTATGTGTCGAACCAAGTGCAATATAATATGAAGAGTGTTCAATATCTAGGATAGAGCTATTATATAATGATAATAAATAAATATATTTTATATGTATATATATATATATATATATATATATATATATATATATATATATATATATAATTCATGGAAAATAGACTGCAACCCTGGGTTTCATGTAGTTTTTTGCAAAACAACAATCATCAGGCAGTTAAGAAGATGGAATGAATCGAAAATCGAAAATATGAAAAAATACAGACAAAAAATCGTTGGGATTTCGTTTATGTGTGGTTGTAAATGTGTGAGTGTACCTGGGTGTGTGCGTATGCGTGTATGTGTTATACATACGTATGGATGCATGTTTAACCCACCTATTTTCCATGAATTATATATATAATTAGGATTTGGCATTAAATAACCCACAAGGTGGATATGCCGTAAAACAATAATCAGTACACGGATCATAGCTTGTTAATGTTATTAGTATTGGATAGGAATACTTGAAACTATATAACCGTTGGCAAACATATGATTATCATTAAATAATAATAGTAAATTTAAGCCATATAGTTGTATATAAATTATTAGTATTAGACAGGAATATTTGATACTGGTAATATTTTATATCAGGAATACTTCATTTCATGTAACATAATTATAAACGAAAACTGAAATTTTAAAAAATTCAATGGAAAATTCAAAATTGTCAGGATTGTAATCAAACATTTACAAATTAATCAAGCTTCGAGATTAAATTACCCATAAGGAGTTCATATGCCATTAAACAAATAAACCAAACTAAATACCTCAACTGGTTTTATTCATTTGCGGTTCTTGATAAAAAAAAAAAAAGAGGGATCATTTTGGTATTATAACCAAGTTGTAAAATGATCCCCCATTTCCTGAAATAATTTTTTTAAAACTTTATAACCAAATATATTCTAAGACTGTTCATATATCATTTTAAAAAAAAATGAATGTGATGTACCGTGGAAAATATAAAGTTATGATTACAATCAAACATTTTCAAATGAATCAGATTTCAGCATTAAGTAACCCACAAGGAGTTGATATGCCATTAAACCAACCAAACCATCTTACATTGTAAACGAGGTCAACCTCCTGTCACTCGATTATATTCCCTTTCCAAGAAATATTCTTCCTTATGACCCGAAGTATGGGTCAAATACTACTATAACTGTTTTTCTACAAGAATGACTTCGGCATTAAATAACCCATAAAGGTTGATATGACATTAAACAAAGAAAACCAAACCATCTTAATCTCCAGGGCTTCTTTAACTGGCGGACGCCCCAAGGCTGCTGCGATTGAAGCTCATGCCTTATTCAGGCATGGAAAACGAGAAGACGGAAAATCAGATACTCTATCTTAATTCTTGTATTTTATTTGACATATTTTACGAGTTCGTGAGAAAACAAAACCGAAACAACCAATAACAGAAGGATTATTGATCTTTCTCATGGCTTCTCTTTGATGATCATATCGATCGGTAATCAATTGGAGTGAACCAATCGTTTAAGTTTATTGATCACTTCGGCCCTTTAAAGTGAAATGTTCAAGTGGGTGGGCGGACTATATTGAATATCGATAAAGTTTTGCTTTTTACGAAATGAAAACAACACTCGGGATATAATAACTATCTCCCATAGGGAATTGGCATGCCCGTTAGGAAACTTGTTCGATGTGATCTGACAGTTTCAAAACCCATTTTTACATTCAACTTCTATTTAGGAAGGAGCAGAGAATTCTAATTAGCATTTTACACATATCTCCTTTATATCAAGAATCCGGGTGATAAAAAAAAATAACGTTTACAGCCATACTAGCAAAATTATCTAATTACAAATTGAAATGAAAATTGCTGTATTCTTCACGTAAGAGCATTTTAAGTGTATTGTTTATTTTATAAAATTCTGGCTATGATGTGCTTTTTTTTCTGGATTACGTATACATACATTAATTTTAGATAAGATAGAGTGGAGATGCTATAAATGTTATATTCATCTAACCTCCCACCGGGTAGGATTTGACACAAGGTCATTTTATTGTAGAGAGACGCATGGGTCGAGACTCATGCACGACCGTGACAAAAGATACTTAATCCCGTCGGCATTCTCCATTTTTGAACCCAGCCTTGAAAAGCAAGTATTGCATGGTGGAGACAGCCCCCTGGGACCAGGTGATCAATTTTTCACGCCCCTGGACAGAGTGCCAGGTGGTCAGTGCATGGGGGATACTATATCTCCCTTAAAGCATTAGCATGTCCATTAGACGCCTCGGAGGGTATCACATGACGTCCCAGAAACATTCTAGTTTTTTTGCTTTTTTTTTTTTTTTTTTGCTCTCTGTTCTTTAAATAGTGAAGATGTTGTCTCTGTCCCCACCAGGGAACAGTAAATTCATAGGGCTATATTATATACGAGTATTGCTTTCATAAAAGTCTCGCTATGATGTGCTGTTTTTGCTGGATTACGGCTACATATATTTTATAGGCGTATGTGCCCATGGTGTAATAGTTATCGTTGTAGGAAATGAGCACGACGACACAAGTTCAAATCCTGAACGAGATTGATTCCATTTCACAGATCACCAATACTCTTGGAAAAGGTATGGATCTAATTATTCTCCCATCAGCTATAGGTAAATAGTAGGCCAGACTGAATTCTTTACCCTTGGTTAGGCAACCAGTCTAAGAGAAGGAAAACGCTGAATTCAAACTTATTAAACTCCGTTTAAAAATTGACATTGTGTTGCATCCTACCCGTGCACTTGATTATAAAGATAAATGAAATTTTATTAAGTCAGAGAATGGGGGGGGATCATTTTACAACTTGGTTATAATACCAAAATAATCCCTCACTTTAGATTAAGAAACACAAATGACTAAAACCAGTTAGAGTGTTTGGTTTGCTTTATTTGTTTCACGGTATATGGACTCCTTATAAGTTATTTTATTCTGAAGTTTGATTAATTTTAAATGTTTGATTACAATCCTGACAATTTTAAATATTCCATTGAACTTTTTTATTTCACTTTTCGTTTGCAATTATGTTACATGAAGTACTTCTGATATAAAATATTACTGGTATCAAGTATTCTTGTCTAATACTAATAATTTGTGCACAACTAAATGCCTTAAATTAACTGTTACTAAATACATTCGTAAATAGATATATATATAAACGTTTTATATTTCCATAAACTTTTTCAGGTCTTCAGTCATGAGTTCCAATTCATCTCTCAGGTCAATGAGAGAGTTATTTGTCAATGCAGCCAATTTCTCAGCCGCTCAAATAGGACATCATTATAAAGGAGTGCAGTCTTGAAGAAGTGTTGCCTTGAAGAAGTGTAGTCTTGAAGGAGTGCAGCCTTAAAGGAGTACAGCCTTAAAGAAGCGCAGCCTTGAAGAAGTGTTGCATTAAAGTAGTTCAGCCTTGAAGAAGTGTTGTCTTAAAGTTGTGTAGCCTTTAAGAACAGTTGCCTTGAAGGTGTGCAGCCTTGAAGAAGTGTTACCTTGAAGGAGTGCAGCCTTGAAGAAGTGTTGTCTCAAAGTAGTGTAGCCTTTAAGAAGTGTTGCCTTGAAGGAGTGCAGCCTTGAAGAAGTGTTGCCTTGAAGGAGTACAGCCTTGAAGAAGTGTTGACTTGAAGTAGTTCAGCCTTGAGGAAGTGTTGTCTTAAAGTAGTGTAGCCTTTAAGAAGTGTTGCTTTGAAGGAGTGCTGTCTTGAAGAAGTGTAGCCTTGAAGGAGTACAGCCTTAAAGGAGTGCAGCTTTGAAGAAGTGTTGCCCTGAAAGAATTCAGCCTTGAAGAAGTGTTGTCTTGAAGGAGTACAGCCTTAAAGGAGTGCAGCCTTAAAGAAGTGCAGCCTTGAAGGAGTTCAGCTTTGAAGAAATGCTGTCTTAAAGTAGTGTAGCCTTGACGGAGTGCAGCCTTGAAGAAGTGTTGCCTTGAAGGTGTGCAGCCTTGAAGAAGTGTTGCTTTGAAGGAGTGCAACCTTTAAGAAGTGTTGCTTTGAATGAGTGCAACCTTTAAGAAGTGTTGCTTTGAAGGAGTGCAGCCTTGAAGAAGTGTTGCTTTGAAGGAGTGCAGCCTTGAAGAGTGCTGCCTTGAAGGTGTGCAGCCTTGAAGAAGTGTTGCCTTTTTATAGCTAAGTGTGTTCGTTCGTTCATTGAAGTTCGTATATTATGTTTGATTATGTTCCGCATATATTTGTATATGTATGTGGCTATACAACACATTTTTATACATATATATTAAATATGATTTCTAAACACATTTTGTACATAACATTTTTAAACGAACCTGAGCTCATTTTTTTGACTCATAGTTAAATGGTTTCACTAATTTCTATCTAATGCGAATAATTCTATTAATTATCAATCATTTGTTTGCACACAGTTAAATGTTTTCAAGTGTTGCTATTTAACGTTAATAGATCAATTAAATATGACTCATTTGTCTACACACAGTTAAATGATCAAACAGTTTTTTGACCCATAGATTGGAACTTATCAGGTGCTACCACAACGGACCAAAATGGACCGAGGAGCAATGGCAATAAAGCCGTACTCCACATTTTCCAAAGCTCCAGCATTACTGAAGCCTCACCGTCATATTGTTTAGTGTCATATCTAGGTCACTCATTGGGTGAGTCTTACCCCTCGGCAGAAATGCAGACGATGTATTCTACAGCCCCCTATTCCAGACGAATGGGTCCCCAAACCTGTTGGAAGAGATTTATATTTGATGCTCTGTGTTACATCAAATGCACCGCGGGTAATTTACGCGTGTAGTAATTTACTAAATTTTCTTCCTTAGATCTGGCACCAGGCCGTATGAATGGGGCCTCCAATAAGGCTCGAACTCATTCGTGAAGGTTTGCTAGTCAAGCTTGTTAACCATTACACCACCCGATGCGCCTACAACGGGGCCGTGTATAAGACATGTTTATCGTTGGGTCCTTCTTATTGGAATTGCAGTTTCTCTTAACAGGAGAGCTACACGGTTGGGAGACACGATAAGGGACACAAGTCAAAGATAGCTTATATACGCAACTGCGGATGTCTGTTATGTATTACAATCTTCTTTTTCATCGTTAAAATCACATACGCACATTTGTAAATAGTTAATACTCAACCTTAACCTGTTATTAACAACGTTCTGTTTAGTCCGATATACAATCCTCATTTTGGCTACAGTACTTGCTGTTACGAAGAGGTCACTCATCTAAATACCGGCCACGATCATTGTTGCTTAACTCCGATGTTTTAGCAAGAATCGGTGTTTTTCAGTGCAACTTGACTGTCACCCAGATTCAATATCATTTAAAGAATATTTTCACTGAAAAAAGAAACACTGAGTCTTTATAATTAATCTTGTACTATTCTCGAAAAGCATAGTGAGAACTAGCGCAAGTCAGTGGTTTAGCGTACACTATAAAAATGTATTCTCAAACGTTTAAGCAGAAAATAATCCGTGCCGTTAAAATCAATCATTCAATAAATCAATCAGATCTGTTACTATTACTGATTTTGCTCAGTCTGACTCACAAGTTTTGGTTTACTTTCAGCTGTGACGAAGAGTTCACTCATCCAATTACTGGCCAGTCTCATCGATGCTTAACTCCATTGTTTCAGCATGAATCGGTGTTTTCAATGTGACCTGAGCTTAAGTCATCGAGGTATTTTAATGGTTTACTTTCTGCTGCGATGAAGGGCTTCCTCATCTAATTACTGGCCAGTCCCCTCGTTGCTTAATTCCATTATTCCAGCATGAATCGGTACTTTCAGTGTGACCTGAGCTTAAGTCTTGCTTTACATACTTCTGTGATGAAGGGCTCCCCCATCTAATTACTGGCCAGTCCCCTCGTTGCTTAATTCCATTGTTCCAGCATGAATCGGTGTTTTCAATGTGACCTGAGCTTAAGTCGTCGAGGTATTTTAATGGTTTACTTTCTGCTGTAATGAAGGGCTCACCCATCTAATTCCTGGCCAGAAATTTATTCTATTGTCAAAATATTTTGGTCGTATCGCCTTAATAGATAATTCACGCATCTTTTTGGGGTTTATTTTTTATCTTCAGCTTTTCACATTGACAGCACAAAAACTTTTTTGAAAGAAATATCTCCTACCTATGCATTTACTATAGAGTTTTGTTGTCATACCTGATGAGTGTTACGTCAAATGTATCATTAGTATAAATAAGGACGATAACGGAGCTCTGTATTAATTTAATAAGTTTTGTTGCTTAGAGCTGGCAGCAGGCCGTGTGAATGGGGCCTCCAATGAGACTCGAACTTACTCATGAAGGTTTGCTAGTCTAGCTTGTTAACCATTACACCACCCGAGGCGCCCACAACTGAGCTGTGTATGAGACATATTTATTGTTGGGTCCTTCTTACAGGAATTGGTTTGGTTTCTTTGTTTAATGGCATATCAACCCTTGTAGGTTATTTAATGCCAAAGCCATCCTTATAGAAAAACAGTAGTTGTACTATTTAATCCATATCTGAGAGGATAAGAGAGTTCATGCCTTGCCTGAAAGTGAATGTAATAGCGCAACTAGAATATGAACTCGCTTACAACGATTCCGCAGTCTATCGCTTTAACCATTACACCACGAGGACACCCGCCCTTACAGGAATTGCAGTTTCTCTTAGCTGTAGAGTTATGCAGCAGGAGACACAGTAAGAGACATAAATCAAGGGTAACATATATATACAACACCCTATCGAGGTATACCAAACAAAAAAATTAAGAGTGTGCCAATATTTCAATAATAGCAGACATTCATTGAGAACAAAACTCTTGTTAGACTGGATTGTATCCCACTTTATTCAAACACCGGTAAACTTCCAAGTAGTAATTTACTAAAGCTTTTGCTTATATGAGGCACAAGGCCGTATAAATGGGCTCCTAATGAAACTCGAACTCACTCGTGAAGGTTTGTTAGTCGATCTGGCTAACCATCACACTACCCGAGCCACCCCGGTAAACTTCCTGGTAGATAAGAACAGAATGACCATGCATATCAAACACCAAGTTCACAAGAGTTCAAACATGAACGATAAATTAAAGAGTTCTAGGAAGGCCTATAACTCATTGATAACTAAATATAATTCTGGCGGAGATTATTTTATCGTATATATGCACTTTTTATTAAAGTAATTTACAAAGCTCTTTGCTTCGATGTGGCACAAAACGGAATGAATGGGGTGCCCAAACTCAAACTCACTCGTGTAGGTTTGTTAGTCTAACTTGCTAACCGTTACACCACCAGAGGTGCCCCTACGTACTTTTTATTAATGCAATGTGTAACAAGAGTTAAACAAGAAATACATGTTGGTCGATTTTACGTGTACTTACAGGGGTGTAATTGTTGCCACCATAGGAAATGGACACGGCGAACTTGAGTTCAAGCCCTAGACAAGGCTGTTTGCATTTTACAAAGTGTTATTAACACTATGTGAAATGCAAACAACCTCAGAAATTCATACCTTAGAAAAGGTATGAATTCAACTACTCTGCCCCAGCCCAGACTGGGCTCTTTCATCTTAGTTAGGCAACCAGTTTAGAAGAAGGAAAACTCTGAATTCAAACCAGTTGAACTCCCTTTAAAAATGATCTTGTGTCACATCCTGCTTGTACTGTGGGGTTTGTAAATACAGGGTGGAACGATAAAATTGTCGCCCTAGAAAAGACGACATGATTCCATTTCCGTTTAATGAAAACCGGTTTTCTTTTTTTGTTGCAGACCATCTACTAGTTGGCCAGTTGTGTACAAATCCCAAGAGCGATAGGAGTCTTTTATCATATCTGAGAGCGACACAATGTTCAACGAGCGAGACCAGAGATGCGCCGCTGTACAACACATACTCTCTAGCGATCCAAGTTATGACAACAGGACCATTGCCAACACCCTCAAAATGCAAATCCAGACGGTTCAACTCTTGAGGGCACAGCTCAACGCATCGGGTGGAGCGGGATCTCAAGGCTGAGGACACGGCTGGGAAGACCCGGACCAAGGAGTTCCTCGAAAAGGTCCAGGCAATCATTGATGAAACTCTCCAGCGGCCGATTCGGCAGATTGCCAGAGATTTAGGCGTCTCACACACAACTGTGAATGCATGTGTGAAGGAGGACTTGAAGTGTTGGTCTTACAGGCGCCAGACAAGCCAGATCTTGACTGAGAAGACAAAGAACTTCAGGCTAATCAAGTCCGTCAGGTTGCTCAACAAACTGAAGCATCCCAAGAAACCAAGCATGCTCTGGTTCTTTTCAGACAAAAAGAACTTTTGCCAGGACCAGGTGCACAACAGCCAGAACCATCGCTGGATTGCCACGAATAACAGGGACGTGCCCAGGGTGATGAAAACAGTTTCCGGCTACGGTTATGGTCTTTGGTGTGGTTTCAAGTAAGGGCCACATCATGCTACCTCACATCTTCGAAATCGACTTGAAAATTAACACCAAAGTGTACCTGGATGTGCTGAAGAGTGTGGTGATCGCCTGGTGCAATCAGGTGGCCGGCGGCAGACCCTGGGTGTGGCAGCAGGACTCGACGCCGGCCCACAAGTCCAAAGAGACCCAGGCTTGGCTTCAGAAAGAGTGCTACGACTTTGTACCATTCTCTCACTGGCCCCACCCCTCCCCCAACCTGAACCTGCTGGACTACTTCGTTTGGTCATACGTCGAGAACATCACCAATATGACCTCCCACAACACCAAAGCCAGCCTGATCACCGCCATCCGCCGAGTATTCACCGTGCTCCCGCTGGGGCCTGTGGAAAAGGCATGCTCCCAGTTCCGGATCAGTATCGAGGTGGTGATTGAAGCTGAAGGTGGCTACATTGAATAGATGTCAGCTCTACTACATAATCAAATTACCTGAATTGATTTTTTCAATAAAAGTTTTAAAATAAAGCTGTAGTGTTGTTTTCTTTAGGATGACAATTTTATCGTTCCACCCTATATATACATGGAGTGTGGTTTTCTGACGGATCAATAAGTTTCTAATTGTCATGCATAATTAATTTTTCAACCATTTAGGACAAATATCCAATCTCGTTACTAGTCTTGACTAGCCCAGTCGGCTAGGACTGTAAAATACACCGACTGTATCTCTGCAAAGGGGTAAGACTCACCCAACGAGTGTCCTGTATATGACATTAAACCATCTGATGACTAGGCTCCAGGCCTTAATTGTTATCGCTCTCAGGTCCCCACTTACCAGGAGTGGTAGCACCTGATAGGGTCCTATCTATGAGTCAAATAGAACTTGTTTGATATTTAAATTAAGTACAAACAAATGACTTATGCTAAATTGAATTGTTCGAAATAGAACTGTTTGACCATTTAACAGTGAGTAAACAAATGACTGGCGTTTAATTGATTGGTTGGTTGGTTAGGTCTTATGGTATATCAACCTTTGTAGGTTATTTAATGCCAAATCCATTTTCATAAAAATAATCAGTTCTATTTCAACAATTCAGTTTAGCATGAGTACACAGTTTAATTGTCAAAAATATTTCTGTTTCAAGTTATTCAGTTTAGTCCAACAGTTCTAATTCAAACATTTCAGTCTTGTATATGTGTAGATTTTGTTTACATACAATTAAATGTGAAAACAGTTCTATTTCAAACAATTCAGTTTAGCATAAATACGCAGTTTAGTTCTATTTGATCCATAGATAGTACCCTATCAGGTGCTATCACTCCAGGCCAGAGTGGACCTGGGAGCAATGGCAATGAAAGGGTACTCTACATTTCCCTAAGCTCCAGCATTACTGGAACCTCACCATCAGATTGTTTAGTGTCATATCAAGACACTCGTTTGGGGAGGGGGGTCTTATCCCTCTGCAGAGGTCCAGTCGGTATATTCTACAACTCCAGCCAACTGGACAAGAAGTTTAGATGAATTGTTAGTGATACATAACAATAGTTGGAACCATTTAACTTTCTTGACTTATGTTAAACTGCAGTGTTAGAAATAGAACTGTTTGATCATTTAACGGTGTGTAAACAAATGCCTGATTTTTAATTTGATTGTTAGTGATACATAATAGTTGGAACCATTTAACTTTCTTGACTTATGCTAAACTGAATTGTTTGAAATAGATCCTTTGACTGTGTGCATCTATAAAATGTGTTTACAAATCATAGAATATAGAGCTTTCGCTCTCATCAAAAAGCGATTTTTCAAAGTAAATAGTTTGAGCGATCTGCTCGAGAACGTCAAAACAGATGTGCTTCTTGCGAGAAACAAGGTTGTACCAAAAAATATGATGAATTGAAACCTTTTAATCGTGTGCAAACCAATGAAATCCTACTTACTAAAAATTTTATCCTCTGAGTATTCGTTTATAAATCTTAGGTTGAACGTATATACATATAAAGAGAATGTAGCGTTAAGTAACCTACAAAGGTTGAGATGCCATAAAACCCAAACAGCCAACCAACTTACAAATATGTTAAATATCTATGTAAAAACAAGATTTGATATTAAATAACCAACAATGGTTGATATGCCATAAAAAGCAAACCAATCGTCTTCTCACTCTGACAGTTCTATACATTGGACATACACATTTCACATTGGCATGATGGTTAGAGTGTTCGCCAATGGCCCGGGAGACCTGGATTCAATCCCTGGTCAAGTCATACCAAAGACTCAAAAAATGGTACTTGATGTCCCCCTGCTTAACACTCAGCATTATAAGGTACGGATCAAGGGTA
Organism: Sepioteuthis lessoniana; assembly: GCA_963585895.1. Lineage (NCBI taxonomy): Eukaryota > Metazoa > Mollusca > Cephalopoda > Myopsida > Loliginidae > Sepioteuthis > Sepioteuthis lessoniana. The sequence continues at coordinate 31,654,491 of OY757944.1, forward strand.
AAGTGGAGCAATCTACGGAAAGGAGTAGCACCCTCCCCTACATCTTGGTGTAGTAGCTATCGAAAAGGGAGCCTTCAGGTCTCTCTAGACTACTGTCGCCAACTTTACTTACTATTGTATATAGACATTTTGCTTGGAAATAGATATTTTAATCCGGGTTGTTTTTCTTAAGTAGATAAGTTGAGGGTTATATACCATAGCCAGATACGAATACGTGAAATGGACATATTCATACGGGTACGTAAACATTCATAATGTTCGTATATATATACATATAACATAGAACATAGCAATCTCGAAACACGAAAAACACTTACGATTTCTTTGTTCAGGTACGAAACTTTTTATTACCTTTGAGTTTAAAGGTTCTTCGACATAAGGAGAGATATACACACCCTTTCTTTTCTGGCTTTTTCATCTGCCCCACCATCTCGTGCGGCACCTGCCCAAGGCCTCCGCGAAAGTCAACCCTTCTCGTTCGGTGTCTAGTTTCAACTCTACTAACTTTCCTCCTCGCGCTTCCGGTGCGTGACGTCATTCGCACTTGCTAGCCCCGTTTCCCATCTCGGGCTATTGTGACATCTCTGAGTGACACGTCCGCTCCGCCCCCGCGCGCGTGAACACCTGTGTTAATGTTGCACCTAAGTAACCCATGCACTGAGCCGAAAGGTTCTCAGCCTAACTAAACCCAAAGGCATAAAACGAAATCCCTCGACCATTATATTACAATTAGAACCTTCTCCCCAGACTCTAACCCGCCTAGGAGGGTTTACGTTTATCGCCTGGCGCCTAAGGCTTCCCTTTTTAGGGGAATGCCGATGGAACCCAAGGCATTTTTGAGCTCATCAGGAGTGTCTGGGCAACGGCCCTGAGCCTGGACCCACCTAAAACTCAGCCTTGTGCTATACTAGCATGTTTGGTGAGGGATGTGACAAATACTTATGAGCCACCCCGAAACAATCGAAAAGAAAATCTTATTTAAAATTCAGTTTATTGTTTATCTTCTGACAAAGAAAATATTATTGTGAGAATTAATTTTGATTGATTGCGGACTTTTTGTCCTCATCTTGGTAGTTTTTGTGTTGTTTCTTCTTTCACTAGGTTTCGGCCAAATTTCACCTCTGGCCTTCTTCAGGTGATTTACTGCGACCTCGGATAGGAATGCTGAGTCTTGTAACCGTATCCCCAGTAATTATTGCCTTCCATAGTTGTTATCTATCGCACCACGTTTTTGACCAAGTAAACCTCTGGCCGGCTTGGGTAGGAATTGAAACCGCTATCTTCTGACAATGCTCACCTGGAACTGTAGAAACTCAAGGCCTCTATCCGCTGCGCCACGGGCCCCGAAAAAGTCCGCAATAAATAAAAATTAATTCTCAGATTAAGAAGCCTCATCTCAAAATGATTCCAATTAAAGACAAGTACAAAATATTATTGGGTTTAAAATTTAAAATGATGCTTCAAATTGGAAAATTTCAGACTGTAATATATAATATTTCTTTGTAAATATCTTAGCTTTTGTTTTTACTTCGTCAAATTATATTAAACGTTTTATACATAATAAAAAAGGCACGATAAAAAATTTTAAAGAATTTTTAAGGTCTTGTTAAATATAAACATATAAATATATATATGTGGATTTATATAAAAGGATTTGTATTTTTATGATTGTTTTTAAAATCTAAAAAAATGGAATTTATTTTTGCTTAGAAAAGGTAAGCCATTTCTTCTATTAGTTCTGAGTAATTCCTTTTCAGGAATTCACAGATTAAAAACAATGTGTTTATTTTCAAACTTCAGTTTTTGGAGGTTAGGGTAGAAAGAAATGTGTATTTGTGGTAATGCTTGTTGTGTAAGAGGAAGCCTCTTAATAAACACATTGTGAACAGCTTAAAAGATAATTCTCTTTTAGACTTTAACGGGGAATTACTTTAGCTTGACTAACAAACCTGCAAGAGTGAGTTTGAATCTCATTGGGTGCCCCATTCATTCGGCCTTGTGCCATATCTAAGCAAAACGCTTAGTAAATTACTACTTATCTGGCATAGCCTCGCTGGATGGGGGAAAAATTATCAGCATTTTCCAAGGATGACATCTATCCGTACAACATCTGGCCCAAACCGCTTAAAAGGGATAATGCTGAATTTATTATCTGGTGCCTGAAGCATTCCTGAAGGAGAATACCGACTGGAGATAAGCATTTTTTGCATCCGCCCCTGGAGAGGCTTGCATCCCCAGAGCCTGTGTCACATTTCCGCTTCGTAGAGAGTGAAATAAAGGCTTATAACTAACAATTATAATTTTTTAAATGACAATTTAAAGCTTCTTTAATGTTATCCATAAAAATATGTTTTCTTTGCGGGATTCTTTACGGATATAAATTCCATAAATGGCTTAAGACTCACTTTTATTGTCGGCAATTCAAATGACAATTTATGGGGTTACCGAAGATTTTGGTCGTTGTTGATTTTTGATAAATGATTCCGTTAATTTCTTCTTGCTCCATCTTTATTCGCTGGTGTCTTCTTTTCTGAGAAGGCTGCAAAGGAATTACTGAAAAAAAAGAAAGGAAAGAGAAGATATCTTTTCAATTTCAACTTTATTTCATTTTGGTTTTCGCACGGCTACTCTGGAGTGAGGAATGTCTTCCTGAACTATTTTTAGAACCGTCGTTTCTCCCAAATCAGGCGTTGAAATATATTAGTCATCTCCTGTGGTTAATAAGTCCAAATTCAGTATGGTCATGTCCAGTGGTGTTTTCACGTTGGCTTGCTTCGGCGTCTTGGCTCTCTAGCAATAGACACAACTCGCATACCAAACCCAGGAGATTTGGCAAAATAGGAGTGCTACCTCAAGCAGCCGGATGGAAGAAAGTCTTTTCAATCTGAAGGGACCTGCTGAAGTGAGAGCGAATCTCCCCTTTTCACGGGGATAGTTCTTTTTTTTACACATACACCGCCCACTTCCTGTCAGGGGCTTCTGGGAGCTTCTGCATTTTTAAAAATGTATTTCTATTTTATTTATTTTATTCACTCTTACAAATTTAAAGCTTTTTAAATGCTATCTATTCGGATATTTTTTTCTTTGGGAGATTTTTTTTTTTTGCGTGGGGGGGGGATATAAATTCCATGAATGCTTAAAGACTCAGTTCTATTATCAGAATTTGCAGACGACGTTTGATACGAAATAAAAAGCAGAATTACAACTGCTAATATTCAAAGTCAAATAGACTCAGTTCAAAAGGGTAATCAGCGTAGCACAATCTTACAACCCTCATTTGGTTTTATGCCTTACTAAGTTAATTAAAATCATCAAATGTATTTTGAGAAGATTCTGTTTCTTTCTGCGGCGCCGAAAATCTAAACTTCTCGCACGAACGCGGGAAAATTATAAACCATATCTATTCCTTTTTTCAAGAAGCGACTGTTAATGGCGACCACTGGCTGATCACTATTTTTTTTTTTTTTTTCATGTGGAGTTAAAAGCTACTTTTGAAATGGGTAATGGCACTCTTCCTCCATTACGAATTCAGAGTTGCTTTTTAATGCCTAGAAATATCACCAAAAGAAAACAAATCCAGGACTGTTGAAGGGAGATAAGGAGATGATGGAAAAAAATCTTATTTCTGCAGATGGAATGAAAAAGAAGTAGAGAGATAGATTTTGGGGAAAAAACGAGCATTCTTTTTCTCTTTTTGATGGTGTTGAGTAACATTTAGGTAGACAGACACGAACAGGCTTATTTAGATAGATAGATAGATAGATAGATAGATATGAACAGACTGAGATAGATAGATAGATAAATAGATAGATATGAACATTAAATAGATATGAATAGAATGATTGGTTGATTTTAACGGCATGTCAACCTGTCTAGGGTTATTTATGCATAAAGGTTAGGTAAACAAAATGAGATAGATCGATTATAGATATAAGGACGAACTTATCATATTTACCCAACCCCTCCACTTGGGCAGGATATGACATAAGGTTAATTTTTAAGCGGAGTTTAACAGGTTTGATTTCAGAGTTTTCCTTCTCCTAGACTAGTTGCCTCACCAAGGCTGAAGAACCTAGTCTGTCCTACTATTTACCCATAGCTGGAGGGAGAGTAATTGGAATAATACCTTTCGCAAGGGTATTAGTGCTATGTGAAATGCTATTAGTCTCGTCCAGGATTTGAATTCGTGTCGCCGTGTCTAATTCCTACGACGATAACCATTACACCACGGACGAACTTATAAGCGATGTTTTCTTACGAACTCTAACACATGAACGCGTAGTGTTGGCTGACTAACAATTACTTACATGCATCAGGTCTGGCTGGACACAGGACGCAATATAGATGACCTGCCGGGAGCGATGGACGATAGGTACGGATGTTGTATACTACGCGTATACATATATACACATATAAATATATACGGAAACATAATCAACGATGATGAACGACTTCAATAACGAACGAATACACTTCTTTACAAAAATATACTTCTCACACTTTATTCTCGAAAGGGTTTGTGTTCTGTTGTGTGAGAGAGATGAGTGGAGACAGGGACAGACTGTTATATTGACCCAAGTTCTTTTCTTGACCATAGCAGCACTTTTTTCGCATCTTGGCTGGGGTTGCTCACTGAGGGCCACAGCCCTCAATCTGCAGCTGGTCCTCACTCTAACATTCCTGTCTCCGACTGAACTCGACAGCTGCCGACACCTGTCTATATTCTTTCATAGCGTCCATCTGCTTCCGCTCTTCTTCCGCTTATTTACACAGGTGCATCTCTTGATTGACGGCTCGATCGAGGGTCAGTATATAACACGGAGAGCGAAAATCAAAGACCTCCATGCTGTCAGCACGACAAGATAGATAGATAGATAGACTGAGATAAATTGACTTGCAGATATAAAGTTTATACAAAGTTTCCAGCATATCTTACAAAATGTTTTATATGTATGTATACTATTATTCACACACTAAAGTTTTTTCCTCTGAATTTCAATCATCTTGTGCCAATTTTTAACTACATTAGGTATTCTAGCCTAAAAGAACGATTCCAATTTAAATTAAATGAATTCCTTAAAGAACGGTCTACATATCTTGAACTTTTTGGAACTGCTGACTTGATAGAAAATTTCTGAATGGGATGAAACAAGTGATCGTCTAAAGGAAATAAGTCGGGGATATTTTTCCTCGTGCAAAAAGAATTCACATCCATGTAAAAAAAGCAAAGTTGGCAACCGTAGTCGAGGGCGACCCGAAGGCTCCCTTTTTATTAGCTACTACACCGAGGAGTAGAGTAGGGTGCTACTCCTTTCCCTGGACTGCTCTAATTAGCCTTGATCTGTACCTTGTAATGCTGAGTGTTAAACAAAGAGGCATCAAGTACCATTTTTTGAGTCTTTGATATAACTCGACCAGGGATTGAACCCCGATCTCCCGGACCATTGGCGAACACTCTACTCTTTAGGCCATACTCCCGTAACTTGGTTTGGTCGTTGGGGTGCTACTCATGCAGCTTGTCTTGGGAAAAAACAGGCTGGCGAAGCCCATCCCTCTCCATGTCTACAATTGGTTTCCTTCAAGACTGATTGCCATACCAAAGTGAAAGAATCTGGTCTGCACTACTCTTTACTCATAGCTGGAAGAGGAATAATTAAATGCATGCCTCTCCTAAGGAAATTAGCGCTGCAGGAAATGCAAAGAGCTTTGTTCGGGATTTGAACTTGAGTAGCAAAGTTCACCTTCCACGTTACCCGACGAACTTCTGATGATAATTTCTTTGAAAAACTGCCAGTTATAATCGAAAGCAGTGAAAGTCCACTTATGAAACTGTTCCTTCTTTTATATAGATGATATTTATCTGTGCCTCTCTCCAGGTAGAATTTGACACGGGGTCTTTTTTTTTACAGTGGGGATAAGGGGAGGGGGAGGTTGCGCACGAATCTGGGCACAAGCGCTGCTGGTTAATGCTGGTCATAGATTCACTAGGCCCAAAGGCCATCTGCAATGTGAACCATGCTAGCTATTGCTAAGTCTCCTGGCACGAAGCCAGGTGACCTTGCTGGTCATAGATTCACTCAACCCGGAGGTCTAGAGCTTTGTCAATCTGTGCTTATACTCAAGGCGTGTCAAAAACCTGGTCTTTGGTATGACTCGACCTGGGATTGAACTCTGGTTGTTTTTTGTCGCATTTGGTTGAGATGTTGAAAGTTCTCCTGTAACAAAACATGATTTTTATTTCTTCTGCCTAAATTACGATGGGAGTGATTGATTTTAATGGCATGTCAACACGTCTGGAGTTAGTACATGCTGAGAGGCTATTTACATTCCAATTTTTATTTTTATGTAGTCTTTTCAAGTTCCATGAAAACAAATAAATTTTTCACTAATCTATTTGGTTTGATGGCATATCAACCATTGTGGGTTATTTAATGCCAAATCTCCCTTCTTTAGTGTAGAGAGGGGATAGATGCTGTTCCGAAGACATAATCTCCAAGACCAGCTGACCTGTTTTTGTTTTTTGTTTAATTTTTTATTTACATTTAAAAGAAAAAAAAAACTTTTTTAATAGATGGATGGGGTATGCGTCCTACCCAAAGGGAAGAACACAACTGAGGGATAGGAATAAACAAAGGCTACACTCTAATCACAATCTAAAAGCTGAGAAAATTTTGAGATATTTTTATGTCAATCACGTTGTGTATGCGATCTAAATTTTGAAAGCCTAACTCGACGTAGTATTTCAGCTTATTTTCATTCATTCAAGGTTTTTGGACTATTGCGTTCATTTTTATTGTTATATTCACAACATTTCGGCCAATGTGATCTCCTGCTTTCTTCATGTGTTTCTTGTCGAACTTGGGAGCTTACGCGGAACTTCAAAGCACGTCCTTTATTTGATCTACGGAGCGCTGTTTGCTCTAAATCCGTTAATCATAATCGGATACAAGGGTTAAGTATTCCTGGATTGTTATTCACCTGCAGTCAGGATTATTGTCATTTACAAGCTGATGTGTTCAGCAGGACACATAGCGTAGTAGTTATAGGTGTTGGTTCTTTAAGCTTCTAAGTGGCAATAATCTTCGGAAAGGCATGAACACCCTTATCCCCCAAACTATGGGTTAAATAGTATGACTACTGTTCCTCTGTAAGTATGGCTTTGACATCAAATAACCCATGAAGGTTGATACGTATGGATTTACCAAACCCTCCGTTCAGGCAGGATGTGATACAAGGTCAGTTTTTTAGCGAAGTTTAACAGGTTTGAATTAAGAGTTTTCCTTCTTCTAGACTGGTTGCCTAACAAAGGCTAAAGAAATCAGTCTGGCCAACTATTTACCCATTGCTGGTGGGGGGAGAATAATTTAAAGGATTATGTTTACTACAAAAAAAAAAATAACACAAGAAACAAGTTCTTCAACGTAAAAAGAAAAAAAAAACAACCACACTGTAAGGGTGATAATTCATTGCCCTCTTTAACCACAACATAACCACCCTCACGTGTGTCGATTTAAATTCCAAGCAGGAATAAAAGTAACACGTGCATCCAATAAACTGTCTATTTATTTGCAGATAAAAACTATATAAAACATGCATATTATATTCACATAAAAAGAAAGAAAACACATACTGCTAAAATTATTGCACTTTAGTGATCAGTCGAATGACCGAACGATTAACCCTAGACAGCAATCTCCGAAAAAGATTTGGGCCGAAAACAACGAACAAAGCCGAGGTATGGATACTGTAACACTATGTAGGTGGCCCGCCAAGCAGACGATTCCTTTGTCTGTTTTGGCGCGAAACCAGACAAAGGGTTTTGGACTTGAAATCTCGCCGTGACCGGAAGTGGAAGGGGACGCGATAAGAGAGTTGGTCTCGAAGTGGGAGTTGGCGACGGGACACGGACAGAGGCGGTCGACTCCGGACACCGTAGCAGAGAGGCGAGTCAGCATGACATGAGGGTCCAGCCACAGTGAGGGAAGATGAGTCTGCATTCCAGTAGCTTTGTAGAAGTTCGCTAGAATCCACACTAGCGTTAGTCTGCACATGCACAAGGTGTTGCATAACTCCCTTTCTGCTCTTGAGTTAACCCCAAGCATGTTGTTCGTGTTTGTTCGTTTGTTCTTTTTTTTTCTCCTGTTCCCTAGATTGTATTCTTGTAGTGGCAAGAAATGTACGTTACCCCTCTCGGAACCACTAGTTGATCAACGGCCGTAAAGAAGTGAAATGGTTAGAAGAGTTGATGTAACGTAGGGGCCCGAGGAGGGGGTAACGTCACAATACAAAGAAATAATAGAATTCGTTAGAATTCAAAAATAAAACAATCTTACAGGTTCAAAAAAGACCTTTAAAAAATGGAAGTCTTCACGACAGTAAAATCTTCAGTTGAACAGCAGCAGCAGCAATTGTAATTAAGAAAAAAATGTATTAAAACAAATTTCAGCAAATTGTTTTTTTTTTTTAAGTTCCTTTATGAAGAGTCTTGAAGGGGAGAACTCCAACCAGCAGCATTCATAAATTTTGTGTCCACAGCATAGTAATTCCACTGCAGAAGACTTGAAAAAATTTCCTCCGTTCAGCAATGATAAATATCTCCTTTCGAATAGGAGACTCGGCAACTGATTTTGAAATTCGATAAAATTTCCTCATGTCATCAATTAAGAATATCTCCTTTCGACTTGAAGATTCAGCAATTGATAAAGGATACCTGATAGAACTCCATCCGGCTCTCAGTCAGCCATTAGAAATTTTCCTATTGAGAGGAAAATTTCTTCACGCCACATGGTTCTCAGCGGTCAAGCGCGGAGCTCCTTTTTGAACCGTCCGCTCCCACCAATGTCTTTTTGTAAAAAAAGAAAAAACCGAGTTTCCTAATTGCCGTTTCAACGTCAAAAACGGTGTTAATTCCGGTCATGTCACTAATCCACTTCCTTCGGTGAAGGCAAAAAAAGTCCTGGGAGCACAAACCGCCATCATTCAAAAAATAATTTCGGCATAGTTGGATTCATAGTGTGTAAGGAATGAATAAATAATTTCTTTTTTAAATTTAAATTAAATTAAAAAAGAAAATTATCAAAAATATGCAGAAACTCCCAGAGGTCTCTGACAGGAAAAAGGGACGACGCATGCGTAAAGAAAAAGGGTCCTCCCGACAAGAGGAGGAGGAGGCTCATTCTCTTTCGGCCAGTGACCAGCGGAGTGACAACACCTTGCTAACTGGTGGAAGACGCCACGCGTTCGTCTTTGGGCGACACGTAGGCTAGTCCTTTCACTAGTAGCACTCGTCTCGGTTAACAGTATGCCAAAATACAAAGGCTACGAGATGGACCTATCGAATTATAAACTAAAACACTGGACTTGGACAAACTCCCAAAAGCAACTAACACATTGTTAAAGTTTTAAAATACCAAATGAGGACACATGATACCAAGAAACGATTAACGTATTTTTAAACACCTTAACTGGAGGATTCAACCATTTCAATTGTATTCAGGGAAAATTCCCTCACCCATTGAATGGTTGTTGAACCCAGGAAATAAAGGAAAAATATTTTTAAAAAAACAACGTTTTCGTCTCCTATCTGTTGCTATTTTCTTTTGAATAATTCTTTTTGGGCCTTCTTGTTCAAGGAGTTACAGCAACAAGACAACGTGGGATAAGAAACTGTATAACCTCAGAATGGAATCAGATAAAAACGGTAACACAGCTTGCCCTTGACCTACGCCAGACCCCATAAGTGCTTTGTGAAATGCAGTCAGCTACATCCAGGATTTGAACTCGTGTTACGATATTCATTTCCTCCGACGATAACCATTATACCACGAGCACCTCCGAAGGTGGTTGACATGCTATCAAATTAAGTTTGATTTCTATCAAAGAAATCAAACTTAATTTTTTACATTACCAATTTTTTTACTCTAAAGGACTTATCAAGACAAAGGCAATGTTTTTATTTAATTGTCAAAATGATATCAAAAAAGAAAAACTAATTTGTCATTTTCAAGGAAACAGGTTTGTTACCGCTTTAGGAAGAGTGAAATTGTTATTATTTTTGGCGAGAAGAAATGTTTGTTTTTAGCGAGGAAAAGTTGTAACGTGCGTATGTGTGTTTATGTTGAGTTGTTTTCTCGCTAATTTTGTAATTGTTAATAAAGGAAAGAGGATGAAGAAGTAAGAAGACGAAGATGCCGTTAGTTTTTACATGAAAGTTTTAATGGCCGCATGGTATACAGAGTTTGCGTTGTGCTGCAAGCCTCGTGGGAAAGGAAAGAAGTAAAGAGACGAAATGGAGTTATGAGAGAGTTGAGATAGCAGCGTGTGTTGTTGGTCGTTCGAGGGAGGTATGTTCGCAGTATGTAGCGAAAGTCATGTTTGCCGTTTGAGGAAATAAACGTTGAAGTCACCGTGAGTTTGTGTTTCTGGCGGTTTCGGGGAGAAGCGTGAATGTCTCCAGAAAATGTTTCCCAGAGGTAAAGTAGTCGCTAGGTGCCGGAGCGGAATTAGACATCGCAATCGACATTGCCAATTTTGGGGGTGACGTAAAGTTGTTCCTGTGTGTGGCGTATTGAATTTATCTACTTCATATTCAACTGGGATCCCTTGGCCTAAGAGAAATAGACGCAAGGGATCCATAGATTAGATAACTTCCCTCATTGTGTCCATGCTGCTGCTGCTGCTGCTATTTAAGAGCAGGCAGATGGGACGTCTGTACAGAATGGAGTTGTTCTGCCAAAGAGAGTGTTTGACGGTTTTTCCCCAGTTTGTGCAACCCGGAAGGTGATCCGGAATGAATAGGATAAGTCATCCTGATTGGGTGAAATTATGCGTCGAATTAAATTACACGCCAAACCAAAATACGAAAATTCCTTCTGCAACACCGCTATTAAATTCTCTTTATTCAATTTTATGTAATTTTTTTTTTTAGTCGAGCTATTTCGTACACTTTTCGGGCTAATACCCCCGAGAAAAATATTAACTCTCTTATCCCCAAATTCTTCCCATATGTACATATTGTGAGGTTTGTGGAGGATAAATAACAATTTCATTTTCCAAAAAGAAAATTTCAATGAATGGGAAGAAAATATTTACAAATAAAGATGATAAAGTTTTCCATTACCTTAGGTGCACAGCTGATCCGAGGTACAAATTAGGATATCTCGTCTGGGTACCCGATACATGCAACCTTGTGGGTGCCTCGGCTGGTGTAATGGTTAGCAGGCTAGACAAGCAAACCCTAACGAACGAGTTCGAGTCTCACTGGGTGCTCCATTCTTTTGGCCTTGTGCTACATTTTAGCAAAAAAGCTTCGTAAATTACTACATCTGGCCTTGTGCCACAACTGAGCAAAGTTTAATAAACAATAATAAGTAAGATATCCCATCATTCTGTGCGGTGATCACGTGACAATTATTAAGAATTTCATTTGAGCGATGTTCACATTTTTCGATAGAGTCGTATGAGGCTAACCCTGAGGATTACCAATTGTGTTTTATGACGTCCAAAAATTGTTTCAATAAATTAGTTTAGTCAATGCTTTCGACATCACGAATATAATTGATGAATTTCGTTTGAAGAATTTTTTTAAAAAAGACGAAAAATACCAACAGTATTATTTCAAATCCAATCTGCCTTTATCGTCTGTTTTTGTTTTTGTTGACTGGACTTAATCCTTCATTGAAATCATGTTGGAGTTTTTGTTGCCGTCAGTACCCACTTTTCCTTTTCAGGTAAGGACGTTTTTCTTCACGGATTTAAAAAAAAACAAAACATTATTTGTTCAGTGTCTAACAAAATTCTTTCTTTTTTTTTATTACTTCTTCTTCAACTAACTAGTTCAATGAATATGCTAAAGCTTTCGCCATTCAGTACCAAAATTTTTTTTTAGTTCTTTACTAAGTTTAATTTGGATTTGGCACAAGGCTAGAAATAATGTGTGTCCAGTGAAAATCGAACTCAATGAAAATAGACTGTTAATCTAGATTACTAACAACTACAACACGTGGGGTGCCCAATTATGACACCATTAGGGGATCTGAGAAAAAAAAAGAAGTAATTTGGAGGAATAATCTCTTGGCGAAAAAGACCTCCCCCTCCAAAAAACAACAACAACAACAACAACAACATAATATTCACAAAATTTTGAAGATTAAAAAAGTGAGGGTAAAAACAATTTTGATAGAATTGAAATAGCTAGTAATAAATTATTTACAAGAAAATGAAAGTTGTACTTCGTTTAAACTTCCTAACTTATTTTTGCTTAAGTTTTTGATTTCTAATTTTTTTGCTTTTGTAATGAAACAATATATGAAAAAAATGTACGTCGAAAAACAAATAAAAATTAATATGTAAGATGATCAAGGGAAGTTGTTTTTAATTCGTCTTCCTTTTATTTTCTAATTTTAGATGATTTGAAAAATAATAAATTGTAAAAAAGTTAAGTTATATTTTGTTTTGTTTTGTTTTTTAAAATATAATTTTAATTTATTTATTTTTTACCTTATATAAATTTAAAAAAAACTTTTGTGACTTAACAAATTAGAAAAATAAGCACAGCAATTTTTTTTTTTTTTTTTTTTTTTTTTTTTTCGGAAAATAAAAAAATTGTGGCGGATTTGAGGGTGTACAATTTGTTCAAATCAGAAAATAATTAAACAATTTTTCCTTTATTTTTCTCCAATTCCTAAGTTCAAATTTTATCAAAATTTATTTAAAAAATCAAATTATAAAGAAATAGTTATAATGAAAAAAATTAAACTTTTAATAAATTTTTACAATTTACAATTTTTCAAATTATTCAAAATTAGAAAAAAAAAAAAAAAAAGAATTAAAGATTTTCTTTGATCATCTTAGATAATTAGCCATTTTTATTTGAATTTGTTTTTCGTCGCAACTAATTTTTTTACGACGTGCCTTTTTATTTACATTCTGTTTCATTAAAAAAAAAGAAGCATCACAAATCTAGCAAAAATGAAGTACTTAAACGTACTTTATTTTTGCTAGATTTCAGTTTCTTGTAAAAAAAATGATGAGCTTTATATAGTCTAGCGCCCTCCCCTACACCTCAGTGTAGTAGCTATTGAAAAGGGAGCCTTCAGGTCGCCGTAGACTACGGTCGCCAACAACTATTACTTTTTTTATTTAGTCTTTAAAAAAGCAAAGAGAAACACCTAAACAGGTTATTGATTACTGGCAATCTCCCCCGTAAAAAGTTTTAAAAGGGGAGCGATCTTTGGAGAAATGCGGCGTGGGGGGGGTTTAGAGGGAATACGGTAAAAATAAAAATTAATAAAAAAAGACCAATCTCAGCATTATCGATGATATGCTAATAGTAAATATTTTTACCAATTCAATGGGGGGGGGGACTTCTTTATCACTATATGCAAAAGTAATAGAGCCAAAACAGCCTAACTTCCAGTTCAGTTTGTAATTAGATAATTTTGCAGGTCTGTATTCGCACTGAACACCATTTTTCATCTTCTACATTTTCAATTCAACAGTGTTAAATATTAAATGTTAATTAGAATTTTT